>OX438991.1:3079407-3679407 GCA_949316085.1 Hypercompe scribonia | reverse complement strand
TCACTGCCAACGGCTAATATTCTAGCACGAAGAGGAAGCCATTTTCTCCGGCAATTCAGCTGAGACTTGGTCCAACAGAGCGGGCGTGTCTGTCGAATCCTCTGTTGGTTCTTCGCTCTTCGGAGCAATGAGGAGGAAAACCTCGGTAAAAAATCACGATGGTGGGACCCTTTCTAGGGTCGGAGTTCCTCCGCTCAGCGGTGGAGAAGGTAGGATGGGCTCGGTGTGCACTTACACTGCCACCGTGCAGGCATCAGGAGACATAGTCTCCCTGCCGCCGTCGACATATCGTAGTCCCGAGTTGGAGTCTCGCGACTCCAATCGGGGGCGAGGGTCTTGGCTTAGCCGCCCGGACTGCGAGGAAGAAAACCTCTCTAAAATATTACCCCGAATCCCGTGTTCTGGTGCGTGACCAGGGGATGCATGGCTGATGGGTAGTTCAGTCGCAAGCGCACTCCCAGCCGGGGCACCTGCGGACCCCTCGGTTGGGCACAAATTTACGCTTGCCCGGGTATTGGGGATCTCTGCCCGGGTCGACATTTAGTTCTCCCCATCTCGTGGGTTTAAAAATGGAAAACTTAAACACAAATAATAATAATAATATAGAAAAGAAGGAGAAGAAAAACAGAAAGGGAAAAAGTACGAGAGCGGACGGCTTCTCTTCCAACGAGGAGGAAGTATTGGTTGGAGCGCCTATCTTGGTGGGGCTCCCAGAAGTCATAATGGCTGCTGGGAGCCGAAGAACATCGGAACGGTTGCGTTCCAAATCCACCGCGGGCAGTAACTCCAGTACAAGGACAGATGCACTGGACATAATGGAGACGGAGCTGTGTGACAGCAGGAAACGCGGACGCTCCAGGGACGAGGAGAGTGACACGTCCCAGGAGATGTTGCCTCCCAAAATCACCAGCAGCCGTAGAGGGAGATCACGAACCCCGGTCTCGATCCCGTCAGGCTCCGTCTTTTGTAAGGCGGAAGCCTATAGGCGAGTTAGGGCGGACGGTGAAGCACTAGCGGAGGAGGAGATTGCTGATCTCCTGCTGAAAGTCAGGGAGCCGATGGTGGGGGACTCAGTTCCCCAGACACCATCCTCCATGCAGGAGATAGCAAACACGGCGGTGGCCATTATTCACAAAGTGGCCACCAAGTCGAGTAACCTTAAGGGCTCCTTTGTGAGAGCCCTTAAGGACTCCTCTTCCGCAATTGCGGGGGTCGTGGAGACCCTCATCGGAGACGTGGCTCGTCTCCAGGCAGCCAACGACCACCTGACGGGGCAAGTGGCTGAGCTTAGCGCTCAGTTCGCCCAATTCCGGGCGCATCGTCCGGCAGAGGATCCGGCCTCGTCCCCGTCTCAGCCTACTCCGTCTCCCAATGTTGGTACCATCGCTGACGCCCAAATGCGCCAAATCACAGACGCTGTGTGGCGCATGATGGACGGCCGTCTCGCTGGCCTAGAGGCAAGACTGCCTCCTGCCCCTATTGTCCGGCCGCCGCTTGGGGCCCATAGGCCAAAGGTCACATCAGCACCAACATCTCTGCCCGTTGTGGGCGGTCGTGTGTCCTATGCGGCGGCGGCGTCGGTGTCGACTACTCCTGTGGCCACTCCGAGGGCACGACAGGCGGCCAAGGTAATAACCAAGACGGCTGCACCGAAGTCTGGGCCAAAAAAAGTGGTAAAGGCTGGAGCAGAATATCCTCCGCTCCCCACTCCAACGGGTGTACCTGGCACCACTACATCTGCCCCCTCCACATCTGCCCCATCCAAAGATGGTTGGCAGGTAGTTGGCGGGGTTAAGTCCCGAAAGCGGGGTAAAAAAGCAGCTCAAAAAGCAGCCTCTACCCCGCAGTCGCCGTCGGTTGCGGTGGCTACCGCGAAAAAGTCGCGCAAGCTGCAGGTGCCTAAAAGCGCGGCTGTGGTGGTCACCGTAACACCGGAGGCGGCTAGTGGCGGGCTGTCCTATGCGGCCTTATTTAAGAAGGCCCGGGATAGTCTCGCCACTGATTTCGGGACTGAAGGGGTCAGATTGCGCCTTGCCCAGACGGGAGCTCGAGTCCTTGAGTTCCCCGGGGCTGAAGGTGCAAAGACGGCGGACAGGTTCGCCGAGAAACTGAGAGGAATTTTTGCAGCCACGGATGGTGTGAAGATCGCCAGGCCTGTCAAGTGCGCAGAGTTGCGCATTTCGGGCCTGGATGACTCCGTAACGACCGAGGATGTCCGCGTTGCAATTAGCGAGAAGACGGGCTGCAACGCGGACAACATCAGGGTCGGCACCATCCGCCCCGGTCCTGGAGGGCTTGGCGCAGTGTGGATCAGCTGTCCGGTAGCGTCGGCTAAAGTTTTGGGCGACGCAGGCAGGATCCTCGTCGGTTTTGTGAATGCCAGAGTCACTGTTCTGGCGGCAAGACTGATGAGGTGCTTCAAGTGCCTAGCATCCGGACACACACGCGCCAAGTGCGTGAGTTGTTTTGACTGCAGTGGACTATGCTTCCGCTGCGGTCGACCGGGGCACAAGGCGGCAGAGTGCTCTGCCGCCCCTCACTGCCCAGCTTGTGCGGCGGGTAACAAGCCCGCTAATCATCAGATTGGGCAGGGGGGCTGCAAACCTCCTCGCGATTCTCGGCGAACGTTGGGGGCTAGCCAGTCGGCCCAGGCTGCCTCCGATGCCGTTCGCACGTCGACATCGTCGCCCATGGAGGAGGCTGTAGAGACAGTCCAGTAATGGACCAAGTCTCCAGCCGAGGCGACGTCCGCGTGTGCCGTACGTCGCCTAAAATAGAGAGTTTACCCATAGATGGTGCCTGCATTAGCGGGCAGGCGCTGGGAGGGATCTGGATGTCGTAATAACAGCTGTTCCCGGTCCCTCCTATGTCAGGCGCAGAGTGGCACACCGTGTGGTTTTAGTCGGTCCGATTCCGACACACCGCCCCGCCGTAAACCCCGGTGGGGTGACGGCCCGAGGGGGTTTCCACACGTTCAAAAAAAAAAAAAAAAAAAAAAAAAAAAGTGTTTGTATCAAGTTTTCTTTCTCTTTATAGTGTTGTTCACCTGCATTATTTGCTCCTTTAGTCACCTCTTACGACGCGCACGGTATGACTAACACTACCCCGGTGATATTGTATTCTCAATCTGTCACCACACGGTCGGTAAAACTGTTCGTTTATAGTTAATTGAAGTTGGAAACTTAATTTAAAATGAACCGTATGTCATCAAGATAAAGTCCAAACGGTAATCAAGTAGTAAAATTTGGTCTAGTGACTAGAGTCGTGGTATTTTCAAGAGTGGAACAAGCTGATTCATCACCTGATGAAAACTACCATCATCCATAGACACCTGTTACTCACACATCACAAGTCTTTTGCTGCCATTTGCGAGAAACAGGTCTTCGGCTACCTCAGTCATTTGGTAAAAACAACGAAGAAGTGGATTTTCTACGACGGATTTTATTCGCATTTTTAAAGGCTCCTACTATTTTGCTACTCTAACTATTCACATGATTAAAAATAAAACAAAACGTCACTTACGTCACACCTTACGTCACAAGTTAATGACATTTCTGTAACGAATACCATAAAGTAACCGATATTTTTTTAATTACAGCGCTGGGGGCTGGGAGACTATCGGCACAATGCAACAGAAACCACCCTTAGTATTAGAAGACTTGCTAAGTTATGACGAGATAAAGTTATCCGCCTACGTATTTGTCAGTGGTTACACTGAGTGCATCAACGACGGCGAGAGAAGAAACGCTGGGGTTGTCAGCGAAGAAAATGCCGAGAAAAGTGCTGTTATCATCGGTGAGTGCTCTATTAGTTTTAATTGGTAAATTCATTTGAAATTGTTTTGTGCTTGATGAGTTTATTGGCACCTTGAATGAAGGCTCTTTTCGAGTCCAGAACTAGTCAGGCTCCCTCGAAATAGGTATAAATACTTCTTACGGATCGAATTTAGACTTTGTACTGTTTTAACTTAGCACCATGTGGCCCCGTGTGTACGCTATTATAAGCTACTGTTAAATGTTTAATTGTTGAAACATTATATATTTTTTAAGATTAATCGGAGTAATATATTCCTTTGTCTTCTATGTAACTGTATTGTATTAGTTTGTTATATATACTTATCACATCTGTTACATTGTGTTATTAATTAGGCGTTTGCTACTCAATAATATGAATTCTGTGCAATAATAACGATCTGATTCACCGCAAGGTCTATGCAAATAAAAACTATTGCTTCATAGATTTTTCATATTGACGCATTATAATAGGGGTGTCACCACCTGTATTCATCCATTGGGCGTCGTAAGAGGCGAATAAGGGAGCAAACCGCCAGGACAACATCACTGCAAACAAAAGGAAAAATGGAAACAAATTCTATACCATCCCTTCTGGCCAGCATTTTTGTAGTAGGCTAAAACCTTCGTTCTAAGGAGAGACCTATGTCCAGCAGTGGACTGTTAAAAGCTGTTACTCTGATGTGAAATATATGCTAAGTGATAATTACTAATTTAATTACCTAAATTATTTTAACAGGTGCCATAGGGCCCCGATTCCAGCGGCCAGGCCGCATGGACTATGAAGATATTCTCATCACAGAAGAACAAAATTGTCCAGAAAACGGTTATGGCGAGGAGGTCACTCCAACCACTTGTCTAAATGTTCTAAAAACCACTTACGTCAGAAACAACCAGTCGGCCAAACATATGTGGCGACAAATGTGGTCGGAATTCTTTCAGGTATTGTTTTAGTTGTAAAGTGACAAATATATATAATAATCATATAACATTTCGACTGATATAAATACATACATGTTATACATAGAAAACACTCAAATTAAAAAATAAATATTTGTAGATCATACAAACATTTGGTCCGAGCCGTAAATCGAACCCGAGACCTCAAGCACAGCAGTCGCATACGCTACCACTGCTCCGCCGAGACAGTCAAATACACACTGTCTCCTTATCTACGCTTCTATTTTCTGCAAGGAGACTTTTCATTCGGAATTTTGTCCATTTAAATTAGTTAACTTAAAGTGAAGTTAAGTTTAAAAATTAAACTTGACTAACACTTGAAAGAATGTAATTGAATTGAAACTTCACATATTTATCAAGGACCACGCTGACAAAGCAATAATTGAATAAGTATGTCTGATTACGCTCGTTAGGGATTCACTGGATTAACGATATTTTCTTATAGCTGAACACATGTGCCACGTACTAAGACTACCGAAAGCATGTGTGCCTTACTTTTTTTTTGTCTTTGGTAGTATTTTTAACTTATTCTTGAAAATATTTTCTATCTTTTAGTTCGGATAGTTACAAAAACGTGTTTTTTAACTATTATTTTTATACTTATTTTAAGAACCTGCCAAAGTGATTCTACTTTACTCATTGCAAATATAGACAATACAGTATGGTAACACACACTATAGTGGCTTAGTGAGATGCCTTTCGCGCCCCGCTTGGGGACGTAAAAGGCGTGACAGTCATCGTGACAGTGTAAGGCACACACACCTACCACGATTACTGTCACCTCTGCACTGCATTATAATTCTTATTACATAAACGTATTTTCAATCCGTCACTACACGGAGTGTGGCCGCGTGGTGACACATGACAGAATACAGAGTATCTCCAGCCCTATTCTTGTCATGGGTGTCATAAGAGGCGACTAAGGGACCACAATATACAAGACAACATCACTACCAAGAAAAGGAACACTTGAAACAAACCCATCTGGCCGTGGTATAGTAGGTCAAAACCTTCTCACTAAGGACAGACCTATGTCCAGCAGTGGACTATTAACAGCTGGTAATGATACATCATTTTAACATGTATTTTGTTACAGGTACCAAGTTACACATACCAAGAACTATCCTCCTACGTGAGCTCAACGGATTCGAGTCCTGAGAAACTGTATACAGACAGATTTGTCAAATTGAATTTACGGAATCAAGACTACATATTCGACAATGAAGTGTATTATAAAAGAATAGCTGTTCTTGCCGAGACTGTGTTGTTGGAAGCTGATGCGAGGGCCAGGGAGGAAGGGAAACCAGCATTCGTTAATGTTATTGGATGTGGTAAGTGATGTACTTCTAGTCGATTTCAGCCAATCTCAACTATGTACATTTCTATACACGTAGCAAAGAAAATCCCATGGGTATCGTAAGAGTCCACTGAGAGAAGGAAAACTTAATACAAACCCTATATTAACCCGTATGCCCAGCGTGGTATAGTAGGCGAATATCTCTGTTCTAAGGAGAGATCTATGTCCAGCAGTGGACTATTAAAGATAGTACGAGAGGCCACGATGCTAAATCGGGATTTACTCGAGCGTCGTAGAGACCTATTCGGTTGTGAAGCTTAGATGATAAAAAGAAAAATGACATATAAAACATACCATTTCATCAGTGGTGGGAGCGGCTATAGATTTTCAAAAATGTAAAAAAAAAACAGTTGCATGGACATACTCGAGCGTGTCAGATAATGATATTATATACATCCTACGTATTTTAAAAAATGTACGTATGTTAATCTGACTGTTTCAGTGATGGGGGTGGTCGTACGTAGGGGTGAGAAATGAAAAAAAAAAACTTTATCGGGCGCGTCAGATTTTCGAAGGGGATGTTGATGATGTTGATGTGTGAAATAAACGTATTAGTGAAATCATATGTGACATAAGCATTACGATTTTTTTTTCCAGGTCTAGGCGTTTGGATGATATCACCTCATCAAATAGACGTTTATATACTGACTTTCTTGGAGCGAGTGAAGTACTTGTTGCGCAAGGAATTACTGCAGAACGTTTCTGATGTCAATTTTGCATACATTAAACCTTCTCAGAAAATATTAGGTAATTGGAACATTTTACGTCTGGTGTGTACTTAAGTGTACGTACGTATTTGTGCGTATGCGTGTACGTGATTGTACGTACATGTGGGCTAGCGTATATAATCGTGTTCAAGTGTATTACTAGCTCGAATAGCGTCGTGGTTTAGGCAGTTACCTCACCGCATCCTTTGGTGTTGCGTGTACGATTAACACTTTGTTTGATTAACAAATTGTTGATCTGAGTACGAATGATCTTAGTGTCCTTTTCATGTATGTGTGTACGGTCCCCCACTCTATAAGATAATATATATATATTCTTAGTTGTTTATTAAAAAATAAAATAGATAAAGACAGGGATTAACTGATATATAAAATGATATAATATTATGTTTTTTACGTATTGAAAATTATTTTCTGTTCATATACCTTTACGTTTGTACATGAGTGTTAGTTTACGTGCATCATTGTGCGTGTGTGTGTGTATGTATGAAACGTGTTATAATCCTAATTTTATGTATTTTCTTATTTTCAGCAATGTTTACTTATACAGGGGCTGGTAAAACTAACGAGCGGAAACTGTTCTTTGAAAGTAAAAAACATCCACGAGGTTAGTTTTAATGCAATATTCTTAAGCGGCTAAAGATTAGTACACACTTAGTTTTTTTGTAAGGTGTAATTGTTACTTTTAAGTGTAAATGACACCTTAGTCAAATTAGTTACTATAAATCATCTGTCAAAACGACAATTTAGTATGAAAAATGTACTAAATACAAAATTGTGACGTCACTGTTTGAGACTACTCAATTGAACAATATATTTCACAGTATATTTGATTGAAATTCGTAATAATAATAAAAAGCGATATTAATTGTATTTGCCGAGATGTTTCGCGATATTAGTTTTACTGAAGTGGATATTGGTATTTATTTACGATGTACTCATTTATCCAATTGTAGAGTGTCACCAACCCCATTCATTCTGTAAGTGTCATAAGATTCAATAAGTAACAAACAACAGCCTTGTTAACAGCCTTTTGCAAGCGTGCTATAGTGAAGAAAACCTTCGCAAGAAGAGGCGTATGTCCAGCAGTGGACTGTTAAAGTCTGTTGATGATAATGACAATGCGTCATAAATGTTTTTCCCACTCTCGTTATTGCCATTATTAAGTTATTTTTATACTCAATATCTCCACAAAATTATATCTACCCAATTCTTTGTGGTAATTGAGTATCACTATCCCTACTTCCCCCATGGGGGTCGTAAGACCTTACCTCCTTAAAAAGAAGGAAAATTTAAAGAAAATCCTGTACCAACCCACCCAGCCAGTGTAGTATAGTAGACCAAAACCTTTCTAAGGGGAGGTCTATGTCCATCAGTGGACTATTAAAAGCTATTGATAGATAGATAGATGTGATGATAATGTGACAGCTGTCAGATGTCTTTCGGCGACTTATGTTTCTTTTATTTACAGTTTTTCTTCTTTTAAAATATAAAAATATATCAATTATTTATATATATTAAGTCGCTTTTTATTCTTGTGCGCTTAGATCTTCCAAAGTACGTAACAGATTTTAATGCGATTTTTATCAAAAGAAGTCGGGGTGGATCACTAGTATATACATGAAGAATTTATTTAATATTTACATTTACACAGGCGGCATCAACGTGCAAATCCTACAACGACAGCCGTCATCAGCGTTGACAGGGGAACACGAAGGCAAACTATTAGTTATGACCTATCCATGGGATGGAAATGCACAACCAGGGAACGAATTCTGGTAAGTATTTTTTATTGCATTCTTGTTCTGATAGTTTTTTTTTTATATTTTTGATACTATCAATTTTTTTTTAGATGTAGAGTGAGGGCAACTTAATTATATTTTTTTCTAACACTAATAGTGTTTACTTATTCTTTAGAAAATGAGCTGAAATGATGAAATGAAATGAACAACATATATTTAAAGAGAAATTAATAGAATTCAGCTTTTTATTTAATAATTTTCCTTAGCCGTTCAAAATTATTTTTTTTAATCTTTAATATGTTAGTCATGAGTTATTTATTAAATTGAGTACATCGATGCCGATGTATTTGGGTGGTCTTTGTGAGCGTTAATGAATGTTTTTAAAATCACACAAACATTCTTGGAAATGGAGTTACTTTTTGAAAGAAAGAAACGCAAAAATCGTCCTCGAAGTACACAACTAACCCTAGTGTAACTGTAGGTACGAGAGCCTGACATCATCAGGTGACCCAGCAGCAGCCAGTTCTACTCAAGTGTCAGAGTTACACAATGCACACATCAATCGAGCTGTGCGTGCTAGCACAACACACGTGGCACATGCCCGTGGACTCTTACCACTGCGAGACTACTGCCGCCAACAGCCTGCATAGCGAGTAAGAACGAAACACCATCACTAGTGATGATATCACCACCACCGTCGTCATCATCATCAAAGACAAGTCACCACCAAGGCTTCCCTGTGATGTCCTCATCCAATCTTCACAAGGTAGTCGGACCGCCTCCGTCTTCCAATAAGAAAATAAAACGCTCTAATGTATTTCTCACTAATAATTATGATACAACTAGTTTTTGCCTGCGCCTACGTCTACGCGGTAGTCGACATTAGCAGTAGAAGTGTATTTACTATGAGGTTTGATAACGCTACTAACAAAATGCGAAAATAACGAAGTTTCTTATAAGTTTCAGACTTCTTTTTTTGTACCTTTAAGAGTGGAATTTTTTAAAATACATTCTTAGTGTACACGTACGTCACTTAAAGTACCTTTGTGAAAAATTTCATGCTTCTCAGCAGTTTTAGCTGTGTCTTAATCGAACAGTCACTGAATCGATCGATCAGTCAGTATATCGATCGATCAGTCAGAATATCGATCGATTAGTCAGTGAATCGATTGATCAATCAGGGAATTGACTCTGAAAACTAATACACAAATAAATATTACTTGAGGTTAAACATAAAAACAGTAGTAATATATTAATGTCTTCAACTGCTACCCGTTCTGTCACGATTTCAAGGGTAAACCGATATCACTCGACAAAAATACAAGATTTTAGTGCGCTTACTGAGAATGACATTTATTTTTTTTGTATATCATCTTTATATGATGATAGGACTTTAGTTACGCAAAGTGAGTTAAATTACTAAACTGCTATTTTATCATATGATTAATCGCCACCGACTGCGATTAATCACATGATTTTTTCATACGTAGATTAATTTTGCTATTTACTAATTGCGTTGTTGCTAATAAGCTGTTTTCATATATTATGTGGAGACTATTTTGCCTATTTAACAGTAAATCTAATATTTTTGTATTATTATTTAAGTATGGTATCATTTATCATATAATTTTTAGTGAAATCACTGTGACTGCGAGTAATTAGTAATGAAAAAATCACAGACTGTGATTCTTGATATTTTTGTCTATGACTTATCTACTATTAAATCTATGGTCACAAGAATCACAGTAGTGATTTATTCCAAATAAAATCGCAGTTTTAAAAAGCAATCATTTATTCATATGATGAATATTTATTAGTAGCATTTTTCACACCTTCGACCGTACACAGCACTAACAGAATTGATCAATTTTTAACAATACGGTTGAATTATTAATAAAACGCCTTTCTAGTTATATCTTATAGCGACTCTAGCCAAAGAAAAGTAGGAGTAGTAGCATAAGAGAAATTTGAACTCCAATACTTGCAATAAATTATGGCCTTTAATATATTTTTAACCAAGCTAAAAGAGTCTTACGATGTATGCATGATAGAAATGAAAATGTACGCCTCTCTCCCTCTTTCTAACTCTCTATCTCTCTCTATCAAATGACGTACCTAAACGAGAGAAGTCTATAACCAGAAATCTAACTAGTTTTACTTAAAAATTTAAAAAATGGTAATACAAAAGCAATCCTCACGCTATGCCTTATGTAACGAATTCTGTTTGAGAGTAGTACTGGCTATTGTCAGTCGATCCAAAGTCTTAAACTTACATACATACATATTATATTAACATTACAACTAAAGTATATTTTGTTTAGAATCACATAAAAATAGTAAGTTACGAAACTATTGCATAGCTTTTATCGCGGGCTTTGAGCTCAGGCGACCGAATCAAGAAATTACGTAACGAAAATAAATCTAACACCCCCACTCTGACCGGCACAGTGGTGCGGTGTTGAAAGCCGTGCATCGTCTTACGTCGTTTCAGTTCGCCAGACTTCGGCGCGGTGTTTGTGTGCGTGCGACTCGACGTATGCGTGTAGACTGTACGAAGCTCGCACGGATCGAGACGAGCTGCTCCGAAATATTATAATTACATAAATTGATAAAAAATTCTGCGCAATAGCTTTACCGCGGCAGTCCCCGAGTGCCACACGTATTTTTTGTTTTTTTTTTTTAAGTAAAGAGTACATTTTAGATTTTGTGCCACAAATTGTTGAAAGTAAATGTTTAGTAAGTTGTTACGTTAACATAATTTTTAACATTTTCTTTTATTTCTTTTCGTGTGACAATAAACATAAAATAAATAAATAACTAACCCACATGACAAATGTTTTACGGTCTTATGCAATATTGTGTCTTATTACCGAGGACTAAAGTCTCTTTTACTTAGATGACAATGTATGCTTGCGAGTTAAGGTTACAAATTAAAATATATAGATAACTGAGAGTAGTGACAATGGCCTATACTTATATCTTGAGGCTAGAAAACAAACAAAGCTTAAAAATAATTATTTGGCTTTATTACTTTGTAGTATAATTAACTTTGACCACCCCCATTGGTCTAGTGGTTAGTCATCCTGACTGCTCAGTCACGGGTCGTGGGTTCGATTCCCAACCAGGACAAATATTTTTGTCAAGAATACGATCATTTATTGTGTCTGGGTGTAATTTATCTATAATGTGTATGTATTTTGAAATATATAAGTATGTTTATCAGCTGTCTGGTTACCATAGTAGGCTTTGCGTAATGTGGGATCAGGCGGCCGTGTGAGATGTGCGAGGGTATTATTATTATTTTAGAAATTAGTAGATAAATATACACCAATTAACGTACATATATGTTACGTACATATGTATTCCGTACGTATGTGTTACGTGTTTATTTGTTATAACTAAAAGACGAGTAAATAAATGAATTGTATTATTTTTTTAATATTAAAAGTGGCCTGTTTTTTTTATTATATTTCAACAAATGTAAATTAACATTATATGCGCTTCGTGCACTAATTTAAATTCTAGTTTTGAATGACAATGTAAATTCCTTTGATGAGTTATGAAAACAAATTAAAAAAAAATATGATAATGTCATCATTATCTACAGTTTTTAACAGTCCACTGCTGGACATAACCTCACTTTCCAAAGCAGATTTTGGACTACTATACCACGCTGGCCAGACGGGTTAGTTTGTCCAGCCTAGTTTGTTCCCTTAGTCGTCTCTTACGATACCTATGAGATGAATAGAGCTGGTGAAACTCTGGATTCCGTCACCATACGGACAATACGAAAGGTCTATGAAAACAATAACTTTTATGTCACTTCGATTTAAGATATATTCCTAAAGGAATAAGACTTCTTTTCCCACAGCTTTGCTTATAGTGTGGATTCGAAATCGCCTTGAATTTTCACAATAGCAATACTTACATTTTAGATATTCAGCGTAACTTTTTTTTAATGGTTTTCTGTTATAGTGAATACACATTCACTGTATGTATGTATGATATAAATTTATTAGTCAATTAAAAAATAATATAGCAATAATAAGTTATCTGACAATTCATTTTAACAGAAAAACAGTAAAAAAAAGTCCAGTAATAAAATACACGTAGACTTTAAACCAGGTTAAGAACTATTAAAGTTTCTTGCTATCAGTCTTTTTTAGACTGTATAAATAAAAAAAGTTATATGCTATCTTAGCCACGGTGATCGCTTCCCGTAAAGCGAACCTTATATTGCCATCTTAGTGGTGTTAAATAAATTATATCATAATATCATGTGATTGCAAAATTACATTATTTTGAGTTACGACTCATAGCTTGTATATATATATATACATCTGTTGTATAAAAATGTATTTAAATAAAAAATGTATAATATATTTGATATATCTATGTTGAATATATACTTATTATTTTGTAACCTCAATTTTAGAAAAACCTTTTTTTTAATATACTTTAGTATTAGAATCTGAGTAAATTGAATGTCGATAGCACGAAAATATAAATCTGTCTGCTACACTTTTAGCATCTCAATCAATTTCTATAATCTATGGTCTGGGGATATACTTTTGTAAAAAAGCATATAAAAAGAGTCTTTGGAGTTTTTGAAGACTCTTTACTCTTGAAACTTGTCTATGGCAAAATAAAAACTGGCAAACAGATTTATATATCCGAACTGTTTAACATAACGTTCGTTATCTTTTATTTCTCAGCTGGCAATACTATAAGACTGTACCTTATATTTATACTACGACACTATATTCTTGATCCATCAACGCCTCTTGTGGTTACTTGTTACACTGTTGTTGATACTTTGTGATTGTAGTGAAATCAATAATGTAGTTTATTGTTAAAAGGACCTCTGTATTACTAAAATTATGTTATCAGAGACATGTCTCACGTTTTCCGAGAAAAAGATCCATGAATTTTATTCTCAGAAAATGTAAGACTCGTTTCTTCCAAATAAATACTGGTCCTTTTAGTACCAAATCATAGATACCTAAAGCTTAGTTTATTTTGTAATGAACTGTATTAGATTGTTTATTATATTTTATTATTATGTTAAAATATTATAATGAATAAAGATTTTTTTCTTTTATTCTTTTTTTATTGCCCGAGACTGTTTAAGTGGTTGCATTGCAAAGTTAAGTAACCCTAACCAGGTCAGTCGTTGGATGATCCATTCATATACATTTTTTACCTTCCCGAGTGTTTATTTTGCCTGGTGAAGAATTGTGATCACCATACTCGTTACGAATGCAGACAATACAGTACAGTGACACACACTATGGCGGACTAGTAGGATGCTATTTGACGCCCCGCTTGGGGACAAAAAAGCATGACAGTCAGCGTGGCATTGTAAGGATCACACACTTACCACGATAACTGTTACCCCTGCATAATAGCCTATAGTCTCACACTCACCAACGAAAGACAACAGCAGAAATATTGTCGCTTTAGGTTGGTCTTCTGTAAGAGAGTAGTACAAGCCCAGACGAGCCGGTACGTTCTTGCTGAAATCAGCGTGTCTTTACTACCTAATATTATTACGTATAACATTATTTTTCTGTGCAATTAGGAACACATACCGAATTATGGCATATTAATTATTACATTCAATTAGTGCAAACTATTGACTTGAATCCACCCTATAGGATTTATTGAATGGTCTGCTGAGTAGGATAAAAGCGTAGAACTAAATGACTGAGAGCACGTAAAGTCGTTGGTCCTGCGCCTGACCTTTCTGTTGTGTCAGATAACCGTCGCACTGCATTCTGAGAGTGAGGGAACAGAGTCCACCTGTGTTTTTATATACACTAGTGCACTGTAATGTCTCCTGTGTTGTTGAGTGGTCTCCCTTGAGACAGGCCGCCGTGACTAAAATCGGCTAGGAGAACATCATACAGAAAAAAAATGTTAAAAATAATATATTTATAATAAGACGAATTAACATTAATGAATTGTAATATGTATTTCCTACAGACTACGTTATATTTTACCTTGCATTGTATTATTTGTACACTCTTTTGCATTCTTAAATTTAATAAATTCGTCTCATTGGCACCCTTGTCCTTAAAATTCCTTAACACCGCTTTCTGTGAGGTTGTAGCATTACCAGTACTTGTGCCGAAGCATAACGTTCCCAAGGCAAATTTTTACAGCAAATATCTAATTCCATTTTGATAAAGTTTGCACAGGCAGATAGATTATAGTTATATTTGATTTCGTTAGTAGTAAGTTACATTCGATCCACTCAGTCCCATAGAGAATGTAAAACCATAGGGAAACCATTCTGAACTAAATCTTATAGTCACGTTGAAACCACCCACTCCGTCAACCGAAGGTTTAAGATCTCTGCTCGGGAGTGTCAAACGACAGCACATTATTCTGCACTCATAACCAGCATACACCTGGCAATAAAATAAATAATTGATAAGTATACTTTACACGTTGCACACTCCTGTCGTATCTAAGTTAATTAGAGCGTGTTTTTCGACAACCAGATGGTTCATTATCAACATTATCTCAGTCAAAAGACGTCCATTGCTGGACATAAGCCTCCCTTCAGGCTACATGACAACCGGGTATAATTTATCTATAATATGTATGCATTTAGAAATAATTAAGTGCGTATGGTTATCAGCAGTCTGATCGGTACTCTAGTTTAGAAACATACAGTCATATGAGAAATGTATCTACGCTAAATGACATTCGTATAATTTAGATCTCTTAAAAAAAGTGTAAGTTTTTGCCGCAAAGAAAGAGAAATTTCCTCTTACATTCAGTACAATGTGGACCTGCGCTGCCGTTGCAGCAGTCATTTCAAATTTCTCTGCATAGAAAAACGCTGCTTTTCTTTGCGCTTTCCGACTAGCAAAGCATAAATTGCCCACAGCAAAAGTTCGACCCTTCCAATCAGACATTTGTAAATATTTTCTTGATCTCAATCCCTTCTTAATGCCTATACCTGAGAAAAAAAGATTCATATTTATTCAAAAATTCATAGGTAATAAAAAAAAAATCATCGGAATTCGCGTTACATGTTACACTTGTACATTCAATCTCATTCATACGGATACTTAGCATTTTTTTCTTTTTCCCACTGTGTGAAATTATATTCGTTTTAATTTCATCCGTATCGATAAATAACGTTGTAGCGTGTACCTAGATCACAATAAAATATTTTTCGAAGTGACATAACACTATGTATTTTTGTCTCGTCCTTAGCAAGTGTCTTATCGGCCTTTGGTACTTTTAGGACGATTTAATAGAAAGGTTACTATTTCTACTTTCCTTACCTTCCAATGAAGTAGATGTACACAAATAGGTAATTCTAAAAGTACTTAATATCTATATTAAATGGAGTCGTATGTGTGCGTGTTATACACGTCGGCATTGGATCTGAAGACCTAACTAATGCAAATTTTTTCGTATCGATTCACTCTTAAAGACGGCGTTATGATTGTTGGAGATTGTAGTGCGAGCCAATCCCAAATATGAACGCGGTCACCGTGACATTCGAGTTGATTTGAAATAAACACGCTAGGCCTTCTGATTTTGTATTTGTATTATAAACTTACGTGATCCCCCATCTGTCAATTGGAAAGTTTCAGGATACGCTTTAGGGATCTTATGAGCACTGATGACGTTGATGATCCATGAGGCATAAGGAAACACGTCTATGTACAGAGGTGGTTCATCGTTGAGACGACGTCGCATGGAACGGTGTGAACAGGGTGCTCCTCCCGCCGCCAGGCCCATCAGCTCAAAACGCCCTTCCAGAGTGTGAGTTATGATAGGGGCACCTGGACGTACACCGCAACCTGAGCTACATAGCACATGTGTTACCCCCTCACTGCTTAATTTCTGAAAACAAACAAATTTATTTATTGACTAACATTAGAGTTCTAATACGTTTTCTTGTGATTTATAAACGAGTAGAAAAGTGTGTTCATGGATAGTGAAAGAACCACTTTAGCAGACTTTGAGGTTTATTGAAATTTGAAGGTCATATCATACGTAAACTAATAGTGTGGCTCTCATTTCTTATATACTGTCTGTTGTATGTGTATATATATTAGGCTGCACGGATGGCGTTTTATCCGTGTGGTGATGAATTAAGAATATATAGTGTTACCACCCCTATTCATCCCGTGGGTGTCGTAAGAGGCGACTAATGGAAGATATCATTAGAAGGGAAGGAAAACTTGAAACAAACTCTATTCTAACCCGTCTGGCCAACGTGGTATAGTAGGCCAAAACCACCTTGCTACGGCGAGGTCTATGTCGAGCAGTGGACTGTAAAAGACTGTTTATGATGATGATGATGATGGATGACGTAGTGATTTAAGCGATTACCATGCACTCTACTGTGCTGATTGTTGTGGGTTCACATCCCACATGGGATAACACTGTGTGATTCATATTATTGCTTTGAGTCTGGGTGTTCTTTGTGTCCGTTTCACATATGTTTTTAAAGTCCCCCACGGGATATAGGTATTTGCAATGCGGGCGTTGTCTTTTCAGAAAATAAAACAAAGTATCTATCACAATATTAGTAATTTCTATCTATTACTTATTACATTTAAAAGAACTTTTGTAAGTTCATTCGAATAGGTGAAAATACATTGTTGCCCTGAACTCCGTTTAATTTGCATAATCGGATGAAGCGTGTTTTCGCCAGCAGATTGGTTTTTAGATTGGCTAGTGAATGGCGCTTTACCGCAAGTAAAGTTAACAATATTAATAATAAAAATATACTTTGAATACATTACCGTTTTCATACGATGTCGTTTACACTCTCTATGGGTGTACAGTTTCACCGTTTTCTTCCCCATTCTTTCAAAGTCAAAGTCTCTTGGTACAGCTGGCGAAACAGTGATTTTGATTTCAGATATAATCTTGTGTGTCACATACACGATATGTCAATGACGTCAGTGGTGACGTGTTTATCGGGACTTCTGAGTTTGAATATATGTAGTAGAATATAGTCAAATGGAAAGGATTATAGAGGACTTCAGTAGTCCACTCGTTTCAATCAGAATATAATAACTGATGGTAAGCGACTATCATCACCCATGGACACCCGCAATTCAAGATATACAAGATATATGAGTATAGTGACTACAACTTTTGGATTCTATTCATGCTTTCCATCAGGTAGAGCAGAGTCACTTTGGCAGTCTCTTAAAAAAAATACCGGAGAGATCGGTCTTCAGTAGCATTGCCAAGTCAAATAATAATAGCATTGCAAAGAATAATTTCAAACCAAATTAATCAATACGTGTTATATTTTTTCCTTAAATCACGTAAACCTTTACTAAAAACATTAGAAATTAAATGTAATTACGGGATAAAAAAAAAAAAAAAATGAAAAATTGAATTCCATAAAATAAAAAAATAAGTCAGCCAACTGCAGCAGTGGACACTGGACCAGGCCATAAGAAGTTTTTTTTTTAATATGTGAGTACTTACAACTTATGTAGTCAATTAGGTAAACGTATTTATTAACTTTCTTTCTGGTTCGCTCTGATATACTGGGCAGACAAATGGGCACCATGTAATCTAGAAGAAAAATATTCACTCTTAGCCAATACATGCAAACTACCTGAAGAGTAGAAAATTATTTGTCACAGCACACACTCTAAAACAATTTTACCTCTGCATAATATAATGCATTTGCAGACTTAATGCCTTAGTCATTCTCTAACACAGAAGTGCGGCAAACTATAAAATATCATTTTTGATATTTCTGTATTATTTCAGATTTGAATTTAAAGCTGATTAGTGACCTATACCTACATACGTTTGTACTCCATAAAGTACAAAGGTTTAGACGATAGAGGTTCAAGTTACACATATATCACTATGTATAGTCCTCATTAGCCTTTAATAGTCCACTGCTGGACATGGGCCTCTCATTAACAAAGAGGTTGTCTCATTATACCACGCTGGTCAGACGGGTTACTACAGTAGACCCTCGGTAATCCGGCCCCTGTCTAATCCGGACCTCCGTAATCCGACATTAATCAAACAATTTTCGCTAATGTAGATCGTGTATGATTGAACAGGTACTCGACACGTAGGTATGGTTTCAATTCCGATTGCTTAGTTTGAATTTGACTACGTGTGATAGCAGTGCAGCTCAGCGTTTATTCATTGTGCATTATGTATACATACCTAGTTATGTCGTCACAAACTCAGAAGACAACATATAGAATTTTATCATTTGTCTGTAATTTGTCGGATTATAAGGTACTCTCTTGTAAAAAAATCCGGCTATAATTCGATAAATTAGATAGTCCGACACTGCCCTGCAAAACGTTTGTCGAATTACCGGGGGTCCACTGTATAGGGTTTGTTTCAAGTTTAACTTCGCTTTGCAGTGATGTTGTGCTGCGTAGATTGCTCCCTTAGCCGTTCTCTTACGACAGCAACTGTATAAACAGGGGTGATGACAGACGTCTTACAACACTCATGGGAAGAGTTAATAGTACTCAGTGGTAGTAACACTTTGTATTCTTAACCCGTCAGCGTGTGAGCGGCGTGGCGACCGCTTAAACCGCTACGTTGTTCTGAAAACATTATTTTATTTTGTTTACTCACTTGATTTTACAGGTCGTAGCAGTTTAATCAAAGCCAGGCTGTTTCCCACACCGAATCTATAAATTAATGTAAATAAATAATCAGTTAGTAATCATTTATGAAATACTGTATGAACTTAACTTAGTTTCTTAAGATTCAAAAACAAGCCGGTATGATCAAATGACCGACATAAAAATGTAACCGAAACTGTTATTGAGTTTGAAATGAGTTTTAAAAAAGTTTTGATACAAAAAGATTAAAATATTTATAAGTAGCTGAAATGGAAAGTAGAAAGTAGTAAAGCCACGCTGATTTGAACACCAACGAGCCGGCTTGACCGGGACAGAACTACCCTCTCACAGTAGACCAACCTAAAGCGCTAGCATCCGTGTTGTCGTGTTTCGTTGGTGAGTGTGAGACCGGAGGTCCATTGATGCAGGGGTGACAGTTATCGTGGTAACTGTGTAAGCAACCAAGTAAAAGTAACAATCAAGCAAACAAGCAAAAGTAATTGATAACGGGCAACCGTGCTGTCGTGTTATCTTAGTGATTATGAGACCGGATTGATGCAAGGGTGACATTTATCGTGACCACTACAGTCGCTACAGTGTGGACCATCATACTGCATTGTCTGCATTCGCATTATGTATGGTGACTACAACTCTTGGATTCTATTCATGCTTTTCATCAAGCAGAGTAGAATCATTTTGGCAGTCTCTTAAGAAAAAAATTGACATATATTTTTTATTATCATGATGTTGGTTTTATTTATTTAAATAAATTGGTAACAATTGCAATTACACACATTTTTTTCTGTACATCCGTTAAAACCTTTCATATACGAAAGATAATAAATTCATCTTTACGTTGTCTTAAAAATATATATATCTAAAACCACTATAGTATTTACAATATATCTGTACTCATTTCTAAACCTGATAATTCATGTCAATAACACCCATATTACGCAAAGGCCGGTTAAATTGCCACGTTTCGAGTAGCGTCTCTTAGAATCAATTCAGTTGATTTATGGATCTGATCCTATACACTATCAGGCCTGACAATCTTACATTAAGTTATGAAAACAGGTACCTAGAAAACTCCGGATGCGGTGTGATATCCAGAGGCGGCACTTCAAGGTATGCCCGTGGACACTTCGCACCATCCCTGATCTCTTTATGGGTCAACCCACATTCTTCCTCGTCACGTTCGTAATCACCAAACACGACGTTACCCCTGGAATAGAATATAAATGAGCTCGTATTAGTAGTAATAGATCACTAGCTGCTTAGAGTGAAACACAGTTTATATATGGAAGAAAATAGACACGATATAGAAACAACTTTGAGGATTTTTTTTTTGTTAGGTCAATTTGATGTTCTCATATTTTAACAATATATCTACATTTAAATTGTGTCACAATGAATGACAAGATACAGCTAGTTATAAATAAATTACACCCATACACAACCAAGTATTTATCAAACAATTATTTTCTGTGTGGTAATTATACCCATGACATCAGGCTTAAATCGGGGTCCACCAACCACTAGATCCACTGTCTAGTCATAATAATTAAGTATCATGTAAATAAATAGTTATATAATAAATATCCTGACATTACATTTTGTAGTTTTTGGGCAGATGCATCAAGTCGGTGGCGGTTCCAACGGCGAATTGTTTTTGGACAAGGATCACACGTGGTGCTTTACTGTGATGGGGAAGTCCTGTAGTCACTGTAATTAAAATTATTATAGATATTTATAATGTATAGTTAAACCTATAAACAAAAAAAAAATTCGCCATATCATCTCAGTGCTCTTAGAGCACCTGCTGTGTCGTCACCTGTTGCAAGCATCTGTAGCCTTGAATAGAAATGCTTATTCTCTGTAGTCACGAGATTTGATTTTATACTCATATAAATTATTTTTAGTACTTTTATCAGAATCTATTAATAATTACATAATCTTAAAGCGAAGGAGAACTTGACACAAATCTTATATCAAACCATCTGGCTGTAGTGGTATTGTTGGTCAAAACCTCCTTTATAAGGAGAGGCTTCTATCCAAGAGTGAGTTATTAGAGGCTATTGGTATAATTCATCCGCATCATCATCATTAACAGCTTTTTGTGTCTATTGCACGCCACGCTGATCGACTTGAGGCTACTCAAATTCAGCTCCTACCAACCATCTTGCGCAAATCATCACTCCACCTGGCCTGTGGGCGTCGTCCTACTCTAAGTTTGCCGGGACGCCACCTTAGAAGTCGTTTACCCAACAGTTTCGGTTCTGCGGCTAATATGAAGAGCCCACTACCACTTCCGCGGACTAATCCGGTGGGCTATGCCGATGAATTTATGTAATTAACAATATTATTTGTAAATCTCTTAATAATAGACAAATAAATACACCCAAAATGACCAAAAACATTAACTTTGATAATTTGTGTAGTAAGAAGTGTATGTAATATTGTTTCAAACCGTGTATGTATTGCACGAAGCCCAGCCATGGGAACGTATGCTCCTTGACAACTCCATCTGTAGGCTTCAGAGTGAAATCGTCGTGGCAGATGTAAAAATCACGGGTTTCGCACTTCGTTGGACGAAAACATACTAAGTACAAAGAATAACCATATATTATATATAGATCTATACATATTGTAAATCCAAGAACCCCACTACATCTGTTTATTTATTTATTTTTAAGAGATTCTACTGCTATTATCTTGGTTACAATTGTAATCTATTATGCAGTCAGTCTCAGCTAGTTGCATACACAATGAACTTAAGCCAATTACAGAGTTCCACGGCAAGTTGTGATACGATATTACAACTATCAAACTGTTTGTAACTGTAAGTTAATTGAGAATGGTGATGATGTACTCCTAGCTGATTTGCGTTTATTTTTTACTGTAGTTTATTAGATTTAATAAATCTACTGGAATCTAACATTTTTTTTATGTAAAAAGTATCATACAGCTGATATCTTTATCAATACCATCAAAATATGTTAAGCCGTTCTGCATAATGCAGACACATTGAAAGTTAAAAGGATCGTATTTTAAACCTAGTAAGATATAAAATCTAAATACAAAACCTTTTATAATTTTGAAACAAGTAATAAAATCAGTTCAATAGTTTCAGAGACGCGTAGAAGCAAAAAACATTCATATCCATCCGTCTGTCTATCAATACTGACTTTAATACTACTACAATAAAAAAACTATTTACAATAATAAAAATAAAGGAAAGATGTTCTTACGCGTCTTCGTAAAACGTATACAATAATAAGAAACCTGGAGTTTTCAAGTGAGACTCTTACTTGCCAAAAATTTTTCTACCCTAAGAACCCGTAACTGCAAGGCTACAAAAATTTACCCTCATTTTCAAATGCAATTTTACCACCTAAATGATATGAAATTAACTTTAAATAAAATAAGATAACATACTAACATGTACAAGTGGTATATACAGCGACAAAAGTTCTCACGTACATTTTACAGCCTTTCGATCAAACTTACTAAACTACACTGTTCATCTCAAAGACTTTTAGTCATTAGTTTGTTGAAAAAAATGGAATGTCATAATATTGTTTGTTTGAAAATAGATTCCTACATCAATCATTGGCGTCTTACACAGATTATGCAAGAGGTTTGGTGAAACAGATATGTTGTGTTGTTTATTTGTTTGATATATTTTTTATTTATTTATTTAAAAACTTTATACACTACATTTGTATATTGGCGGGTTTAATGCCTAGGACATTCTCTTTCAGTCAACGTTCGGGTGGTGTAGATATTTTATAAGGTAGTAGATGCACCGAGGTTAGTTACATATTGTGTATATTTATACAAAAATATATACTCACAATAGAACACATTATAAATACAAATATTAACGTACATAAGCGAATATATACATAAACACATAGCCATACATACACACAAATATGTGTATGTATACATGTGACGACTGCCACATACAGCGCAAATAGAAAAACATACTACAGCGCCATCTACTGAAGATACATCGCATACTACGGAGTATAATAAGCTACGGAGCAACTACTAATTCTGAATCACTAAATAGAGATTCCCGTGGCGATTAGCATATATACAACATCCCAACGTAAATCGTTGTGCCGCGGCCGCCAGGCATGATCACCTCGCCTGGTTGGAGGATCTTCCCTTTGTGTCAGAGGGACATGAAGCCCGTCTCTCCACAATACAAATATAGATTATGAATATCAAAGTATAAGATATGCTAGATTATTCTACCTGATAATGAACTTTCTTTTTGAAATTGTGCTTGTGCTTGAAATAGGAGCGAGACGGGAACAGCTGTTATTAAGGCATCCGGACCCGTACCCAAACTGTTTAGAACAGCCATTCTCTCCCTTTTTTAAATGGCATGATTTGTAGACTCAACAATTTAGGCCGCCATAGTGTAGGTCACCATACAGAATTGTGTGCATTCACAATGAGTATGGCAACCACCACTCTATTCATGATTCTATTCATGCTTTCCATCAGGCAGAGTAGAGTCACTTTGGTAGGCCAATAATAAAAAGAAAGAACATTTTATGCATTTCTAAGTCTATTTTTGAAATCTCAACATATAGCTACGATGTAGCATTTTCACAAGTAAATAACTGTACATTCATCTTATCACTTTTCTATCTATTCTATCTATCTATGACAAGTGGTTGCAACACTAATTCCTACTACGCTGAATGTTCCCGGTTTGATTGCTACATGAGATATAATTTTTAATTGTTCTTAATGTTACCTGCGCCCTTTTGGTTAAGATAAACGCCCGTCATATTTCTAGTGGAGTTGTCAAAAAATGTTATTCTACTGTGGCGACTTCCACATGCAGCACAAACAAAAATTTACAACAGCACCATCTAGCAGAGGTACATCGAACTACGACGTATAATAATGAACTACAAAGCAACTACTAATCCTGTAGCGCGAAATAAAGATTCACGTAGTAATTAGCAACATCCCAACATCAACCGTTGGGCCGCCAGGCATGATCACCTCGCCTAGTCGGAGGATCCTCCCTTTGTGTCGCAGGGACATGAAACCCGTTCCTCTACACTACGCTAAACTGATGTAACCTATAATGTGCTATAGTACTTTTCTTTTTATTTATATTGTTCTTGTACTCGTATTTAGTAAAAGTTACATAATAAACAGCTGCGAGTCATAGTTACCTACAGAATTCTCCTTTTCCGGTGCAGGAGTAAATGAATAGGTGGTTCACTTGATTGTGAATATCATCGCTAATGGACAACTCCAGAGATGCATATGTGTTGCCGCCCTTATACTATGGGAGTGATGTCAATCCCCAGTCACATGGCAAAGAACCACGTCAGAAATACCGCGTCAAAAATCATATTTGCAGTCTATCTGTTAATAAAACGTCATCCCATTAAACTTCTCCTTTTCTTCCAATCCCATACTACTATCTATGGCGACTTCCACATACACCGCAAATAAAGATAGCAGCGCCATCTACCGAAGATACTATGGTAACGAACTACGAAGTAACTGCTAATCTTGTATCACGATATAGAAATATTACTGTGGAGGACGGTACTTACGGGTATCATGTCCCTCTAACGTAAAGAGAGGATCCTCCGTCCCGGCGACATGTTCATGCTTGGCGGGCCGTTGCCCAATGGTTGTTGTGGGAAGTTGTATATACTGATCGGTGCGAGAATTTCTATATCGTGAATTACAGAATTGGTTAGTTCGGTGTGTCCTCAGTAGACGGTACTGTAGTATGTTTATGTTGGCGCTATTCGTCAAAGTCGCCACAATACCGAATATAGATTTTATTTGTCTGTTTTTTCTGTCAGTTCTTTAAATTACTTTTAGTATTGATGTAATAAAAGACCAAGCATCGTAGTAGAGCCAAGCTTAGTGTTGCACATATGGATCAACTCGACCGAAGTGATACCATGGCCTCACATGCTTTCACCGAGCGAGTAAGGATACCTGTCAACATCTGTCCCCTATTTCTATGGGAGTAAGGTTTTAACGACCCTGTGACCCTTGAGTTGTGAGTGTACATGGGTGGCGGTCGATCACTTACCATTTGTCATCATCATCTAACAGTCCACTCCACTCAACAGTCCATTACTGGGCATAGGCCTCTTATTCTATTACTATTCATTACATCATACACCATACACCATCATTGTCACTCCACTTATAGTTAAAATTAGTCATATGTACAATATATATATATAATGCAGTAGTATTTATTAGTAAACTAGTGAAGACTGGCTGAACACGACAACTTTTGAAATTCGCGACTTTTTCTACTGTAATATGCATGTATTATACACATAAACTTTACTCTTGAATCTCTCTCTATACTATGAAAACCATATAAAATCCATTGCGCAATTTTAAAGACCTAAGCGTAAAGAACGTAATGATGAATTAATAAAAATATATTATGTATTAATTAATAATGACAGAGAGTGATTTCTTCCTATGTTTGTACAACATCTTTTTTTTTTTTTTTTTTTTTGAAATGATTTTTAGCTGTTGGCCTCAGATGGCCTCTACAACTTTACCCGGTTTAGTTACGGTGAGCGCTGAGGGCTCTCAACCGGCCATTTATTAAGCAACATTGCCCAAGGGCACCCCCTGCGGGGTACGAACCTCGGCTTGGGGTGTTGCTGAAACACTGGGGCGGCCTACTCCCATGTTTTGTTGACGGTTTACGCGGCGCGTGTTCCGCCCCCGCCGACGGGGACGAAAACGCGGACGGTTCGTACTAATTGTGTTCGCTCTGCGTTGAGCGCGTGTAATGTCGTCGTCTAGCTCCCCTAACGCGTGTTTGGGTCGACGTATTTTAGAAATTTTGCTCGGTGTGTAGTTTACGGCCGCAACCACTAGAGGGTTGGGGTGAGTCGGAGCAGAGTCAAAGTAGCTAAGGGAGCACTGTTTAATGAATTGCTTGATGGTCGGCAATCTGAGGTCGATGTGAAGATCGACGTTGCGTACATACCACGGTGCTCCCGTAGCTTTGCGCATGAACCTATTCTGTAGTGTTTGAAGCCTATGGATCCTGTGTGGCCTAACGTGTGCGAATACTACGCTGCCGTACGTCATTATAGGACGTATGCATGCCGTGTACAATCTAACTTTGTTTTTTAAGTTTAATTTCGAACGCGCGTTAATTAAACAGTGTAGACGTCCTAGCACGAAGGCAGCCCGGCTGCGGACTGTCTTGATGTGGGGGCCGAAGGATAGACGGTCGTCAAGGGTTAACATCGTCCGTTTCAAATATATATAATACTGATTGCCTCCGCGTGCAGTGGTAGCGTATGCAGCTGCTGTGCTTGAGGCCTCGGGCTTAACTCCCGGATTGGATCAAAAATTTGTACCTATGTTCTGCAAAGACTGGTTTCGGCGTTTGGGTGTTTGACGACTGTATATCAGTCGTCTAGTACCCATAGTACAAACTATGCTTGGTTTATAAGTAGATGGTGCTGTGATCGATATCCACAAATAATATTTATTTATTTTTATTGAATTTATTATATTTCAGCATATAAATCGTCGTCTTCTGATGAAGAAGTGGAGTTGTATCCCCAGGCTTCAACTTGAAAACGGTACTGGTTCTTGATAAGAAGTAATGGAATGATAACCTGTAAAAACACGATCGTTTAACACTACAAGTTAATTTTAGAGGTTGTATACATGCTAATCGGTGCGAGAGTTATCTATATCGCAATACAAAATTAGCAGTTACTCCGTAGTTCGATGTGTTTTTAGTAGATGGCGCTGTAGTATATTTTTGTTGCGCTGTATGAGGAAACTGCCACAGTTTTTATATTTTTTGAAAGCTATATTAATTAATCACAGTCTGGTTAACTTGGTAGACTGTGGTTAGTTGTAAATCAAGTGTCTGTGTGTACTGTTAATACAACTGAAGACATACTCTAGATGCTGGTCTGTTAAGATCCAAAACTTTTGGACTGGTAAATTGATACGGCATGCCGACCTTTACGCAGACAATAGAAGTTAACGGCTCTGCATGTATCTGTGAAGAAAATTAATGAAATCCATCAAGAACCAAGGGAAAAACGCGCAAATGGGTGGGCTGATAATATGCGATCGTCATCACCTTCCAATACTAAATGTAGACCACACTGAAAAATCTCAAAGGTTAAGAGCACTTGTTTGAATTTACGAATTGCATTTCAGTTTTTCTGATTAAGACTGACTTAGTAAAACTCTTCATTAGGATTATGAAACGTTGTTAAAGAGAAGATGAAGAACTGACGTGATGCCATTACTACCATCATCATCATCATCAGTCTTCAATGGTCCACTGCTGGGCATTGACGTCGCTTTAGAAAAGAGATTTTGACTCTTCTTTTTTTAACAACCCGGCAATGTGATACTACTCTGCCTGATAGAAGGCATGAATAGAATTCATGAGTTGTAGTCACCATACTCCTTGCGAATACAGACAATGCAGTATGGTGATCCACGTCTTGGCAGCCTAGTGAGATGCTTTTTCAAGTTCCGCTTGGGGATGTGAAAGGCATGACAGTCATCGTGGTGTAAGTCTCACACATTTATAACGATAACTGTTACCCCTGCATCAATGGGCCTCCGGTCTCGCATTCACCAACGAAACACGACAGCACGGCTGCTGTCGCTTTAGGTTGGTCTTCTGTGAGAGAGTAACACTGCCTAGGACGAGCCGGCCCATTGGTGCTGAAATCAGCGTGGCTCTACTACTACTTCATGCAAAATTTGTTTCATGTTGTCCCTTTCTTTACAATACATAGTTTATTCCTTTAGTCGGTTCTTACGATATCCACAGGATGATACTGCGTATTCTTAATCCGATAATTATACGTACCTCTAAATAATATGATGTGTAAGTAAAAAAATTGTTAGTCGGTTTGAGGGAGAAGATTTCGTGGTAGAATTTGAACATGTCATCAGCTTTAACACCTCGGTCGAAACACCGGATTCCTCCCATATACCAATGGCCTAACCAATGATGTCCAAATCCTTTAAAGCCACCGTAGTCATTTTCCGTACGCGGCATTACGTATCCTGTTGATATTTTTTAAATGAATTTAATGTTTTGTGATAAATTTAACGAGTTTAATTTAATTCTGGTTAACTCATACATTTAACTTAAGTCAATTTTGAAACTATACACACTTGGAAAAATTATTTGGGGTTAGGAACAGAAAAAATAACTTTACATATTGATGAAATTAAATATTATTTTCTTAAAGTAAGTGTTTACAAACATCTTTGCATGTCGGGACGTCGTATTATTGGCCAAGTGCAAATGTGTTTGTTATACTAGCAACGGCATTATGCACGTATCAATTACTTAGATAAACAGTGCATACTACAGTTTATAAAAATACAAGAAAGATCATAATAACACGTTATTAATAAATAAATTATTAAATATATTTGTATAATACAATAAAAGGGGCCTTGTTGTTACATTGCAGTCTTCTTAACCTGCTCGGTTTATGAATAACTGACGTCGGAGAGCATGTTAGCCGTTGGACCGTGTTGCCATACTTAAAATATCGACATTCAGTTGTGTAAATTGTAAGACGACCTCAACATACTTTGAGAAAGCGCTCCTAGCATGAGAATTATATATTATTGAGTTTGTTACCATAGTACAAGTTTTGCTTCATTTAATATCGTACGGAATGTCGTGTGAAATGTGTTAAATTATTATCTAGAAATATTAAAAGCACAAACTTACCGAAAGGGTCATCTTTAGCGAAGGCACCAATAGGTTTACCAGTAATGGCGGCAGTAATCCATGGTACATAGGGATAGATCACAATGTGGTGTGGGGGGCTTGGCGGGCGGTGATTACGGAGAGGGTCTGGGCATTGAGAACCTCCTATAATTGACAGAAATATGGCTCTTTCCTATGGCATATTGAGATTGCATTAATGAGAAATAAGGACCAAATGTGACGCGAGAAAAATATGTCAAACAATCTTTAATGTGGGTTGTACGTCGTGTCATAATTTTAGCTCAATAGGTACAGAAGTTTATGAGTTGATGCAGCACAGAAAAACCAATTTGACTTTTATATTCTCATAAATAGATATCATGTTCTAACTATATGATAATTAAATCAATTGTTTTGAGTTTAGCTTTATCAATATAAAACATAAACTCTATCAGGTAATGTTACAACCTTAGTCTGTGTCATAGTTGGCACTACAATATAACAGTGTTGTGTGATAGTGTGCAGTTAATCAAAAATATATAACAAGAATATTTAGTCTACTATTCTTAGACATGCTTTTAATAGTCCACTGCTGGACGTGCACCTCTCCTTAGGAGGAAGTCATGGCCAGAAAGATTCGTATAGGGTTTGTGTCAAGCTTTCCTTTTCCCTTGCTCCCCTAATCGTCTCTTATGATACCTACACTACTAGAAACTATTTACCTGTGGCAAGTGACACTATTGACCAGTGTCCAGTATGCTCATGGACAAGAGTTGGAGCACCGGAATGGAATCCACATCCAGTGGTACACATCATACGGTTCCGAGTTATCAATGTTGCATTCTAATGAGACAAAAATATGTTAGTTTGGACTCCTATACTATGAATGTCAAAGAGATGTGGTAGTAGTAAGGATCCCTAACAGTACCGGAATTTGAGAAAATTTAAAGAGACAGCTCAAGGAGACTGCTCAACTAGGATCTGGGTAGCGGGGGACTTTATGTATATTGACTTTACAAACATACGTTGAGTGTTGTGAGTTCAAACCCCACATGGTACAACACTTTGTGGATCACAAATCCACAAATTGTTGTTCCGAGACTGGGTGTTCTTTGTGTCTGTTTATTGTATGTTTGTTAAGTCCCCCGCGATACAAGAAATATTCCTAGTGCGGTCGTTATTTTTTCAATTGAGTATGGACTCAGAGCAACCATTTGTGGATCACAAAAATTGTGGTTTAATATGGGGTTCGAAACAACATCACTAAGTGCCGTAAAAATGGGTGAGATTACACCCAAAGATAAAAATTCTATTCAATAAGTTAATAATCCTTATACCTGTGGAGCTTTAGGATCAAACAGGTAACAAATTTCCTTAGGCAGAAGTAATATTCTCTTAATTTCTTTCTCTTCTTCTGAAAAGTCTCTTGGTACATCTGCAAACAAAAGGAAACAAGCAAAACGGATGGTTAGCTGTTACTGTATATTAAGAATTCACTATCCTTATTCATCCCATGGATGTCGAAAAAGGCGCCTTAGGAGGCAAACTACGTAAGAAATTACTGTAAAGAGATGGCAAACTTGAAACATACCCTGTACAACCCGTCTGATCATCAGGCCAAAATCTCCTTGCTAAGGAGAAGCCTATGTCCAGCTATGGAGTGTTAAAGGCTGTTGATGAGGTATTACTTTTACCCGTCAACGGGGAAGCTGAAAGGAAAGGTTCCATCGTAATGCCTAAACTACTGAACCAGTTTTAGTGAATTAAGTGACAATATTTTCGTCAAAATGACCTGGTTGACACAGGCCATTTAAATTTTATAAAAAGTTTTATTTAATTGTTACAAGGGAAAAACAATGAAAAAATTGCTTAACACCCTGGTAAAACTGGCCCACGTGTGCCGCAGCAAGGCTCTCAAACAAAAATATATAAAATTACTATTAATATTTTAAAAAACCGCAACTCCCGCACTAATATTATTCCTTCATGTCATGTATAATATTATTCCTCACGGGGAGGGACTGAAACATATTACGAACAAAAGAACACCCTACCTCAGAACAGTAATTTGTGGATCACACAACGTGAACAGACCAGAACACTCACCGTAGCAGAAAGCGCTTATAAAACTACGCAATACGTACAGTCTATTATATACTTTGCAGCCACTTTTATCTAATTAAAAATATTCTTTTTTTTCTTTTTTGTACTGTGCGGCAATCCCCACGGATACCACCGAAGGGTGGTTATGTCGGACTCGAACCGACCAAAAACCGCACGCCGTCTCAGGTACCAATAGCTAGGGGACCAGGTGCACCCTAGTAAGGAAATCCCTGGAACCCCGACGTACCTCGGACCAACTAAGTAATTAAAAATATCCTGTAGTTCAAAAGTATTCATTCTAGTGTGTCCTAGGAGAGTCAGTACGTATATTAGTGATATTTACCAGCAGTGAAATCGATATGAATTAGCCTTGACTTGGTCGGTTTTCCTTGGTTATCAACTAAATAATTCTTGAACGGCAAGCAAGCTGGTAACATGTACGCTGGAAATAAAAACTATAAACTTAGTGTATACATGAGATTTATCAGTACAAAGTCCAAGTGTATGTTTCATTTGTATTAAGTTTTAATAGGTAGAAAAGGCCACATAATTGAACGTATATCATACAATTTATTAGAAGAGTCATTGCCTCCCACGATGCTATCTGTCTGTAATTTTGTGGGTTAACGAGCTGATGAATAAAGTAATGGTAAGTGGTTGTCACTGCTCATGGATAGATTAATATGATTTATATGTGTATTCTATCTTATATCCGCGGCTCTGCCTAGAGTTAGGAAGTTGGATTCTCCACCCCCATGCCTGGGAGAGCACGTTAAGCCTGGTCCTGCGCCTGATCTCTCCCCGGTCGTGTTGAATAGGTATTCCATCGGACTGTGAGAGTGTGGGAACAGAGAGTGCACCTGTGTTTGCGTACGCACTTGTGTACTATAATATCTCCTGTGTAATTGACTGGAAAATATCATTACCTCTAATCTGCCACTCTTCACCGATACTCATTGTGATTATTTTGATGCAGAATGAGAAACAAAACAACAGTCTAACAATCTGTGCAGCAGATAGTATATTTACAATACTTTTATAACGTTGTATGTCTACGCTTTGGCGCTTGGGTTCAAAGGTTAAAATAAAATCAATTTTTGTGATGTAGCTACCCATGGACACTGACAACTACGAGTGTGTTGCCGCCTTAAATTCTTTCCCAAAAATAGAGGGAGGAGGGATTCAGACACAAGTTTTCTGTAAACTGACATATCACTTCAGATGGCCAGCCCATTTTATTTTTTGTTTTGTACGCTCACATTAGGAATATATCCTATGTCGTGGCGAACATACAAGAAACGACATAAAGCACGCCCAGACTCAGAAAAACAGTTTGTGGATCACACGAAACGATGTTCTATGTGGGTTTGAACCTACAACACTACAACCTACAGGGCAGTAGAGAGCGATTTGGCGACTCCTTAAAAAACTATGCCGTCCTTGTCGCCATGCCACTTGTAAACATAGATCGTTAAATAAACTTACCAGATTTTATTGGCTTAATCAATTTGAGCAGTGCTAGGCTGTTTTTCGCCTGAAAATGCTTGTACTCCGGATGGATCAATACATCTGCTATGGGCATTACTAAGATGGCCGAATCGCATTCCTGTCCATCTATAGCTAGTTGAGGGGTGATACCGCACTCGATCTCGTCCCGTTCATAATCACCAAAAGCTACGTTCCCTCTGTAAATGTTTTATTTTATTTGACAGACGTATTGCTCTAGTATTAGTGACACTGACTACTAAATCCAAATTTCTGGCCTCAATTACCATTAAAGAGTATGATAAACTGAAGGCTGAAAAATGAAGGCTCATTTGTTCGATATTTAAGTGTAAATTATCTATAATATAGTTTATATATTAACACCAGGTAGTAGAGCCACGCTGATTTCAGCATGAACGGACCGGCTCGTCCAGGGCAGTACTACCCTCTCACAGAACACCAACCTAAAGCGACAGCATCCGTGTTGTCGTGTTTCGCTGGTGAGTGCAAGACCGGAGGCCCATTGATGCAGGGGTGACACTTGTCGTGGTAAATGTGTGCAATACAATGCTACGATGACTGTCATGTTTTTTACGTCCCCAAGTGAGGCGTAAAAAATCGTAATAGGCCACCATAGTGTGGGTCACCATACTGCATGTCAGCATTAGCAATGAATATAGTGACTACAATTTTTGGATTCTAATTATGCTTTCTATCAAGCAGAGTAGAGGCACTTTGGCAGGCTATTAAAATAATTATAAAAAACAAAAATATGATTATAAGAGTATGTTATCGGCAGCCTGGTTACCAAAGTACAGGCTCAGCTTAGTTTGAGATCAGACTGCCGTGTGTGAGATGTGTGAAGTTATTATTTTACAGGTTCACCTGATGGACGGGGCTTCTACTCGTACACACCAGCAACCTAAGAAACAAATGCATTGTCGCCGTTGAACGCCCCTCCCCCTTACAGACGTAAGAAACAAGCGGACGGAGGCTGACTAAAGTTAAACTTATTTTCTTGAAATAATAAAAATTCTAAATAGTATTCAATCAATGATAGAAATATCGATTCTTTAGCCTATATTATCTAAAAAATTTCAAATAAACTATCTCTTTATTCTTTTATTTAACACTCTTAGGGTGGTATTTTGACTTTAAAGTTGAATCAGTCGACCCAAGAACTGGATAGTTGGTGCTCCTTGGGCAAGGCATGCGTTCAGCAGTGGACTTCGATGGTATTTATCTTTTTGTAATGCAAGGCCCACGTTAGGAATATATCCAATTTCACGAGGGACTCACAAACATACAAGAAACGGTGTGCCTGTTTCTAAAGCACCCAGACTGACAAGCTGTGGATCACGCAGTTTTGTCCCATGCGAGTTGAAACTCACAACACAGCACAGTAGGGCGCGGCGTGGCGACCGCTTAAACCACTATGTACTCCGTGCAGTCAAGTGATGATGATATTTCTGTTAATGGATACTCACAGTGCATAGTCAATAGGTATTTCTGCTGCATCAACAGCAGTGCACATACAGAACTGTCGACTGATGAGAACCGCTCGTGGTACCCTGAAGTAATGAGGGGCCCCTGTCTTAACTGAAACAAAATAACTTATAGGCGCTTCTACTTTTTATAGCCGTCATTTTTTGGAGAAGTAAATAAAAGTTCAGCTAATTCTTCTTCTTATTATTAGATTAGACATTATTCTATTATTATTCTTCTTATTAGATAGACATTCTTTATTAGATTGTTCTTTATAAAGCGTTAAACAGTATGCTTTGTACAAGTTTGAATGTGATGACCGACTATGACGTCATAATCCAATGTGGATAATTACTTATAGTTTAGCACACAGCTTGATGTGACTTGATTAAACACTTATTTTCTGGTTAAAGCTGGCCCACCCGCTTGGAAAGTGTTCAGCGCCTCTCATGAACGCCTGCAAATCAGGAGCCACAAGCGCGCTGCCGGTCTTTGAGGAAAGAGTACACTCTTTGCAACAGAGTACGCTCTTACAGATGCATTCATTTATTACAAGTCTGTAAAATCTAAATGTTGATCTTACCATGTATGTACTGAAGAGCCCCCAGCCATGCGAATTTGGGCTCATTGAGCACTCCACTCTCGGGAGTCTCTTCTGGGTCATCGAGGCATTCGTGAAACTGACATATCACCCTTGTACCTACAAATAACACATTACGTAACGGTAAAAAGTTTTTTTATAAACAAACAAAGTGGATTTCTTGGCGCCAAATACCAAAGCCAAAGCCAAAAATCTTTTTTTTACCTGTGGAAACCTCTGGAACCGTCACCTTGTTGAGATATGTAGATAGTCAAACCTCGTATTGTGGATCAAACCTTCTTTCAACAAAAGATCTATATCCAGCCATGGATTATAAAACAATAGTGTGATATGATGCTGTCACACGTTCGTTGCATATTTTTTTTTATTGAATGTACAATTGTGGTAAGCTAAGCAGATGGCACAAGGGACTTACGGTGGGAAATAGCGTTTGGATGAGAAACGAGACTTAAACTGGCTTGAGGACACCGTACCGCATAAAACTACGTCTCGAGATTGGAAATACTGCTAAGAAACGGACTTAGGGACACCAACTGGCTATCGTAAATAGTTCAATGCTGATGTTATTATTGCTAAGAAATGATGCCAATCTAAAGTTATTGATAATCACTGGAAAAGTAGAAGTTGAAAGGTCTAGAAGTTGACCTTATAAGATAGAGAGATTAGGTTGCAGAAATGAACTGAAGATACTAATACATATTGCATTCGACCTAGCCACTAATCACAACCGATGAAGGTTGGTTGACTAGATGAAAAAGAGTCATGTTCCTCAGTAGTGAGGGACATTAGGAGAGAGAAAGAGAGTGTATGATGTGGTTAAAGTTACTTACAAAAGCTTAGGATGGCTGTTACTGCTACACTCTTCTTCATTTGCGCCTTCGTAGTTTATCTAACACAGTTAACGTTAATTATGACCTGCAACAAAAGATGGCTTCTATAGAATATAATATTGATTGCCTCGCCTCGGTGGCGCAGCGGTAGTGAATACGACTGCTGTGCTTTGGGTCGGACCAAATGTTTGTATGAAATGTAAATATTTTTTTCGAAATTTGAGTGTTTTCTATGTGTAGTAAGTATGTATTTAGAAGGAAAAAAGTATATAAGTATTCTATCAGGCACTAGTTATCATAGCACAATCTTTGCTTAGTTTGAAACTAGATGACGTTGTGTGTCAAATGTCTGAAATATTTATTATTTATTTATTATTGTTTATTATATGTTAATAAATGTCACAAGTTGTCTTGTCAGACACCTCTACCTATGTTAGTATAACTAAAAAATATATATATTAATGATTATTTTAACCCATAGGGATAAAATTTACAAAAATCTTTCCTAGGGAATGCTTAAGACATATATATTATAAGATTGGGGTAAATAAAGTCTGTTATATCACTGTCAAGTCAAAAAACCGGTAAGCAATAAGTATCGTCAGAACAATCAGAACAACAACAATATCGGACAGACACACAACGCCATCTAGTCCCAAATTAAGCAGAGCTTGTCCCTTGAGTCAAGGGAAGACTAATTTCCCTTCAGGGCTTCAACACATTTTTGAATCTTGAGTTGCGGTACTTGAGTGGCGGTAGTCACCTACCACCAAGTGACCTCTCTACTCATTAGTCCTCCTACGCCATAACACAATACTCATACATCAAGTAATTACAATGATGATGACTAAAGGACATAAGAAACAAAGCTCTATGCACTCTTAGCTGAAAACACTCAAAACCGTTCAAGGTTTTGTTTCTGGCAATTCGTTAAATTTTAGAAAACACTAAAGTAGCATAAACTTGTAAAATACACTTCAAATATTCCCTTCACGTAAGTTTTAAACGACTGCAGAAAATGTGGCTGCACTTTTTAAACTGACTGTGATATAAACTCAAGTTTGAACCTGTCAAAGAATGTCCAGTTTGCTTTTAAGATGTTGACACAGATTTGAGTTGTGACCTGAGAATTTCTAAATGAGATTACGATGGCACATTGTTGTGTATCCACACAATTGTTTGTAAATAAACCTGTTTACGAATTTTTAGGTTAAATTGTTTGATCAAATTGACTTGTGATTGTCTTTGTTCGCCGGTAGTAAACAATATATTTACTAGCGTATGCATCTAAGGTATGGCAAGTTTTTACACAGTTATGTTATTAAATTTTGAGAGGTCTTTATGGCCTAAACAGTCCCATTTGAGCTATAAGTCTTTTGTAATAGGAAAGGTGGTAGAAGTTATGGGTTTTGTAGGCTAGGTTTGTTTTAAAGCGACATCTAGTGTCAAGTGGAAACACTATAATAACGTAATTCCTAAGCTAGTCAAGTAGTTTGAGGCCAGTTAGATAGATGTCACTAAGAACAATTTAAATTACTTTTCCAAATATAAGTATACGTTATTAATCAATATCTCAAGTTACATTTAAAGTACATTTTATCTAATTATTAAATATTGTTTTCTTAATGATATTAAATTTCAAACAATGCTTTTGCCAGAAAAGCTAACAAACTACGGTATTGGGATCATGTTCTGTTTGGGTACGATGTATTGTATAATTCCAAACTGAGCTGAATGTAGTTTATCTTTACAATCGTTTAAAGGATAAATATTTTCACCCTTTCACTTTAAAGGAAAAGAAAACATTAGCTAATATACCTGAATTGTAATGTGCACCACAAAATATATAACACTATACAGTATAGTCCATCTAACGCTTGCCTGGAAGAGATCGCAGACTGTGATAAGGCCACTCATTATACCACTGTTTTTTTGTTTATGTTCTACATTGTATGTTTCCTAGTTATGGTGTGCAATAAAGAGTAGCTATCTGACTACCTCGTCTACAAGAAATTGAAGTTAATGATATTTAGATAATATATCATTAGCTTCAATTTAAGGTTTCTAAATGAGATAAATAATTCAGTCAAGACATTCAGAGATTTACATTCAGACAAGTTCCATCTGATTGTAACAGTTTAATTTTGTACTTTAGCTAATGATATGTAGATAATATATCATTAGCTTCAATTTCTTGTAAATCTCATTAACAATTGCATTTAGTAGACCTTCTAATATCATGTTGTATGCTAAGGGGAGGGTACCAATCAGTGCTAAGCTTGTATTATCCTTATAATATTATCATTATACCTTGTTGGTTACCTGTTGTAATTACCTTATTAAATAAATAAGTCATAGTCTTTATCAACAGAGTTTAACAGTCCCTTGATCTCCTTATGCCTACACTACTCGCGAAGTTGAACGAAGTTCCTCGGTGAAGTACCAAATTTTGACGAGATAAGCCCAAGTGCTCCGCTCTATGTGTATTCCTCGAACATCATCCAACTTGTAGCCTCGGATCTAGGGGAGGTCGGAGGACAAGCTGGGGTCCATGTAAAAAGGCGAGGTCATAAATTTGTTTGCCCAACAAAAAGATCACAGAGTAACATTATAATTTCAATGTTAAAGATAATAATATAATGGATTTTTATTTTTATACATACGTATTAAAAAGGGCACAGAGTAGCGCTTAACTGATAATTGTGGTGTTTCTTCTGAGAAACCTATGCACACCAGTGTGCGTCACATGGCTGAAATGATGATGATGATGAAATAAAAAGAAATATAACTAGGTGTGGGTGGTAGTTTTCAGTTTTTGTCTTGAACAAATTCAAGATCCAGGGTTGAGGTAATAAGATTTTTTTTCCACGTATAGATTCATATTAAACTCATACTTGTGATGTGTATTTTCTTTTGGAGCCAGCGAAAGTTTCTCTACTCTCCCTGATGGAAAGTATAAGTAGAATCTAAGAGTGGTGGTCACCATATTCATTGCAGATGCAGACAATGCTGTGTGATGGTCCACACTATAGTGGCCTAATGTGATGCCTTTTCACACGCCGTGCGTGACTTACTGATTTTCACAGGAAGATAGAACCGAATTGTTTGGTTCAGGAGTTTATGTCTACACTTTTTAAAACGGTGACTTCCAAGGCCTTCATATATCGTCCAGAGGAAGGGGAGAAAGTGAGTTCCCGATGGAAAGTAGATATGAAGTTCAAAAATAAACCTGCTACACACTCTAACTGTACCACCATATGGAGTTTTAAACGATGTTTCTTTCTTTGCCTATATTTTACGATTACTTGTAATGTTAAATATAGGTTTATATCTTTTGTTGCCGAGAGGAAAAACATTTTTGTAGGTACTTAGAAGAATATAAAACATTACAAATAAAAAAATGACTCTATAATATATACAGTCCACCAGTTCTCACTAGGTCTATAAAACCCCTTATTGATAACTCGTTGGTCCAGCGGTTGGCGTATCGGGTCGAGGCAAAAAAATTTATTGAGTGTTTTTTGTTTTTTTTTCTATATTAAGAGCCTGCCAAAGTGACTACTCTGACGGATGGAAAGCATGAATAGTATCCAAGAGTTGTGGTCACCATACTGATTGCAAATACAGATAATGCAGTGTGGTGATCCACACTATGGCGGCCTTGTGAGATGCTTTTTCACACCCCGCTTGGGGACGTAAAAGGCATGACAGTCATCGTGACAGTGTAAGGCTTACACAGTTACCACGACTACTGTCACCCCTGCCTCAATGGGCCTCCGGTTTCACACTCACCAGCGAAACACGACAACACGGATGTTGTCGCTTTAGGTTGTTAAAAGTGTAAAGTTTTTAGTGTCTCGGATTATAAAAATGTTCAATAACAGCTCGGACTTAGAAAGTTGTCGTTTTAACCTCAGAGAGCACGTAAAGCCGACTGTCCAGCGCCTGATCTTTTCTCGGTCACTTTGAATCGTCCCACCGGATTGCAACAGTGAAGAAACAGAGAGTGCACCTGTGTTTGCGCACACACGTGTACACTATAATATCTCTTACGTAGTTGACTGGTTTCCGTTCAGACTGTGGTCGAGATCGGTTGACATCATCATGTGGCAATTAAACCTATTTTAAATAAAAGGCAGCAAGTATTTGTCTATTTGATTGCACGGTTGGCCTTGTGGTTTAAGCGGTCGCAACGCCGCTCTCTACTGCACTGAGTGTTGTGAGTTCAAATGCTACACGAGACAACACTTTGTGTGATCCATAAAGTGTTGTTCTGAGTCTGGGTGTTCTTTGTGTTCGTTGCTTGTACGCTTTTAAAGTCCCCTGCGACACAGGATATATATATATATATGCATATGAACAAAAGTGAGTACTCTCAAGTGGATAGAAAACAAACTAAGAGCTAAGAGCCACGTTAATTAATTACGTAAGTGCTCTTTCGCAGCTAAGGATAAACCTCAACGAATTACCTACAAGTCGAAGCCCTCCGACAAAGATCTGCTTATGGATTTAAAGGAGATTTGAGACCCTAATACTCATACAAAGTTACCTGTGTATTTCTTTACACAATAAAATAGACAAATGGCTAGTAAACGTAAAGTAAAAAAAATCTTTTAGGATTATTGAAGCGTGTTTTTAACATGTACAAAGAAAGTTATTAATGTAATTTTGTACTTTTATCTGATAACTAAATAATATGAAGTAAATAGTTCTCATTATTATCAGATTTGATTTGCCTAATTCTTTTCAAAATTAACTGAGGTATACTTATCATACGTTAAATGGCGGCTCATTGACTTGGTTATTAAATTAGGCAGATATTTCTAGGTAGTAGAACCACGCTGATATCAGCATGAACGGGCTAGCTCGACTGGGGTAGTACTACCCTCTCACAGAAGACCAACCTAAAGCGACTGCATCCGCGCTGTCGTGTGTCGTTGGTGATCGGAGACTCATTGATGCAGGGGTGACAGTTACCGTGATAACAGTGCGAGCTTTACACAGCCAAGATGACTGTCATGCCTTTTGCGTTCCCAAGCGAAGTGTGACAAAGCATCTCACTAGACCGCCATAGTGTGAGTCACCATATTGCGTTGTCTGCACTCACAATGAGTATGGCGACCACAGCTCTTGGATTCTATTTATGCTTTCTATCAAGCAGAGTAGTCACTTTGGCAGCCTATCTATACAATATAAAATTAATTGCCCGCACTCACTGAATGGTTCATCAACTCAGAATCTACATAGCAGCTGACGCTTTTTAAGAAGTTTTTATTAGCTATAGGTTGCTTGAACTCTTCAATAACGCACCCAGAGATAACAGACATACACATAACCACGCCTATTTCCCCGGAAGGGTGAGCAGAGGCATATTATCTGGACAATTAAATTACCTGGACATAACATTAAAGTTAACAACAAAGTCTTTTGTACGTCTCAATCGAGGCGTAAATATATTTCAGTGTCAAATTCATAAAGATGTTTAATTTTTTTATTAAATCTACTAATCAAGAAACACAACATATATTTTTATCATACACTGACTGTTTCATACACAACGAATTTCATTTATTTTATTTAAAAGTGTAACATTTACCATCACAAAACTTGAAAGAAACTAAAATAAAACTTTTTCTAACTTTTTGTCCTTGCTTAAGAATCAAAGGTAGATAAAATTGAAATACCACAGGCGGGCAACCTTACCACGTTTTTTCGTACCGCGCGGCTGTAGGTAAGTATTTTCAAAATATACCCGAGTTACAATACTGTATAGATAATATTATTGTGGTTGCTGGTATGAGCTGCTATGCATATAGCTGCTATGAGATATGGTGCGGAGTGACTGTTGTCATCCGTGGATATGGGAGGTATTCATGAATGACAGCAATCATAGTAGCTGGTTTACTTTTTAGGTTAGTTTAAAGAAGTAACTTGTAAATATTGAGTGATCATTGCCCTCACATCGAAACGTGGTGAATACTGCAAGTGGTTAATGGCTTGATCCATTATCGCGAGTCGCGCACTTTACTTCCTATCCACCTACGATACGACGAAATAATGGTGCTTACACACTGTTAAACATAATTTATTTATACAACATACACATTTACGGACTAAAAGTCTAAGGAATTCTGGACCAGTCAACCTTAGTTTATGTTTCTTTTCATTATTTTTTTTAGAAGCCAACCAAAGTGACTCTATTCTGCCTGATGGAAAACATGATCCAAGAGTGGTGGTCGCCATACTCACTACGAATGAAGACAATGCAGTATAGAGACCCAATGATTTGCACAGGAAGGAAGAGCCGAACCGTTTAGTTCGGGAGTGTGTGTCTACCATTCTGAAACGGGGACTTCCAAGGCCAGCACGAGTTGTCCTGTAGAGGAATGTAGATGTAACTGGAAGTAGGTGCATTTATAAATTCAGTATGGCGAAAAACAAAGATCGTTTATACTAGGTAGATAAACCTTAATTGCCTTAATTTTGCCAATCATCGACTATGGTGATGTGTGTTACCTCGACCTGAATGCAGATCTGCTCAACAAATTAGACCGTCTTTTCAACAATTGCATTCGGTTCATATTCAACTTACGTAAGTATGATCATGTATCCGCTTATCGGAGGCAACTGTCATGGTTACCTATTAGACAGCGCCGGAGCTTGCGGGCGTTGATTATGTTACACTCCCTTATCCGCTCTTCTAACCCACCCGCTTACCTAACAACTCACATACAATATCTTTGCTCTAACCATGACAGAAATCTTCGTTCCTCCGATAATCTCCTCCTTCTCTGTCCATCACATAATTCCCGTATTGTCCATTCGTCCTTTACTGTCCAAGCTGTAAACCTCTGGAACGCTCTCCCCCTAGATATAAGAGGTTTTTTTTTTTTTTTTTTTTTTTTTTTTTTTTTTTAACGTGTGGAAACCCCCTCGGGCCGTCACCCCACCGGGGTTTACGGCGGGGTGGTGTGTCGGAATCGGACCGACTAAAACCACACGGTGTGCCACTCTGCGCCTGAGATAGGAGGGATCCGGGAACCGCTGCTATTACGACATCCAGATCCCTCCTAGCGCCTGCCCGCTACCTCGGGCACCATCTGCGGATAAACTCTCTATTTTAGGCGACGTACGGCACACACGTACGTCGCCTCCTCGCGGCTGACCATTGTAGCGGATGGAGGGGATAACCCGTCCCGTCCACCCGCGGCCACACTCAAGGCGGCATGAGGCGCTGGTATGCGCGCCTCCGCCGCCCGGCTCGCCGGCGGCGAATTGGGTCCGAGTGGATATTGTCCTCCCGGGCCTTCTCCGCCGCCTCCTTCCGCGAAATTACGTCTTCGCAGAAGGTTGCGACCGCGGTAAAACAACTGTCGCTACCGACCATGGAGCGTATTACGGCCGGTAGCGAGAGATCTCCTCCAATAACTGCAGTGAGGACCCCACGCTGCGCCGCCCAAGCGGAACAAACCGCCAGCGTGTGCTGAGCCGAGTCCTCACTGCAGTTGCAGTGGTGACAGGCGGGACTCAATTCCCTCCTGGCGACCGAGTGCAGATACTTCCCGAAGCAACCGTGCCCGGAAAGAATCTGCGTCAGTCGGAAGGAAAGGGTCCCGTGCTGCCGCCCTGTCCACTCGGCGATGACCGGCTGGAGAGCCTCCACGGCGGCAAAGCCAGCACGTGGAGCCTCCAGCCGGGACGACCAACGAGCCATCGTGGCTCGACGAGCGGCCTCTCGCCACTCGCGTATCTCTTCGGGCGGGGGCCGAATGCCGCTACCCACCCGAAAGTCTGCCGTTCGCCGATAAACTTCGGCGAGCACTTCCGCCTCCAAATCCCACGGGGGAGTTCCGGCTAACGCGCACGCCGCCTCCGTCGATACGGTGCGGTAGCCGCGTATGGCTCTAACCGCCAATATCCTCTGAGGGCGCCAGAGGCGCGCCCTATTCTGGGCGGTCAGAGCCGCGCCCACACCGGTGCACCATACAGTGCCATTGACCGAACAACCCCCGTGTATAGCCGTCTCGTCGCAACGCTGGCTCCACCCAAATTGGGCAAAAGTCGCCCAAGAGCAAAAGCAGCGCCAACCAGCTTTGGAGTAAGCTGTCGGAAGTGCTCGTCGAAGAGCCACCTGCCGTCGAGGATCAGGCCCAGATACTTCATCTGGGCCTTAATCGGTACGAGGACCGAATTGACTACGATAGAGGCACCAGGGGGTGGACCACGACGGGGTCCATGAAACAAAAGGGCTTCCGTCTTATCTAGGGCCACCCGTAAACCCAGCGCCTCAATGCGCCCGACCACCAAAGAGACTCCCACAGTGGCCAGGCGCGCCGCCTCTTGAAAGTTCACCCCCCGGGCCGTGACCAATGTGTCATCGGCGTAACAAATTACGCCCAGCCCGGGGGGAAGACGACCTCGAAGGGCCCAGTCGTATCCCATATTCCACAGGAGTGGTCCGAGGACGGACCCCTGTGGAACACTGCACGACATCGGCCGCCGCCTCAGAATACCATCTCGGTCCTCGTACACGACGGTACGCTCCTCAAGATAGTCTGCCACAAGCCGCCTCAGGTACTCTGGCACCCCGTGGTAGTGGAGTGCTTCCCTGATGCAGCTAAATGGCAGACTATTAAATGCGTTGGCGATGTCCAACGACACCGCCAACAGCACGCCGCCACAGCTCACTGCCTCTTCGGTAACGGCCCTCAGGCGCAACACAGCATCGACTGTCGAACGCCCCGCTCGAAAACCGAATTGGGCGTCCGACAGATCGGGGCCCACTTCGCAGAGGTGCCGGACGATGCGGGCAGAGAGTACCCTCTCAAACAGTTTACCCGCCTCGTCCAGCAACACGATGGGCCTATAGGCCGCTACCGAATCGGCAGGCCGTCCCGGCTTCTTTAATAGGACCAGCTTCCCGCTTTTCCAGCACTCAGGGAAGCGTCCGGACGCCAGGCTAGCGTCCAGGACCTCCCCGAGGTGGTTCGACATGTGTTCGAGGGCTGGGGCCAGCACTCGGGCAGGTATCCCGTCTGGCCCGGGGGCGGTGTTCTTAGAGCGGATCCGTAGAACAACCGCCCCAATCTCCGATTCCCTGACGGGCGGAACATTGTCCTCGTTACCCCCGTCATCTCCGACGATGAAGACCATCGACGGGGGTGTGTGCTCTACCCGCTGCGGGAAAAGACCCTCGACCACTTCCTGCAGGAAGCTGGGCTGGAGTGCCTCTGTAAGGGGGGGGCCCGACGTACGGAGCTTCTGTCGCGCCGCACGATAGGGGCGACCCCAGGGGTCACGATCGAGACCCTCCAGCATCTCCTTTCGTTTCGCATCTTTGGCGCGGCTAATAGCCAGCTTCAGAGTTTTCCGCGCCTCTCGGTACTCCTCATGAAGCTGGTCCCTCCCGCCATCTTCGCGGTGACGCCGCCGACTGCGGGTGTAGGACCTCCGGGCACGAGTACAGGCCGCACGGAGGTCCGACAGCTCTTGGGACCACCAGTAAACCTCCTTCCGTGGAGGTCGACGACTTCTTATGCGGGGCATGGCCGCATCGCAGATCAGCGTCATCGCATCACGAAAGCGGCCAGCCCCCATATCGACCTCCTCGGTCGGGGCCTGCGGAGACAGCCAAGAGTGAATTATGGCTGCCTCCTCTAGTAGGTCCCTATTCAGCTTCGAAACAGCCCACCGCGGAAAGCGAGAAGGCCGCGCCGCGTGACCCCTACTGGGGTCCTGGGTCCGGGAGAGCTCAAATCGGATGTAAAGGTGATCCGAGAGCGTCTCAACCTCTTCCAGGACACGCCAGTTCCTTACTCGCGCGGCGAAAGCAGGGGTAGCGAATGAAAGGTCCACTATCGACCCCCCCTGCTGTCGCACGCACGTGTTGGTGGAGCCTCTGTTTAATAAACAGAGGCCCACTGAGGCCGCCCACTCCTCTACGGCCTCACCCCTTGCGTCCGTTCTGGGGGAACCCCAAGCAATGGACTTTGCGTTGAAGTCCCCCAGCACAAGGACGTGCCCAGACGTTAGTCGCCGCATCGAGCTCTCCAAACTGTTGAGGAAAACCTCGAAGTCGCTCAGACTCCGGTTGGGGGAGAAGTATATACCGTATATGGTGATCCCCCCCCACTCAGCAGCAACATATCCAGTGCCCTTGTCTCTTAGCGACAAGGGCGGGGAATGAGCCGCTGTGGAGCCGACGACTGCTACAGAGCCGTCCCGGTCACCCAACCAGTTTGGACGGGGAGGAACATAATAGGGCTCTGCAGCTACGGCAACACCAATCGACCACTGTGCCATGGTTTGCAAGAAGAGATCCTGCGCCGCAGCACAGTGGTTCAGGTTCGTCTGGACAAGGAGGCTGGAGACTCGATCCATTACTGGATCGTTTCTACAGCCCCCTCCATAGGCGACGACGTTGACGCCCTAACTACATCGGAGGCAGCCTGGGTCGACTGGCTAGCTTCCGACGCTTGCCGAAAACTGCGGAAAGACTTGCAGCTCCCCTGTCCCATCTGATGATTGGCAGGCCTGTTGCCCGCCGCGCACTTTGGGCAGTGAGGGACGGCAGAGCACTCTGCTGCCTTGTGTCCCGGTCGACCGCAGCGGAAACACAATCCGCTGCAGTCGAAACAACTATCGCACTTGATGCGAGTGTGCCCCGTAGCCAGGCACTTGAAGCACCTCATCGGTCTCGCCGCCAGAACTGTGACTCTGGCATTCACGAAACCGACGAGGATTCTGCCGGCATCGCCTAAAATCTTAGCTGACGCTACAGGACAACTTATCCACGTCGCACCAAGGCCTCCTGGACCGGGACGGATGGTGCCAACCCTGATGTTGTCCGCGTTGCACCCACTTTTCTCCTGAATCGCAACGCGGATATCCTCAACCGTTACGGAGTCGTCCAGGCCTGAGATTCGCAATTCTGCACATTTGGTAGGCCTGGCGATCTTTACACTATCCGTAGCAGAAAATATACTCCGCAGCTTTTCGGCAAAAGTATCCGCCGTCTTTGTGCCTTCAGCCCCAGGGAACTCCAGTACTCTAGCTCCCGTTTGGGCGAGGCGCATCTTGACACCTACAGTCCCAAATTGATTGGCGAGACTATCCCGGGCTTTTTTAAATACGGCGGCATAGGATAGCCCGCCGTTTGCCGCCTCCGGTGATACAGTGATCACTACAGCCGCAGTCTTTGGCGTCTGTAGTTTACGCGGCTTCTTCTGGGTGGCTACTGCCACCGATGGCGACTGCGGGGTAGAGGCTACTTTTTGGGTAGCCTTCTTACCCCATTTTCGGGACTTCTTGGCCGATCCGACTACCTGCCACCCATCCTTTGGCGGAGCAGAAATAGAGGGGCCAGATATAGGTGCCGGAGTGGGAAGTGGAGGGAACTCAGCCCTCGCCTTTGCCGTAATCCTTAGGCCAGCTTTAGGAGCCGCCGTCTTTGCCACAGTCGTATTTGCCGCCAATTTTGCTGCTCTAGCCGTCTTCGCAGCAGCCACAGGGGCGGATGTAACTGTTGCCGCCGCATACGACATACGACCACCTGCACTGGGAACCGAAGCCGGCGGCGACGTCTTCGATCGGCTGATCTTCGCCCTATCCGCTGCAAGTGGCGGCCGAGTTACGGGGGCTGGAGGTAACCTCGCCTCAAGGCCCGCGAGACGTCCTTCCAACAGACGCCCCACTGCGTCAAGCACTTGGCGCAGATGGGCATCAAAGACGTCCCCAGAACCGTGACTGGGGGCAGACCGTTCTGAAACCTGGCCTTGTCGTTCAGGGTTTTCCGTCTGCGCCCGAAACTGAGCAAATTGGGTGCTCAGCTCAGCCACCTGCCTCGTCAGGCGGTCATTAGCCGCCTCCAGGCGAGCTACGTCCCCGATGAGGGTAGTAACCACTCCTGCAATGGCGGAGGAGGAGTCCTTAAGGGCCCTGACAAATGGACCCTTAAGGTTTGTAGATTTCGTGGCCACCTTGTTAATGATGGCCACAGCTACATTCGCCTTCTCCTGCAGGGACACCGGTGCCTGGGCTGCCAAATCCTCCACCGCCGGTGTTCGAATTTTTTGCAGGAGATCTGCAATTTCCTCCTCCACTATGGATTCACCTTCCACTCTGACGCGCCTGTAGGATGCCGCCTTAGAGAACACGGAGCCTGAGGGAACCGAAACTGGAGTGCGTGACCTCCCTCTGCGGCTACTAGCCACTTTGGGAGGCAGCCACTCCTGAGAAGTTTCTTCTTCTTCGTCTGTGGAGCGTCCACGTTTTCGGTTATCGCGAACCTCCACTTCCATTACATCTAGCGCCTCAGTTACTATACTAGAGTCACCCCTGTCTGACGGAATAGCGGATTTCGAACGTAGCCGATCTGATCTTCTTCGGCTCCCTGAAGCAAGATTAGCTTCTGAGAGCGATATAGGCGTCACACGTTCCTTCTCATTAGTCGAGAAGTCCTCCGTCTTCCTAGGCTTTCCCTTCCGATTCTTCTCCTCCTTTTCGTCGTCTTTTTCATTATAATTTTTTCTTAAGATATCCATAATTATTCCCACGCGTGGGGGAGAAATAAAAGGCGACCCGGGCAGAGATCCCCCAATACCCGGGCAAGCGTAAATTTGTGCCCAACCGAGGGGTCCGCAGGTGCCTCGGCTGGGAGTGCGCTTGCGACTGAACTACCCATCAGCCATGCATCCCCAGGTCACGCACCAGAACACGGGATTCGGGGTAATTTTTTATAGAGGTGTTCTTCCTCGCAGTCCGGGCGGCTAAGCCAAGACCCTCGGCCCCGACCGGAGTTGTGAGACATAACCACGACACTCCTCTCGAGATTACGATATGACAACGGTGGCAGGAAGATTAAATCTACCAATGCCTGCTCGGCGGCAGTGTGAGTACACACCGAGCCCGTTCTCCTTTCTCCACCATTGACAGTGGAGAAACTCCGACCCATGAAAGGGTCCCACCTTCATGATTTTTTAACGAGGTTTTCCTCCTCATTGCTCCGAAGAGCGAAGAGCCAACAGAGGAATCGATAACCGAATTGCTCTGTTGGACCAAACCTCAACCGAATGGCCAAAAGATTGGCCTCCTCTTCGTGCTAGAAAATTAGCCGTCGGCGGTGATGAACAGCGCCATCGCCGACGTTACCAAGGTGCACCACGTGGAGGTTTTCTAGCCCAGCACCCCTAGATATAAGAGGGTCTGCTAACCCGCTAACCTTTAAGGTTAGAGTACGCAAACTTTACGGAGACTTGTTGACGGAGTCATCAGAATGATTACTTGCCTATTCATCATTGTATGAATATGTATATATTTGTGTGTGTATATATATATATAGGTATGTGTTCCCTTTTATATATGTATATGTATGTATATATGTATTTATATCATTATATATTACATAAAATTTTATATGCAAATTAAAAATCAACACTACTAAATCTATTGTTACACCTGCTACACGCATCTCTGCATCACTCAAAGGTCGACTGGAAGAAAATGCCTACGGCATTAAGTCCGCCTTATGCAATGTACTTTATTTGCAGAAAGTATATTAAATAAATAAATTAAATAAATAAATAAACTCCTATCACATGTAACTCGGCTGACGTGGTAAACTAACAAGTACTTTTTGTCTTTGCTAAAGAATCAAAGCATTTTCATGTCAAATTTGATTCAAATTGGTTCAGCGGTTCAAGTGTGAAAATGTAACAGACAGATGAACTGAGTTATTTTAGCATTAACAATATTAAAAGGAGTTGGTCATAATTGTTATAGGTAGATAATAGCTAAAAATTAAAAAGTAATTTACCTTTTAAAGAAAATAACATTTTATTAAACTCAAAGTTAATTTCTTTCTGTCATAGAATCCCTAGAAATTGCTTGAAATAGTCTTGTGTGTTCTTTCATAATATAGAAAAGAAGGAGAAGAAAAACAGGAAGGGAAAAAGTACGAGAGCGGACGACTTTTCTTCCAACGAGGAGGAAGTATTGGTTGGAGCGCCTATCTCGGTGGGGCTCCCAGAAGTCATAATGGCTGCTGGGAGCCGAAGAACATCGGAACGGTTGCGTTCCAAATCCACCGCGGGCAGTAACTCCAGTACAAGGACATCTGTCCTTGCATCTGCACTGGACATAATGGAGACGGAGCTGTGTGACAGCAGGAAACGCGGACGCTCCAGGGACGAGGAGAGTGACACGTCCCAGGAGATGTTGCCTCCCAAAATCACCAGCAGCCGTAGAGGGAGATCACGAACCCCGGTCTCGATCCCGTCAGGCTCCGTCTTTTGTAAGGCGGAAGCCTATAGGCGAGTTAGGGCGGACGGTGAAGCACTAGCGGAGGAGGAGATTGCTGGTCTCCTGCTGAAAGTCAGGGAGCCAGCCCATTCCTTTTAGTACGCCTGAATGTGACACCTTACATACCAATAAGAGAACAAAGCAGTCATTGGGTGCATCATTTCATGTACAAAGTACATTAAATGATGCACCACCACCACAAAAATCTATTATGTTCAGCGATGACATTGGAAAAAACATGGGCTCTAAATTAAGATCTAATCTTACTGGTCAGTCTGTTTTAAATATTTGCCTACCAGCTGCACCCTTTGATGTTATTATGCAAAGGATTGTAAATTATGATTTCACTGATTGCAATAATCTTATAATTTTAACAGGGAACAGGGGTAATGTTAACAAAAAAGCTTTAATTAAATATTGTGAGTCTCTGTTATCTTTAAGTGTTAATAAAATTATATTGTTTACATTCCCCTACTCTAAAATGTTGCCAGATGTAGAAAATAGACTTAGGTATTAGCTTAATGTTACACTGCATACCATATGCACTTACAATGACAAATTTCATTTGATAGATACTAACTGTGTTAGTAAGTCTTTTTATCAGACAAAGGGTAAGCATTACCTCACTCCTAGTTTTACTAGACAGATAGCATCTTCGCTATCCTTTTTTTTACAAACTTTGACCAAAGATTTGACTACAAGACCTGCTTCTATTGAGCAGTCTTGTTCTAATAACATTCTTATTGACATTTCTAATAATTTAAATTGAATTGTGAGACAATAGAGGTAGCAACCTCTAGCTCCAATTTTTTAAACTCACCTTTAATTAAGTTAGCAGTACAGTCAAATGAACACTATAACACATGCTACACAAAATATCAACAAAATAATAATTTAAATAAATGTAATGTAATTAATCTGGTTCATCAAAACATTTGTTGCTTGACGGAGGGCAAGCAACTTGAGCTGGAATTATTCATGAATTCAGAGAATATTAATATTATGTGTATTACTGAGCATTGGTTAAAGGGGCATCAACTCATGTTTAATTTCAGCAACCACCAAGTTGGAAGTTCATTCTGTAGAGTCAACACAATACATGGTGGGTCGCTTATTCTATTACATAAAAACCTTAAGTTTAAGGAACGGAAAGATATTGTGTCCCTCTCTATAGAATGTTCTATAGAATTCGCATGTGTGCAATTAGAGCAATTCATTGTTATAGGTGTATATAAACCTCCCTCCGCGGATTTGAAACTATTTTTAGAAATAATGGATGAAGCCCTAAGCAAACTTGCCATCTCAGGTAAGAGCGTACTAGTCTGTGGTGACTTTAATATTAACATTCTTGATAAATCAAATTCCACCCTTAAAGTTCTTAGTCTTTTTAAGTCCCACAACTTGCTAAATTTGTTTATGGAGCCTACTAGAATAACCGCTACTACAGCTACTTGCCTGGACAACATCTATACAGATATTGTTCCTAGACATAAATCTATTATTAATAAGTTAGATTCTGATCACTCTGGTCAGTTAGTTAGTTTTGTAAGTAAAAAGAAAACAGTGCTTAAAAAAAACATTACTCTTGTACCAGTGACAGTTGATCGCCTGGAACGTATGAGAATTAACTTAATTAATAATTTACCTTCCTTAAATAACAAATTAGACCCTAATGCACTATATTGTTCCTTTTTTAATTCGTTCCTTAGTCTATTTAATTCAATATTTACCTCCAAGACGGTTACTGTTACTGATTGTCCTATATTTAGTAACTGGGCAACAGTAGGAATTTATAAGAGTAGGGAAACATTGTATAGGCTGTATCATGAAAGACAATATAATACTAGTGAGGACTTTAAGCAATATGTAAAATGCTATTCAAAGATTTTTAAAAGTGTCTGTAAATTAGCCAAATCTTTGTTTATTAAGTCTAAAATCAGAAACAGTAGTAATAAAATTAAAGCAACTTGGAAAGTTATTAATGCTGAGACTGGGAGAAGTGGAACAAAGGAGTCTGATTTTAAATTAAATTTTGATGGTCACATTACCAAGAATGACATGGAAGTGGCCAACACATTTGAAAAATTTTTTTCCACTTTCCCAGTCGCACTTACAGGTAATTTAGGCTCTTCCACCTCCACTGCAGAATCATTGATCAGAGAAAATGTACCAGAATTTTTTAATAATTTTACTTTTCAGTATATAAATCAACTTAATGTTTCAGCTGCCTTCAAATCTATTAATATAAAAAAGACAGCTGATCTTTGGGGAATTTCTGTAAGTGTCGTTCACTCAATAATTGACATTATTGTACCTGACTTAGTTATTATATTTAATAGATGTATAGATTATGGTGTGTTTCCTGACCTGATGAAGTATAGCAAGATAACTCCTTTGTTTAAATCAGGTAGTCCATTAGACCCCACAAATTTTAGACCAATTTCGGTCCTACCAACATTTAGTAAAGTTTTTGAAAAGCTGATACTTACTCAGTTGCTTAATTATTTTAATGAAAATCAATTGCTGCATACTAAACAATTTGGTTTCACTCATGGTCGGTCAACATGTGATGCTGGGGTTAAATTATTAGAGTATATATTTGAGGCTTGGGAGGAGTCACGTGACGCCTACGGGGTGTTTTGTGACTTATCTAAAGCATTTGATTGTGTGCAGCATGAAACACTTGTCAGGAAATTACACCACTATGGAATAAGAGGCAGTGCTTTGGATCTTCTTACTTCTTATTTGAGTGATAGGATTCAAAGAGTAGATGTTAATGGTAAATTATCCCAGGGATCAGCTGTGGCGGTGGGGGTGCCCCAGGGGTCTATTCTGGGTCCATTTCTGTTCCTTGTGTACATCAACGACTTGCCTCATCTTGTGAGGGATAACCATGAGATAGTGTTGTTTGCAGATGACACATCCTTAGTATTTAAAGTTAACAGACAGCAATCGGTAATTGACGATGTAAACAATGCTCTCTCTAAAATGGTACTTTGGTTTTGCGCTAATAACTTGTTATTAAACAGGAGTAAAACCAAATGTGTTAAATTTTATACTAGGAATGTTAAACAAGTAAAAACTAGTGTTTTGATGAACGGGGAGGAACTGGAATTGACAGACAAGGCTGTCTTCCTAGGTATAACTTTAGATTCACGGTTACAATGGGGCCCACATATAGAAACGTTATCTGGTAGACTTAGTTCTGCAGCTTATGCTGTGAGAAAGATTCGTCAATTGACGGATGTTGATACTGCGCGATTAGTTTATTTCAGTTACTTTCACAGCATTATGTCCTATGGTTTATTGCTTTGGGGCAGTGCCTCTGATATCGATTCAATCTTTGTGCTCCAGAAACGAGCTATTAGGGCTATCTATAAGATGGGCCCTTGTGAGTCACTAAGAAACAGATTCAAAGAAATTAACATTCTCACACTACACTCACAATACATTTACGAGAATCTTTTGTATGTTCATAAAAATCTGTGTAAATTTAAGAAAAATAGTGATCTCCATCAATTTAATTTAAGAAATAAAAATAAACTTGCCTTGCACACTACTAGGCTCCATAAAATATCGAATTCGTTTGTGGGTCAATGTATACAATTTTATAACAAATTACCAAACAACATAGTATTATTATCTATTAGTAAATTTAAGAAATTTGTTAAGCTGAGGTTGTCCAAAAAGGCTTATTACTCAGTTTCAGACTATGTCACAGATTTAGATGTTTGGAAATGAATTGCTCTTTTTTTAAGACCTATGATTGTGAATATAACTGCTATTTTAATATTTAAAAGATTTTGAGTTAAAAGAGTGGTGGTGAGTTTCTTTCCTGGGTTCTTTTCTCACCACTCCACCATGAACAATCTGCGAACCCAGCTAGCTATAATTTTAATCGACAGATTGTTCATCTTTCATCTTTTATTGTTTTTTTTTTATGACGTTCATAAGTGTCTTTTGTGACCTAAATGAATAAATGAATTTGACTTTGACTTTGGAGCCGATGGTGGGGGACTCAGTTCCCCAGACACCATCCTCCATGCAGGAGATAGCAAACGCGGCGGTGGCCATTATTCACAAAGTGGCCACCAAGTCGAGTAACCTTAAGGGCTCCTTTGTGAGAGCCCTTAAGGACTCCTCTTCCGCAATTGCGGGGGTCGTGGAGACCCTCATCGGAGACGTGGCTCGTCTCCAGGCAGCCAACGACCACCTGATGGGGCAAGTGGCTGAGCTTAGCGCTCAGTTCGCCCAATTCCGGGCGCATCGTCCGGCAGAGGATCCGGCCTCGTCCCCGTCTCAACCTACTCCGTCTCCCAATGTTGGTACCATCGCTGACGCCCAAATGCGCCAAATCACAGACGCTGTGTGGCGCATGATGGACGGCCGTCTCGCTGGCCTAGAGGCAAGACTGCCTCCTGCCCCTATTGTCCGGCCGCCGCTTGGGGCCCATAGGCCAAAGGTCACATCAGCACCAACATCTCTGCCCGTTGTGGGCGGTCGTGTGTCCTATGCGGCGGCGGCGTCAGTGTCGACTACTCCTGTGGCCACTCCGAGGGCACGACAGGCGGCCAAGGTAATAACCAAGACGGCTGTACCGAAGTCTGGGCCCAAAAAAGTGGTAAAGGCTGGAGCGGAATATCCTCCGCTCCCCACTCCAACGGGTGTATCTGGCACCACTACATCTGTCCCCTCCACATCTGCCCCATCCAAAGATGGTTGGCAGGTAGTCGGCGGGGTTAAGTCCCGAAAGCGGGGTAAAAAAGCAGCTCAAAAAGCAGCCTCTACCCCGCAGTCGCCGTCGGTTGCGGTGGCTACCGCGAAAAAGCCGCGCAAGCTGCAGGTGCCTAAAAGCGCGGCTGTGGTGGTCACCGTAACACCGGAGGCGGCTAGTGGCGGGCTGTCCTATGCGGCCTTATTTAAGAAGGCCCGGGATAGTCTCGCCACTGATTTCGGGACTGAAGGGGTCAGATTGCGCCTTGCCCAGACGGGAGCTCGAGTCCTCGAGTTCCCCGGGGCTGAAGGTGCAAAGACGGCGGACAGGTTCGCCGAGAAACTGAGAGGAATTTTTGCAGCCACGGATGGTGTGAAGATCGCCAGGCCTGTCAAGTGCGCAGAGTTGCGCATTTCGGGCCTGGATGACTCCGTAACGACCGAGGATGTCCGCGTTGCAATTAGCGAGAAGACGGGCTGCAACGCGGACAACATCAGGGTCGGCACCATCCGCCCCGGTCCTGGAGGGCTTGGCGCAGTGTGGATCAGCTGTCCGGTAGCGTCGGCTAAAGCTTTGGGCGGCGCAGGCAGGATCCTCGTCGGTTTTGTGAATGCCAGAGTCACTGTTCTGGCGGCAAGACAGATGAGGTGCTTCAAATGCCTAGCATCCGGACACACACGCGCCAAGTGCGTGAGTTGTTTTGACTGCAGTGGACTATGCTTCCGCTGCGGTCGACCGGGGCACAAGGCGGCAGAGTGCTCTGCCGCCCCTCACTGCCCGGCTTGTGCGGCGGGTAACAAGCCCGCTAATCATCAGATTGGGCGGGGGGGCTGCAAACCTCCTCGCGATTCTCGGCGAACGTTGGGGGCTAGCCAGTCGGCCCAGGCTCCAGGGAGGGTCCATAGTGGACCTTTCGTTCGCTACCCCTGCCCTCGCCGCACGAGTAAGGAACTGGTGTGTCCTGGAAGAGGTTGAGACGCTCTCGGATCACCTCTACATTCGATTCGAGCTCTCCCGGACCCAGGACCCCAGTAGGGGTCACGCGGCGCGGCGTTCTTCTCGCTTGCCGCGGTGGGCTGTAGCCAAACTGAATAGGGACCTACTAGAGGAGGCAGCCATTATTTACTCCTGGCTGTCTCCGCAGGCTCCGACCGAGGAGGTCGACATGGGGGCTGGTCGTTTCCGCGATGCGATTACGCAGATCTGCGATGCGGCCATGCCCCGCATCCGAGTTTGTCGGCCTCCACGGAAAGAGGTTTACTGGTGGTCCCAGGAGTTGGCGGACCTCCGCGCGGCCTGTACTCGTGCCCGGAGGTCCTACACCCGTAGTCGGCGGCGACACCGCGTAGACGGCGAGGAGGACCAGCTTCATGAGGAGTACCGAGAGGCGCGGAAAACTCTGAAGCTGGCCATTAGCCGCGCCAAAGAAGTGAAGAGGAAGGAGATGTTGGAGGGTCTCGATCGTGACCCCTGGGGTCGCCCTTATCGTGCGGTGCGACAAAAGCTCCGCACGTCGGGCCCCCCCTTACAGAGACACTCCAGCCCAGCTTCCTGCGGGAAGTGGTCGAGGGTCTTTTCCCGCAGCGGGCGGAGCACACACCCCCGTCGATGGCCTTCATGGTCGAAGACGACGGGGGACGGAACGAGGATAATGTTCCGCCCGTCAGGGAATCGGAGATAGGGGCGGTCGTTCTACGGATTCGCTCTAAGAACACCGCCCCTGGGCCAGACGGGATACCTGCCCGTGTGCTGGCCCGTGCCCTCGAACACATGTCGGACCGCCTCAGGGAGATCTTGGACGCTAGCTTGTCGTCCGGACGCTTCCCTGAGTGCTGGAAAAGCGGGAAGCTGGTCCTATTAAGGAAGCCGGGACGGCCTGCCGATTCGGTGGCGGCCTATAGGCCCATTGTACTGCTGGACGAGGCGGGTAAACTGTTTGAGAGGATACTCTCTGCCCGCATCGTCCGGCACCTCTGCGAGGTGGGCCCCGATCTGTCGGACGCCCAATTTGGTTTTCGGGCGGGGCGTTCGACGGTCGATGCTGTGCTGCGCCTGAGGGCCGTTACCGAAGAGGCAGTGAGCTGTGGCGGCGTGCTGTTGGCGGTGTCGTTGGACATCGCCAACGCATTTAATAGTCTGCCATTTAGTTGCATCAGGGAAGCACTCCACTACCACGGGGTGCCAGAGTACCTGAGGCGACTTGTGGCAGACTATCTTGAGGAGCGTACCGTCGTGTACGAGGACCGAGATGGTATTCAGAGGCGGCGGCCCATGTCGTGCGGTGTTCCACAGGGGTCCGTCCTCGGCCCACTCCTGTGGAATATGGGATACGACTGGGCCCTTCGAGGTCGTCTTCCCCCCGGGCTGGGCGTAATTTGTTACGCCGATGACACATTGGTCACGGCCCGGGGGGCGAACTTTCAGGAGGCGGCGCGCCTGGCCACCGTGGGAGTCTCTTTGGTGGTCGGGCGCATTGAGGCGCTGGGTTTACGGGTGGCCCTAGATAAGACGGAAGCCCTTTTGTTTCATGGGCCCCGTCGTGGTCCACCCCCCGGTGCCTCTATCGTAGTCAATTCGGTCCTCGTACCGATTAAGGCCCAGATGAAGTATCTGGGCCTGATCCTCGACGGCAGGTGGCTCTTCGACGAGCACTTCCGACAGCTTACTCCAAAGCTGGTCGGCGCTGGTTCTGCTCTTGGGCGACTTTTGCCCAATTTGGGTGGAGCCAGCGTCGCGACGAGACGGCTATACACGGGGGTTGTTCGGTCAATGGCACTGTATGGTGCACCGGTGTGGGCGGCGGCTCTGACCGCCCAGAATAGGGCTCGCCTCTGGCGCCCTCAGAGGATATTGGCGGTTAGAGCCATACGCGGTTACCGCACCGTATCGACGGAGGCGGCGTGCGCGTTGGCCGGAACTCCCCCGTGGGATTTGGAGGCGGAGGTGCTCGCTGAAGTTTATCGGCGAACGGCAGACTTTCGGGTGGGTAGCGGCATTCGGCCCCCGCCCGAAGAGATACGCGAGTGGCGAGAGGCCGCTCGTCGAGCCACGATGGCTCGTTGGTCGTCCCGGCTGGAGGCTCCACGTGCTGGCTTTGCCGCCGTAGAGGCTCTCCAGCCGGTCATCGCCGAGTGGGCAGGGCGGCAGCACGGGACCCTTTCCTTCCGACTGACGCAGATTCTTTCCGGGCACGGTTGCTTCGGGAAGTATCTGCACTCGGTCGCCAGGAGGGAATTGAGTCCCGCCTGTCACCACTGCGACTGCAGTGAGGACTCGGCTCAGCACACGCTGGCGGTTTGTTCCGCCTGGGCGGCGCAGCGTGGGGTCCTCACTGCAGTTATTGGAGGAGATCTCTCGCTACCGGCCGTAATACGCTCCATGGTCGGTAGCGACAGTTGTTTTACCGCGGTCGCAACCTTCTGCGAAGACGTAATTTCGCGGAAGGAGGCGGCGGAGAAGGCCCGGGAGGACAATATCCACTCGGACCCAATTCGCCGCCGGCGAGCCGGGCGGCGGAGGCGCGCATACCAGCGCCTCATGCCGCCTTGAGTGTGGCCGCGGGTGGACGGGACGGGTTTTCCCCTCCATCCGCTACAATGGCCAGCCGCGAGGAGGCGACGTCCGCGTGTGCCGTACGTCGCCTAAAATAGAGAGTTTACCCATAGATGGTGCCTGCATTAGCGGGCAGGCGCTGGGAGGGATCTGGATGTCGTAATAACAGCTGTTCCCGGTCCCTCCTATGTCAGGCGCAGAGTGGCACACCGTGTGGTTTTAGTCGGTCCGATTCCGACACACCGCCCCTTCGTAAACCCCGGTGGGGTGACGGCCCGAGGGGGTTTCCACACGTTAAAAAAAAAAAAAAAAAAGTCTTGTGTGTTCTTAAACCAGTGTGAAAGTATCCTAAAAACACAACAGAATTCCTTAAACGCCAGTGCACAGTGTTTATTGTGTACAAAGAACGAAGCCCAGCATTCTGTCGTATGTCGCCACCATTTACCGCGAAGAGCTATCGGAATCGTAACGGTTTAATGCAAAACCACTTAGTACAAAACATTCGAAGAGGTATAACTCTCTTGAGCATAGATTTTAAACAATGAACACAATGGATCCATTAATGCTGTATTACAGAATGAGAATTTTAAACGCCTTGAGTACAAACCGCACTTGAGTATCGAGTATTACGTCCCTTACTCGGTTTTCTTCGATTATTTTATATTTCTATCTATATGTAGTTAAGTTTTACGTACATACATACATACATACATAATATCACGTCTGCTTTCCCGGAGGGGTAGACAGAGGCATATTCAACACACACTTTTCGGCAATGTTTTGGACCTACGTAATGGGTGGTGAGTCTTATGTTGCTGATTTATATGTAGTTAAATTTTACATGCATACATACATACATACATAATACCAAGTCTGCTTTCCCGGAGGGGTAGACAGAGGCATATTCAACACACACTTTTCGGCAGTGTTTTGGACCCACGTAATAGAAGGCGAGCCTATTGCCGCTAATCGAGATGTTTTGTTTGCCAGAGCCTCGTCTGTCCATCAGCAGGTGCATGCATCACTTACAGGTGAGGTTGCACTATGCACCCAGTTAACTGCACGATTGGCCTAGTGTACTGTTTCCCATTTAGTGGTACGCGTACCCCTTAGGGGTACGTGAGATTGCATCAAGGGATACGCGAGCAAAAGCTTAATTAAAATATTAAATCCTTAAAATCAATACCTAATGATTATTTAATCCTTCTCTCCTGACTCCTTAAAGTTATTTGTGGTCGAGTCATTTTCTTAATGTTAAATTAAATGTCTCTTTTTACATAAGTGTTCTTAGAAACCTATTTTTAATAAACGCATTTTACTTTGACTTTGAATGCGGGGTACGTAAGTTCGAGGTCTTTCTTGAAGTGGTACGTAGAAAAAACTAATCGGGAACCACTGGCCTAGTGGTTTAAGCGGTCGCCACGCTGCTCGCCACTACACTGAGTGTTGTGGGTTCAAATCCTACATGGGACAACACTGTGTGATCAACAAACTGTTGTTCTAAGTCTGGGTGTTCTTTGTGTCCGTTTCTTGCATGTTTGTAAAGTCCCCCACGACACAGATTTATTCCCAATGCGGGTATGGTCTTTTTTTTCTTAAAAAAAAGTGAAGTTTTTATTTAGAATATTCATTTACAGCGTATCATATCGTGATGGTCTATATATTAAATATTACATAACCTACCTACTACGTTAGGTAAGTTACCTTTGATGATGTCATTGAGTGAAACCAGTTAGTCCCAAACAAGACAAAGCCCGTGCTACGATAACTAGACCACTGATAGACATATTTATTTATTTATAAATACATACATATTATATTAAAATTCACCCAGACACAGAACAAGTGCTCGTGTTCATTAGACAAAGATTTGTCCTGGGTGGGAATCGAACCTACGACCTTTTGTTTAGCAGTTAGCATCACTAACCACTAGACCGACAGGCCTTTTTACAAAATATATAAATGTAGCAATCAGCGTTGTTATCGTTCACGGCGTTTTCTTTCAGACAACCTTAACGCGGACATCAGGTGTTTGAATATTTTAGGGTGGTTTACACACAAATAAAAATAATAACGAGAATATTTAAATATCAATATCGACTCACACACAATTACACACAACCTTTTATATTACACGTTAAATTGCGTCTTTTAAGTACTAAGTATGAAAAATCTGTTTTTCTACAAAAAAAAATGCGTGAAATTAGGTACTACTTTCAAAATAATTCCTAAACTACACCTTTTGCCCATACAGCTAGGGCATTTCAGTAAATTGAAGACTATCCACCCAACCAATATCATTCAAAGTCGTATATCACAATTACATCAAGTGAATTCTTTGCAGTGAATTATGGCAATTTGGCGAACGCCGGAAAATAAAATAATAGCTCTTCCCATTAAGCTTGAAGCTCAAAGACGGCACTTCTAAACGTCGGAAATAAATTTCTCCATTCCTCCCGAGTAATCACTTTGAGAGTGTTCCGTTCCATTTAACGCGCGAACGTTGGGTATCAAACTCGTTAGATAATCTGTGTATTGCTCAGAAGTAAGACACATTCGGGCTTGTCGAGGTGATAGAATTTATTTCGTAACACGTTAACAGACAATATGCGAGAGGATCGTAGCTGAGTGGTAACATATTACAAAATTAATAAATCTTAGCCAAGTCAGTCTATGGAGGGGTGACCATTTTTAACATATTGAGACCCTTCCGTGCCTCGGTGAGTACAATAATCTGGTGGTTATCATACGAACTTCTGCGGTAATGATTACTGGCAGTTTGAACCCTAAAAGGTCTGACCACTCTCTTTCTACGAAACTTCGATAACGCCATACTTGGGTCGTGGAGCTATGATGACAGTCGAAGTCGAACTCGAAGTCGTATTATGCAAATGATGACATGATATATCACCCACTCACACATTCACACACATACACATACACACGCTATACGCTTATACACACGAACACCACTCATATAGGTACCCACTTTGTTTTCTTTTGTGTCTTAATTATAGGGAAGATACTTATCCCCACGACAAAGAGACTCCTATTGTGGGGCCTTGTGTAGACACAATTGTAAATTGCATTAAGAAAACAATAAACTATTATTATTATAAATATCATGGTTTCTGTCATACTGTCTTATAAACATTAATATTCTGCATTCGACCGAATCCATATGTATGTTATTTTTGTGAGCCATATTAAAAAAAATATTTGTACCTACCAGCACCAACACCAACATCTGAGGTAGTTTTCTTAGATGCTGGTGCACTACTTGAGATTATTGTTCCTTTGACTTAATGATTGGGGGATATGATCAGTTTCGGGGATAAACACGTTTAACATCTAATGTAAAACTGGGATAGTAGTCACTCGACCAACCTCGATCCTTATGTCATGAATTCTTCTGGGTCACTAAAAGACTGATAGCCAACTCATGGCTCTAAAGTTGATTCCTTAGCATATTTGCTCCCTACTCCACAAAAATCACCGTAAGTTTACAATTTATTTCGTGTCTTACAATCCAGCAATCTCTCACTCCTCAACGAACTACAAAACTCATTCACAAATCTATGAACTTCCATAAAAATATGTTAGACCATCATTTTTCCTGACAACTTTAAGTGAACGAACGCAGGAGTCGAGCTCCTATCTCTAAATTACAAGATATGACGTTACACAAGACGGAACGGAACACGGCGATTAAATCACTGACGGTGGCGCCCTCTACCGCCGGAAGGAAGCACCCGCCAAATTAGAGTCGCAGTTCTGATCCTACTGTTGGCGGGAGCAGACGGCTGACGTCATTGTTTGCCCCCATTACGAGCTACTTTGAACTTATTTCTATAGCTGTTAAATATGTCCAGTATTTCGAATTACTCTTTCGTTGAATGCTTCCTATTCTAAAAGAAGTAGGCAGGCTTGGCAAGGTTTCAACATTTGTTTTAAACATATACTCGTAAAAACACTTATGATTTACTTATGATATTTTTTTTTATACTTTTAGTTAGGACAAACTAAGAAGAGTGAATTACATTACATCAGTTAAAGACTGTTGATAAAAATTAATGCAAAAAACAACTTTAACAATTAAACGTAAGTTTTTGTGATTAGTTGTTCAAATATTTGGCAAACATTGCCAATATTGGTATGACCACTATAGGATTTTGTAATATAAACAAAATTAAATAAAAAGACATTATTATATTGCACATCATAACTAGGAAACATACAATGTAGAATATCAACAAAAAAAAGAATGGTACAATGCGACCTTTTCATAGTCTACGGTCTCTCCCAGGCAACGTTCAGATCTCGTAGGTAGTAGAGCCACGCTGATTTCAGTATGAGTGGGCCGGCTCGACCGGGGCCATACTACCCTCGCACAGAAGACCAAACTAAAGCGCCAGCATCCGTGTTGTCGTGTTTCGTTGGTGAGTATGAGACCGGAGGTCCATTTATGCACGGGTGACAGCTATCGTGGTAACTGTGTAAGCCTTACACTGTCACGATGACTTTCATGCCTTTAACGTCCCCAAGCGGGGTGTGAAAAAGCATCTCACTAGGCCGCCATAGTGTGGGTCACCATACTACTTTCTCTGCATTTGCAATGAGTATAGTGACCACAACTCTTGGATTCTATTCATGCTTTCCATCAGGCAGAGTAGTCACTTTGGCAGGCTCTTAATATAGAAAAAAAAAGATGAACAATTTACTTATAATAACTAATATTACATAGCATAATTTTATATAAAAAGAAATGTTTATCTGTCTGTCTGTTTGTATGTCCTTTATAGAATCGTAAACTATGCGTTTGATCATGTGATTATCTTGGGCAAAGTGTATGAGTTGGTATGATTTTTTTTTTATTTCTTTCCTTCAAACTTACTTTAGTTGGAGGTGTAGCAACATGCGCAGGGTACGGCTAGTATACTTATATAAAAAACATATTCATATACTTAAATATATATATGTCGGAGATCGAGTGTTGTATTAGGTGGGAGTGGTTATAAGAATAAAATATTTCTTGATGAATGTAAGGTATTTTATAAGAAACTGAACATTTGTTAAAAATGTGTTTGAGATTTTCCGAATTGGAGGGTACCCAGATATTTTTCGGTACTGAGGTAAAAGGTGTATGAGCTATTAGTCAGTTATAATTTGGATCTTGAAGTGACAAGACGTTGTCCTGGTGGCCGTGGATTCATTCTCGGGTCTGAGTGTGTCGCGGTGTCTGTATCGTGTGTTTAATTGTGTCGGGTCCTCTCGCCTGTTTGGTGATATTATTGTACTAATAATTCATTATAATAGGATTGCTGGTTGTTGTAATGATGATTCAGTGTGTCACATTTGATGGCATTGTGGTGGTTATTCTGTGTGTATAATAAATATTGTTTGTGATCGAATTTACTTGCGCGTGTGTGTACTTAATATTTGTTTTTCTGCCTCCACATTGGGAATGGCTGGCCAACCCGAGGACATGGGCGGGGCCCGTAATGGTTCTTCGACATCAGAAGTGGGATCTGAATCGTCTTCAGGTCTATCTGCACAACAATTCGCGCTCATGATGGAGGTGCAGAACCGTGGTTTTGTGGAGTTGGTGAGAGCTGTGGCGGGGCCTCGGTCGGGCCCGAGAAGCATCTCGCTACCGCGATTTGATCCGGAAAGCGCTGGCGTGGATCCTGTTGCCTGGTGTTCCACAGCGGACATGTGTCTTTCGGAACGACCATGGGAGGAGCAGCTGTCCGTCGCTGACTGGGGCCGGAGGACCGGAGATGGCGTCGAGCAGCCGAGCGGTCGTCGGGCCTGGCACGGTCTGCGGGCCCGTTACCTGCTTTGAATGTGGGAGGAGTGGACGCATCGCCTCCGGGTGTGCGTCGACGGGCAACGGCAGGCCTGGTCGTCCCGGCGAGGGGCGAGTGGATGTGTGTTCCGTGGCATTTCCGGCAGGATCGCTGAAACGCCGTGGTGAGTCGTTTCCATTTTGTTTTGATTCCGGAGCGGAATGCTCACTTGTTGGGGAAAGTGTAGCAGCTCGATTTTCGGGAGAAAGGGAAAGTGATGTAATGGTTTTGAGGGGTGTCGGAAACGATCAGATTAATAGCATTATTCAGATTTTATGTAACGTGGTAATTAACAGTCATACATTAGAGGTTCTTTTTCACGTTGTTCAGGATAATTATTTACAATACGACATAATGATTGGTCGACCGCTAAATAATCCGTCAGCAGTTAGGCGAGTCTGTGTGAGCAATTAGGTGTTACACAAATTTGTAATGAAGTTCTGAAAAACATTTTTTAAGTAATATTATTACATAGTATACTCTATAATGACAGTAAATAATATTCAAATATGTGATTGGTGGTTCAAAATAGATTGTTAAGATTTTGTTTTTTGATGAAATTCTGTTTCTACACTAAATGTGTGTTTGTTTAAATAAGAAGTTGAGGGTATCTCTAAATACCTGACCTTGATTATAACTTGTCAAAACCAAAATAGTAGTTCAAGCGTTCTTTTAAAAGTGTTTTAACGAAGAAGTGATTGTGGTTTGTGTTAGTTCATTATGGATGACTTCCGAAGCAGCGTCAGTGACATTGATCTAAATTATCTTGTTGGTTGTGGCTTGGACCAGTGTTTGTTGAATTGTGAACTGGACCATCGAAGTCCTGGTCCGCAGGTGAGTGATGGTGATCTGATGTTGTGGTCCTCTTTGCATTGTGTTGTGGGCAGTGATTCTCATGACTCTTGCTCACCGCCTCCCGATGGGTTTGGTTGTGACTACATCTACTCAAGTGAGTTGTATTTAAATTCTTTCATGGTGAGAAATTGAGGTTGATGCAGACTGGCTGCACATGTAGGTGCAGCATGCCAACAGTGAGTGCACGTATGGATTACTCTTTTTTTATGAATATGAATAATAAGTGAATGCTTGTCGTTTCGTCACTCGAAATTGTTGCTTCTATAAATTGAAACAATATGATTGTATGCATGGAGCTGTTGGACATCTTTTCAACAGCCTTTAGCGGTTCATCGCTGGACATGGGCCTCTCCTTGGCGGGGAGTCTTGGTCTGCCGTGCCACGCTGGCTAAACGTGTTGACTACTAGACATAAAATATGTAAAACTTAAGTCTAAATGTCTAACTCGAGCGAGCTAGTCCTTGTGAAAGTATTCCTCTTTGAACTTCTATAGAGATTTATAAAGCTATGCATCCTGGAGTGACTGTAATATAGGTAACATTAATTGAAAATGACATTGTTGTGAATTTTCTTGCAAGTTGACGTATTCTTGTAGACAGAAATAAGTATGTTTAAAACTAGCCTTTGTCCGAGGCCGATATCATGTTTATGTTGCTCACTAGTAATGTAACTTGCCATTGACAAAATTTGGAAGTTTGATTCTTGAGAAAAGACATACCGATTGTCGATATACGTGCGGGCGGAATCGTGGTGGTGTTGTTTATTCATATTGTGGTCAAATTGCAAAGGTCTTTATAGATTGTATCCTGTCTGTTATTCTGATGCAAAAGCTTATTATTGCTGTAAGTGAAATACAATTGGCTGTGGACTGTACAACCAATCGAGTCGCGGAGTCTGGTCCACTAGAATTGTTAATTGGTAGGGTGGCCAGACCTTTTGGTTTGGTGGCTGATGATGACAGTGCGGAAATTGATATCTCTAAGTGAGGCAAGATGCGATTAATAATATTGAGATTAATGCTAAGTACGATAAATCTAGATTCGATAGTAAGAAAGCGAAAGTAGTTCCATTTAAAGTTGGTGACTTTGTATTAATAAAAAAAAAAATGAGGAAAGGAATCAAACGAAGCTTGATCTTAAGTTTAGAGGTCCGTATATGGTGACAGAAGTTCTCGATGGTAATAGGTATACGCTAAAATCCTTAAGTAATAATAGAGTGTATAAATATAGTCATGACAATTTGAGAAAGATGCCGGAAAGTCATGTTCCCAGCGAGTTAGACGTTTCGGGGGATGGAGAGGGGGTGGCCGATGAAGTGGAGTCGGTTGAGAGGGACTCTGGGGCAGAGTCCGAAGTCACCAGGGGAGAGATCGGGCACTAATGGTAGTTGAGGTCGCACTACTTGCACCAGGTTGTAGTCGTAACTGCAAACAGAGAGAAGTTTGTTCAGAGCGCGATGGGCAACTGGTGAAGTGGCGGGGGCCTGGTATTGAACTCCAAGTCGCACTACATGGGTCGAACTGATAGTTGGCAATGTGGCGGGGGCTTGCGAGGAAGTGTACGTAGTTGGATTACTACGGAGGTACACAGTTTAGCTGTATGTGGCATACAGTGGCAGACCATTGAGAGTGACGAGGATCTATACCTGGTGGACGAATGGACGCCCTTATTCGTCCTAAGTGACGGTAACTGTTGGGAATAATGAACGGAATCGTTAGATAAAATATTGTCAATAAAATTAATTTACAAATTAGAATTTGACCATCGATGATTTCTGCCGCTATAGTAAAAAAAGAAAAAAAAAAAAAAAAAAAAATGTATGTGTTTTAGATACACCCGAGGACGTGTGATCGTCAGAATGGCCGTGTCGGAGATCGAGTGTTGTATTAGGTGGGAGTGGTTATAAGAATAAAATATTTCTTGATGAATGTAAGGTATTTTATAAGAAACTGAACATTTGTTAAAAATGTGTTTGAGATTTTCCGAATTGGAGGGTACCCAGATATTTTTCGGTACTGAGGTAAAAGGTGTATGAGCTATTAGTCAGTTATAATTTGGATCTTGAAGTGACAAGACGTTGTCCTGGTGGCCGTGGATTCATTCTCGGGTCTGAGTGTGTCGCGGTGTCTGTATCGTGTGTTTAATTGTGTCGGGTCCTCTCGCCTGTTTGGTGATATTATTGTACTAATAATTCATTATAATAGGATTGCTGGTTGTTGTAATGATGATTCAGTGTGTCACATTTGATGGCATTGTGGTGGTTATTCTGTGTGTATAATAAATATTGTTTGTGATCGAATTTACTTGCGCGTGTGTGTACTTAATATTTGTTTTTCTGCCTCCACATTGGGAATGGCTGGCCAACCCGAGGACATGGGCGGGGCCCGTAATGGTTCTTCGACATATATATATATATATATAAACATGTGTACATACAAACATACCCACGCAGCACAAAACTGTTACAGAGATAAACAGTGATACTTGACGAGTTCCTTAAAAGTAATCACTGACTAATGCCCGCCTTATAGCTGCCGGTAAGGAGTCCCACAGGCGTGCAGCTCGGACTGTGAATCGTGTGTGAGTGTATTGATATTTCTTAGGTTCGATTTTCCGATGACCTCAAGCATTGTGTATGTGTGTTATGAATAAAGACATATCATTTTTTTTAAATAGATAGACGTTGTGGGATTAAATAAGATGTTATGTAATGGTAAGAGGATACGAGTATTCCGGCGAAACCGAATTGGGAGCCACTTGTTTTTGTATGAAATTCCGAAATATAATCGGACATACATACGTCTTAGTTCATCACCTGGTATTATTATATCTTATAGTGGTAATATGTATGCGCGGATATGTATGAGTCATATGTATGTGTATTATATATGTAATGAAACATAAATGTGGCAAAAGAGAGAAAACGCCATCCTGTGGTACACCAGCGGTCGTATTCAACCAGGTAGAGTAGTTGTCATCAAAGTGGGGCTGGCGGCGATTAAGCAAGTCACTATGACACGACTTTTATGTGGTAAGGAGAACGTCGAAGTGTCAAATGTCAAGTGAGTTTTCCATTTCCAAGTCTTATTAGTGTCAGCGGTAGTTGTGCTGTAGTTGAGAAGGAAATAAGATTGGAATGGATTAAGGAGATTATGGCTGCAAAGAAATAAATTGAACTGATTGTGGATTACGCGTTTAAGGACCTTTGAATGGAAGGGTACGATAGAGACAGGTAGATATTTGGAATAGGATACGGGGTTACGATTCTAGGGTAAAGGAATGATCTGAACCTTTTCTATTTCGTGACAATATCGTGCTAATGATATATTTATTCAGTATATGGGTGATTATGGGTAAAATTTGATCAATGATAAGGAGAACCATGTAATGACTGATCGAGTCAGAGCGGGTACCATTAGATGTAATGGCCCTAATACTCTCAACACACAAAGAAAAACTTGACTAAGAGCTAAAAGAAGCTAGCTTGAGGTTGGAAGTGTTGAAAGACAACTTAATGTATAAACTAATACTGGGTACTAATAATGGTTGTCTTATGGTTCAGAGAATTAATATTAAGCTTTTTCCGAGACGACTCTTGACGCTTTTCCAATCTCTAATGACTGAAGAAACTTCCAGACTTAAGCTGGATCATCGCATTGTACGAAGCTATGAATATATTAGCATTGTAGTTTTTGTTATGATCTGTTGCTTTCGCTTTAAATTTCGATTTTGCCCCTGTTTTGTGCTTAATTTTTTTGCCATCGTGGGACCAAAACACTGGTGAAAAGTAGACTTTTAATATGCCTCTGCCTACCCCTACGCGAAAACACATTATTATATATATATGTATGATTATCATCATCATCATCATCATTAACAGTCTTTTACAGTCCGCTGCTGGACATATGCCTCTCCTTAGCAAGGAGCTTTTGGCTTACTATACCTCGCTGGCCAGACGGGTTATTGTAGGGTTTATTCTAAGTTTGCCTTGCCTTTGCAGTGATGTTGCATTGCATATTTTGATCCTTGTTTGTACAACACCCATAAGAAGGCTAGGGTACACTTTGACTTAATCCATCACCACACGGAGACGATTATACTATTATGAGAATACTATAACCAAGCAGTTGTTGGGTCTTAACTCCAGTAACGTCACTTATTCGGTGAAAAGTATTTACTTTTGAATCAACGAAAAGACGGAGCCAGTTTCAAGGTGATATGTGTATATCTTTATTATATATTTATACAAGGTATCTAGGGCTTGCTCAATAACATTAAGGCAAAGTGTTCCCTCAACCACCATGAATCCCACTTACCTCTCCTCATTATTAGTAATAAATTTGTCTCTTTATATAAGAATACATTTTATCATAAGCTACATAACTATGAAGTTGTATGGTGACATTGAACCGATTAAAACCCAGACGGTGTTCAATTAAAACTGATCTATTGTCTAATCTACTTCCTTGGGGCACCGGGCAGCTTCAGAAGTTGCCTGTATATTTTGCACTAAATAATGTTTAGGCAGAAAACAGTGCTGTTTAATAGTATTAAACTTTACTAAATGAAAATGAACTAAACAAATTCAGTTTCATTTGAAAAATTGCAGTTTAAGGCGAACAAACCATCTTTTTTTACCAATGCCAATGAAATTACGGCAAAAAACTCAGGGATCACAACTTTATAATTCATTGCCAAAGAAAATTAAGGATACACAATCAATACATCTGTACAAAAACATTTAAAAAGTCACATCTTGTTAGATTATGTTAATCGTAAACAGACCAACATTGACAAGCTTTTATTGAAGTACCTACTATCTTCAAAATACTATATCTTCGGACACGGATTCTGTAACATTCCGACTATGTTATGTTTAATTCTTATTAAAAATTATTTTTAATCTATAAGAAATAAATGAATTCTAACCACAAACTAAAATAGAAGAAGAAAGGAACTTAAAGATTAAATCGTGATAACTATGTGAGGCCTACACTGCCACGATGACTGTCATGCCTTTTACGTCCTCAAGCGTGGCGTGAAAAAGCATCTCACTAGGCCGCCATAGTGTGAGTCGCCACACTGCATTGTCTGCATGTGCAATGAGTATGGTGATCACAACTCTTTGGATTCTATTCATGCTTTCCGTCAGGCAGAGTAGAGTCCCTTTGACAGGCTCTTCATATAGCAAAAAAAAATTAATACAGTTGACAGTCATGTATGTTTTGATCCATAATGGTCGCAATTCTGACTTTCTGTAAATTCAATTTTTACCAATTTTTAGATGTTTATTTCAAAGTAGGTTTCAGCCATTATCATCATCATGAGCAGCCTAAAATAGTCCACTATTGGACGTTAAGCCTCTCCTTAAAAATGAGAGTTTGGTGTACTTTGTCACACAGACCTAACTGCCTCGGTGGCGCAGCGGTAACAATGTGACTGCTGTACTTGAGGTCTCGGGTTCGATTCCCGAGTTGGACCATATGTTTGTACGATCTGCAAATATTTGTCTCGGATTTTGGGTGTTTTCTATGTATATGTTTACAAAATAAAAGTTTATAAGTATGCTTTCAGTCAGTCTAGTTATCTTAGTACAAGCTCTGTTTAATTTGAAACTAGATGGGGCTGTGTTAAATGTTCAAAATATTTATTATTATTATTATTTTTATTATAAACCAGACGGTTTAGTATAGGATTTGTTTCAAGTTTTTCTTTTGTTAGCAGGGCTGTTGTTATGCAGAATTTGCTCACTTGTCGGCTCTTACGACACACACGCTACTTAACTACTTAAAGTTAAACATATTTTTCAAAGCCACAGAACAAACTTCTCGGAAAAATCACCACGTTAATCTCAACTAAACTTAAGATTAAACCCTTGCAAAGGAAAGGGTTTCTTTTCAAGTGATTTGTACAACTTTGTAAGCGGCTTAAACCAGTGACGGAGACTAGTTAACATTCTATATAAGTGTTTGTATTGTAAGTGGTATTGTGCCACTTACAATACAAACACTTATTACAAAAATACTTTCAAGATATTGATAAGATAAAAATTAATGAGACGAATTATGTATTGTGCTATTGTGGTTAGTTGCTTAGGCGGTAAATTGTTCTTTTGCATGATTTCATGCATGTATCGGCGTATTTCTAAGCTTCTAAGAAGACCAGTGGCAAAATAAGCCATTTAAAAAAAAGGAAGGTAGAATCTCTAGGAAAACATTAAATCTTTCAATTAATGGATGGCTACTTCCATGCTTAAGAAGATTGTGCCCAGTAGACAAGTAAGTCATGTACATGAGTAATTGTGGCTGTAGAAAAAGACTCTAAAAAAACATTTAAATTTTCTTTTACATTAAATTATGACTTACTTAGCTACTGGACATAATCTTCTTAAATATAATCCTTAAGCCATGCATGAATTGAAAGTTTAGAGATTTTTTCCAGAGACTCTTACTTTTTTTTTAAAAGTACTTTGTTCCAAAATTTCTACATTCTGCCATGCATAATTATGTTTTTACTGTCTCTGATCACAGTGAGGGTAACCAAATCGAAACGTGTTACCATTTTAAGGTATGAAGGTACCTAGAGAGTATTTATTATGTAAATGGTTAGTGGTGTCATTTGTGTGTATATAGAATATATTTTACAGAAAAGAAAATTGTATGACGAATAGATAAATTATTCTTTACCTTTTGCTCCTGAAGTCTTAGATAATTATTATTCAATTACTTGTATTTAACTTGAAAATGACGAAATTAACTGCCTCGGTGGCACAGTGGTAGTAAATATTCATTACGATTGCTGTGCTTGAGGTTTTGGGTTCGATTCCTAGGTCGGACCAAGTGTTTGTTTCGATGTTTGGGTGTTTTCTATGTATAACCTGTATGTACGTATTTCCAAAAAAAAGTATATAAGAATTCTATCAGCCGGTCCAGTTATCATAGCACAAGCTCTGCTTAGTTTGAAACTAGATCACGTTTTGTTGCAAATATCTGAAATATTTATTAATTTTTTTTTTTTAATGATTCTGGTTTCTATGAAAATATTATAGACGAAATGATGTGAATAATTAGAAATATAGCGCTTCCCCTATCTTTTAACGAAGACTTAAATGCCAGATAATACAATAAGTTAGATATTTAAAAAATAAGACAAAAACACCTGCGTAAACTCATATTTTTAAAATTTAATTAATTACTATGTGTTATGTATGTTAATGTATGTTTAGCGATAGAAGAAAGGTCATTGGCACTAAAGCACTTTAGTTTTGTGTAAACATATAATGTTGTAAATGACGTAACACAAAAAAGTGTCCTATGGTTAAACTACTGAACATTTTTTGTTCAAACTTTACCAGTCATCTAAAAAAAGAGAAAAGAATATGTCGTTTAAAGAAACTTGATTGGAAAAAAAATCACATTGTATAAGTTACAATTGGTGACATTTATCTGTAGGTACTATTTTTCATGCAACTGACGGGATCGAATGAAAGTGAAAGTTTAAACTAAGCTCCATTGTGTTCATTCAACTAAAACTTTTTAGTTAATATAACACAAATGTGAGCCGGATTGCGATTGGTTTTGAAAGATTAACGGTTGTACTTTTAATAGAACAACGTAATCCTTTGTAAATGTAACATTTTATGGAACAAATTTTTATTTTATATATAGAAGAACTTTCAGTATTTAGCATATTTTTTTTTGTACCATGAAGAAATCTAAATAAATGTTGTCAAAACTTATGTAGAACTGCGAAGTACAGTATTTGCGTATGGTTAATAAAATTATTAATATTAATCACGAAATCTGTGATAAGTGATAACTTGAATATAGTTTTTTAATTCGGTAATAAAAGGACTAATTGTTACGTATTTAGCAGATTTTACTTTAATGTGAACCTTTAACTAAAGGTTTACTTATACTTAATAGGTCTCTAACTAACTGACAGTTAATCGGTAAATTACAATTAAGGTTGTCTGGAAGAAACCGCCGTTAGTGGTTAGAAAACCGATTGTTACATTTATATATTTCGTAACTCATTTCTTCTTTTGGCTTGTTTCTGTACATAATAAAGAGAAATAAATAAATAAATGTGATCTAAGAGTTTTAGTTCGAAATTACCTTTTTTCGTCGATCCCTCCATTCTGGGTAGAGGAAACACTCAGAGGGCGTCAACGCGTTTGTATCTTTTTACTTTCATATCCATTAGCGTCAGGAGTAATTAAAAATAGGTTTGTTACAGTTAGTTCAATATATATAAATAACTATATACGTATCCACCTATTTTAAATTCTATCTTTGCAACTAAAATCTAATATATCTACCTCACACCAAAGTTGACTGTTAGAAAATAATATGGACGTTAAGTCCACACTTTGTACGTACAGATTGTGCATTAAGTTTGTGCAAACTAACTTTTCAAATTTTGTTAACTATCTACTTCCTTTTCTTTTCAACTGGGCACAATTATAATATTTATCGGAGTTTGAATCAAATAAATACATATGTACAATATGCTTCTAATTTTAATCTACCAATTCACAACTATTAATAGTCTATTTGACCATAAATAACGTGACAGAACATTTTTTTTAAACGGCTCTAAATTTGAACCAAAGGATTTTTTAATAAGCGATAGATATTATTGAATATAGAATGTGAACGATGACAGTGAACACAAGCCATAGAACCATACAATATGAACAACCGCGTGACACTCACAGACCTAATCCATTCATCGCCCTTAACTTAACTCGCCAACCAATCCGGGTAGTAAGGCGGGGCGAGTAACAAAGAAGGAACAACCGAAAACGTGTTAAGAGTGACAGAGATAAATGTACAAAATAAAGGTACGTCTATCACCGGGCGGTAGGGTCTCACTTTTCACCAAGTCTTCATATCGTCAGTTAAAGTTTGCAATTTGAGTCACAGAGTCGTAGCTACGGAGGGTTAACTATTCACGCGAATGGAATCGAGTTGATTAATTTAATAAAATAAATAATAAAGTGATAAGTGGACACAGGTGTTTAAATACTTTTCTAGTTTTATTTATATAATGATCGGTATTTAATTATTTAAAAAAATAAGAAACTTTTTCGTACTGAAGTGCATGTGTTGTGTTTTTCGGTTACAATGTCGGAAGCGGGACGTCGGGGTACTGCTTACACTATTGATAATATTTTGGGACACACAGACAGGCAATCTGGTAGGTACTAAACTATTTGTATCATAAGACGTTAATTGTAAACATAAGCCTGTTTTTTAAGTCAATTCCTGTTTTAGAAATATGTATATCCTATGTCGCGTAGGATTTTGCAAACATACATGAAACGGACACAAATAACATCCAAACTTAAAAGTACCACCACCGTGTGTTATATGGGAATTGAACTTGTAACACTCGGCGCATTATCTTTTTTTATTTTCTTATCAAAACTGCCCAGCAGTGCGACTTCTTACAGTCCATTTTTCCATCTAAACATAGCCTGGAAGAAATGCCTAAATGGTCATTAAATTGATATGTTCTTAAATATAACTGTATTAACTGGTGTACAATGAAGTTTATGCTAGTCTGTTCTTAGAAGTGGTGAGGTGACGGCTCAAGTCACTACCCCATACATGCAGTGTTTAACGACAAAAAAATACTAAAAATGTTATCTTAACTTAATGTAAATACGAATGTGTGTTAGTCTTTTGTTAATATTTAACACTTTACTTATCTAGTTTAAAAACAATGTTCACAACTCAGGATACAGGCAAGAACCTTTTTTCTTGAATTTTTTTCCACTGCATGTTGGCAAAGTAGTTTAAGCAACCGCTACGCTGCTCTCTACTACGATAAGCGTTGTAAATTCAAACCCTAGATGGATCTACCTGTCCCATCTAGGGTTTGAATTCGTTGTATTTGGCTTTTGTTCTAAATCTGGTTGTTCTTTGTGTCTGCTTCTTGTATATTTGTAATGTCTTACCCTTAATAACCCTTGTAAAAAAAGGAAAATGACATAGCTACATCTTTATAGGTCAAAATCTTTTATACAAGCAAAGCGACGGATAGCAAATAATATTTTTATAAGAGTAAAAAGTTGACTCTTGGTAAAGTAGCAGGTTTTACAATAATAACATGTATTAGGTACATAGTTTCTTTTGTGTCATTGTTGCTCGATTCCGGGGCCATAAGCTTACAGGTGCCAATTAATAGTAAATAATACTTATTTTGTGAGTAGGTTAATTCCTGCACATATACTGTTTTACCGCTAAACCAATAAACTTTTTTTCGTGTAAAGTAAAACTTCAGATACTGTATTGTGTACTGTACACTACAACATATCTTACACCTATTTTTAGATCCTTAGATACTTTCGAATCTTTAATAGATCATTACGCGAACTGTTCATGGTTTTTTTATAACGCTAATGACACATGAATTATGGTACTTAATTCTTAGAACTTTTTTAAATTTTTATGTTAGGAAATAGAATTAAATATTGTCTTTGATCATTTACTTGTCATTAGGGCACAAAAAACTCGTGTGACCATTTACTGGTTGTGTCTGAGATCAAAATGACGACTACTAAAGGTACCGTCAGGTACCTAGTATGTTTTTTTGAATTAATTAATACTGATAAAAATTATCATAATTTACTATAGACCTACATTTTTTTAAAATATAATAAAATAAAAGCGTTAGTGTAAACTTTGATTTTGTGATTTTTTTCGGTTTTTAATAACTTATTCTAAAAAGATGATCCACATGATCCAGATGATCCATTTTTGAACGTAATTTTCATCCCTTTTGAAAAGACGGATTGATTTGAAACTTTTCACACTTTGCAACAATTTATTTAGTTTGTGCCTTTGTGCTTACCAGGATCAATATACCTTTTAGTTTGATTTGCTATATTTATATTTTAGCATGTTTTTTCTTAGCATATTATATTTTAAATTTGATGATGAGCTATAGGTAGGCAAAGTAAGGACTTCTAAGTTACAATTTATTATGAAATTACCGTTGTATTTGATCGTAAATTGTATTTAAAATTGATAGTAGGACCTAACTTCATTTCTAAGCAGAGACTTATGCCCAAGGCAAACAGTAATTGAGGCTGTTAATGAAACTGTTATAAAAAGTAATTACTAAACTAATATTAGAATATGCAATTATTTGCGATAAAAAATTGAAAGGCGTTTGATTTACAAATGTCCAACAACATATTTAATTTGTGTAAATGAAGTCTAACCAGTAAGGTATCCTACGGTCGTCCGGTCGGTGAGATCCTGATTCACAATATACCTAATCGAAATGTGTGATATAGAATTATTAAAAAAAAAAAACATTAATAAACTGAAATGTGGCTGCACTCTAATTAATTGTATTAAATTGTTTATTTCGTTTCTTAATTTCAATCCTTAGGTATACCATTTAAAATTTAACTTAACAAAAAGTCTATTTTTACAAGCTCGATTTTCTTTACAAAAAAATAAATTGTAAACATTTGTCGTTAAAAAAATTTGTTCCAAAAATTCGGTTTAAAGTGTTTTTTTTTAACAAAAGATAAAGTTCTATAGAAGTATCTTACCTACGACAATATCAATGTAAAAATTATTAACGGTCGTATCGATCGAAGTTCATTACTGCCATAATCATATTAACAATTGATGAATAGAATCTTATCATCTACAATTGATGACATTAAAAAATTACAAAGAAAAGTGCTCATTATGTACTTTATAATTGTACTTATGGGTAATTTTTATAATTGTACGAGCACAGATAGTAGCAATTCAAAAGTAAGAGCTATGGTTGCCGAGTTTTGAGTCGAAGTCGACTCACAATCCCGTTTTAAGATTAGGTATGTTATCTACCGCTGAATTCATTTTGTGAATGACGCAGACTGATCGGATGGTGCAGTGGCTTAAGTGGTCCCCAATGCTGAAAATGTAATGAAAGAATTACTGCACAGCAGGTTTCTTAAGGCCACGGTAACACCTTATAAGTAGTAGAGCCACGCTGATTTCAGCACAAGCGGGCCGGCTCGACCGGGATAGTACTTTGTTGGTGAGTGTGAGGCCGGAGGCCCACTGATGCAGGGGTGACAGTTATCGTAGTAATTGTGTAAGCCTTACACTGTCACGATGACTGTCATGCCTTTTACGTCCCCAAGCGGGGTGTGAAAAAGCATCTCACTAGGTCGCCATAGTGTGGGTCACCATACTGCATTATCTGCATTTGCAATGAGTATGGTGACTACAACTCGTGGATTCTATTCATGCTTTCCATCAGGCAGAGTAGAGTTACTTTGGCAGGCTCTTAACATAGAAAAAAAAACACTCATGATACATACGTGCCGAAACATGATTCACGATTGGTTGATAAACGAGTTTGTTTTATTTAATCAATGTTTATAGTAATGGTAGAGCCATGCTGATTTTAGCACGATTAGGCTGTCTTCACCGGGGCAGTATTACCCTCTCACAGAAGAACAAACTAAAGCGCCAGCAACTGTGCAGTCGTGTTTTGTTGGTGAGTGCCAGACCATACACTCATTGATGCAGGGGTGACAATAGTCGTGGTAAATGTATGAGCCTCACACTGATACGATAACTGTCATGCTTTTTACGTCTTCAAGTAGGATGAGAAAATGTATCTTACAAGGTCGCGATATGGTTACCATACTACATTGTCTGCATTGAGACCAAAACCCTTGCTTTTTACTCATGCTTTCCACTAGAGATCGTGGAGTCACTTTGACAGGCTCATAAAATATACTTAACAAGTAGTAAATTTAACTTAAACCTTATTTGTTTCATCTTTAAAGGTATATACGTTTACACATTTTACACCCGGCCGTGTGATCACAAACTAGGTAGAAACTGTGTTAACTGCAAATCTCAAAAACAACTGTACCTTATCTACATCTTGGAATCTTACAATAAGATCGTAACTCACAATAACAAGGATTAAGGTATTAAAACAAGAAAGGAAAATCACAAACCAAAGCCAATCATTGAAGAGATTGTTAAAAAAGTTAGTTTTTACAATGGCATGTTTAAATCACCACTCAGAAATAAATTGAATTATTTTTACGGTCTCAAATCCCGTTTTGTAAAACAGTGCAGCGGTGTGAATAATGACAATTGTCTATTAAATGTTATCTAAATCTATTCAAAGACCTTTCTTTGATTCATCCGCTATCTTATCCATCATGAGACCTTGACTTCATGACAATGGAACTAACAACAAAGCAAAACCCTTTAAAACAAAAAAAGGCGTTTTTGACGTCTGTCAAATAATATTCACCTTATTCTTTGTAATTGAAGTTTTATTATATGACTATACAATACATGTGTTGACAGATTAAGAAAATTACGGAATGACCACCTCTTTTTATCCCATTGGCCGAGTAGGCGCCGACTAAAACCTCCTTGGAAAGACGCCATACGATAGAGTTTTTATTCTGAATTTTTTTAATGTTAACGTTTAGTGTGTGCTCAAATGGCTGTGTAATTATATTGTAATTATAAGTTATTGTATGGTAAATTATTATGAGTGGAGAAAAGTAAGTTATAAAAATTAAAATAAAATATTTATAATTTATACCATCGATTGTCAACACTTGGTGGAATTTGTGGAAATACAATATGAAAATATGGCCATTTGTTCAAATATTCCACTGTTTAATTTGGCATGTTAAGAGTGACCTATAATTACATATAATAGTTTAAAAAAAAATACTTTAAAGAAAGTCAAATAAAGATATTTTGATCCTGCTAAGGACAATAGGACTAATTATGCAGACGGAGAGACCTTCGTTCAGCAGTGCACGGCGATAGGTTGATTGATTGATACAAATTATTGCATTAACTTTGGTCCTTGAAAGTATGTAAAGTTTCAAATCGAATCGTTGTTTTAAAAGGAGTGAAAATCACGTTCAGATTGTTACATAGGTACATAGAAATACAAGAAACAGACACAAAGAACACTTAGGCTTAGAACAATAATTTGCGGATCACACAAAGTGTTGTCATATGTGGGGTTTGTGTCCACAACACTCGACACGGTGGAGAGCGGCGTATCGCTTAAACTAACCTAATAAAAACGTGTTAAAAAAAACTGATCAAATAGAATTTCAACACTTCACTATGATTTTAAGTGAGCCGAGAGCACCTCAATAGCTTAAAAATTCTGTTAACGTGTAATTCATTCACACACGTAGTGTGATAACAGATAACGACTATAAAACTCAAATAATACCTAAATGACTCGAGCAAAAGTATGAAACGTGTCCTATGATGAGAAGATTTTCATAAAAGATAATGCCCACATTACGAATACTTCTGTGTCGCGGAGGACTTTACAACCATACATCAAACGAACACAAACAACACCCAGACTCGGAACAACAGTTTGTAGATCACGCAATGTGGTCCCATTTGTGGTTTGAACCAACGACTTGGCGTAATAGAAAGCGGTGAGGAGACCGTTTAAACCACTATGCCATCTGTGCAGTTATAATCAAATTACGAGCGATCTTAAAAAATACCTTAATTATCTTTGACGTTTATGACGACATATAAGTATATTTATAACAATATTTGCTGTACACTGTCACGCTTCATTGTGGCACACTGCTCCGATTGATGAGAAATGAGGAACAAAACTGACGCAAAAACCCATAAAGAGAATCTTTGAAGCGTTTTGTATCTCGTGTCAAAATATGTGCACCATTGTTGTAAATTTGATATTTTTGAGATGTACATAAATCAACTCACCTTTATATAGGGTGGGCCACGCGTTAGTTAACATTTGAAAAAATCGTATAAAAATCATTTGATATGTTATAAAGACAGCTACCTAAATGGTTGGATTTTATTTTTTAACAATTACATCGTCTAAATGACCACCGCTTCGACTTCGGCATTCTTTTAAGCGAGCACCTACATAAATTTTCGAATACTCTTCGGCAAAGAGACCGTGAGATCGTCGACATTTCTTCGCTGATTTTTTCTTTTAGTTGGCGTAGTGTATTTGGTTTATTGATATAGACACGATTGTACAAATAACCTCATAAAAAGAAGTCTGCTAGGGATAGATCTGGACTTCTGGGTGGCCATGGAACGCTTCGTCTAGAAATTAAGTTTGCCGAGAACATGGCTTTGACCGATAGGGACTCATTGGATGTGTGACAAGTGGCTCCATCTTGTTGAAACCATGTGTTACGATTGTAGCCAGCAAATTCCAGTAGCATCGATCCCAAGAACTCCCGTAACATATTTGCGGAATGATAGATTCAAATGTTAACGAATTCTTGGCCCACCCCTATATATTGGTAGAAAATTCTTTGAGTCGTTCCTCTATTAAATTTTAATATTCTTCACCTTTCACACACGTCACAACAATTTTGAAGCCATATGTAACATTATCAAGTACTAATAATTACACTGTTACAATAGCATCGAGTTAATCCTCAAAGAGTCATCGGAGTGTGTTAATAGTGTATACAAAGCACCATACTACTCATATGTGGGTATTGTGTAAAATATTGTACGACTTTATGATTTTTTCTCTCTCATGTTGTATGGAGAAGGCTCAACGGGGGGCAGTAATAATATTGGCTGCTTATATTAGGGATTTTATCAGTTTAGTTGGTTGTGTGGCTTCAGAATTTACTGTTAACAATGAACTGAGCTTTTTGTTTGGATAAAAGTAATCTTTAGGAATATGATTATAATATTCAAGAGTAATTATGACAGATTATAAGGAGCTTTATTAAAACAAATGGTTTAATAATCCCGGAATGGATTGAAGTGTTTTTACGGGAGTTATTGCAAGATGGTGTCATAGAGGGTAACTTGATGACTTATGTTATTGAAAAATATTTAGGATTAACTTGTGAGACCGCCTTGTGAAAGGCTAGTTCTATTTCAATGCTATCCGTGTCTATTATTATTTAGTTATAGCTTTTTAAAATCAGATGATAGTGAGACCTTTCCACATTGATATCTACTGAACAGTGACAGTCAATCTGTCTCATAAGTTCCACAGCACAGTTTTCTGTTTCTTATAATTTTTTGAGTTTTTTTCTTAGACATTTTGTGACATTTATGTGCTTTTGGCGTCGTGCTTTTTTGATTCTCTGTTTTTATGATAACTTTGAACTTACACCCTGAAACTGGTCGCACACGCAACGTTGCCTTTTGGTGGCAACAGGTCTAAACACACCTGGATTGTGCCGAAAGTGTGTTCTAATGGTAAATTACTTGTAATTAAATATGAAATTGATAATTCGAGTACGTTATCATGTTGTATATTAACAAACCAGTATACCAGGCTATGCTCGTAAGTTCTCCTCGCTCGCCGCCGAGAATCTGTACGGCACAGTACGCTCCCATTGGTCAGGCAGTTAGTCTGCTCAACTCTCTGATTGCTCAGTATTCGAATGTCGACGTATTCTATACTAAATCACTATCTTTTTAATTTTTGAATACTTTGCTTGAGTGTTATGTTTATATATAAATATTACTCATGTATATATACGTACTTAATATACGTGTTTATATACAAGTATTTATTACTGTAATGGTAACATTGTAACGATTCACTGTATGTATTGGGTAAACTGAAATTAAGTAAGCTCATAACATCAAGCAAGATTCAATATTAGTGCATCTCTAATAATGTTATTAAATATAATATAGAATACTTACACTTATACATCAAAACATAATCTTATCAACAACAATAGCACGATTCTTCATTTGACAATTTACTTAACAACTGTCAAAAGTCTGTAAAAAACGAAAGAAATTGAAATTGTAAAAGTAAAAAAAGAAAATATGAAAACTACCGTAACTTATTTTAAAATACCAGTATAATACGTCATCATTGGTATTATACGGTATAAATATATTACTTTGATCAGGTCTACGGGCTGAATCGTCAGCTTGTAATACCTATTAAGTTATTGAGTTAAAAATAATATGATAGCTTTGTGGATGTAAAGTAAATTATTATTATTCTTCATATTACTTTATTTTATAACAGTCATATCACAATTATTATTATTAGTAATGCTTTAATATTTTACTACTGGAAATAGGCCTCTCCTTAGAAAGGAGGTTTTAGTCAACTATTAATGAACTTAATTTTTATTAAAGAGGCCCTCTGTTCTGAATCAAAACTATTTATCATTTTTCGCTTTTTCCGCTTAAATTGTTTTTGCAATTTTCTAAGTCTCATCAAGTTGTCTCTGTATCAGTCTAGTAATGGTTGTCTTGTCAGCTGACCTGCTCTGTGCCGTCCAAATATGTTATTAAATGCCACGGAACCCATTTGTTTAAAAAGTAGTAATACTTACCTTATCGCATTTATTAAACTAATTTCTCTCTCCCTCTAGTCGGATCTCTCATATACGAGGCCCATATAATGTTGCCTCTTGAGGAGGTATTCTCTTTCCACCAGTTTCTACTCTCAACTACTCTCTACTCAGAACCGTGCAGCAATTGGGCAACATGAATCTTTTACTTGGTCGGTCTATCTTGTTAGTACAACCATAGTGAGACAATTGCTAACATATAACAATAATGATGATGTACTCCACGGTCAGTCTCAACGCAGATCAACCAACTACGTAGGAGGTATTATAGAGCACAAGTGTGTACACAAAAACAGGTGCACCCTCTGTTCTTTCCCACTCTCACAATCCGATGGGACGGTAATCCCATACGACTGAGACTCTCCTGAACATATAAGACCATATAACAATATCAGAATCAAAAAGTAGGTGGACCGCCTGATAGTAAGTTATTACTGCCAACCATGGACACAGGCAACTTTAAACCGTAAGTGTGTTGTTAGCCTTTAAGAATAAGCAACAAAATTAGGGTAGGGTAGATCACTCACTCCTTAAAATTATAACTAAAAACTTCTTTGACTCCGGTATTCTGTAATCTCATGATATCACTCTGATAATTGTCGGACATTTTCTGTAAATAGATAAATGACAAAACTTTAAATTTACAAATACAAATATCAGTCTAGCCAGCTTAAATATAAACGTAAGTGGTTTAATGATTTCCGATTTATGAATACTGTTCCAAAGAGACACAAACAAAATGCCATAGATGCATATTCACTAATCCCCTCGAACAGATAGCAATTAAATTTATATTTTATGTCAATGGGTTTAAAGCTCAAAATACATGGAAACATTTAGCTCGTGTGTTAGGAAAGGGAACTGAAGTGGCAATTTGACAGGATTACTTGTTAGTGATCAGAGCGATTGGAGGTGCATTTTTACCAATAATGTTATGCATTTAGTTTTATATCTGTTTGTGACAAATCATATTTGAACCGATATTTATGTAGTAGAAGGATAACTTGCGTAGTAAATTACGAGAAGTGTGTTCGTCGTATGTTTTGTATTTTTTTTTTAATACTCAAGGGTGAATGTAGACGAGCTTTATATTTTAAGTTGTGAGTCGCGTAATTTCGGTCGCGAAATATCTTTTGCATTTTGTTTCATTCAAAACTAGTATTTCTTTCACACGGCGGCACAAAATGAGTTGTCAGCCGACTCACGCACACATTCTCGGCTGAATTGAGTTCGCGGTGAGACGTTCATCAGTTTTTTACTATTGAGTGGATTCACGCTGTATTTTCATTCATCATCTGCTTTTGTGTCTTTGCTTTATGCTTCGTAAAGACACAACAATTTTATCATAACCTGATTTTGGGTTCGGCTCCGCCCGCCTATATGTCGGTTATGACGGTAAAGAGTAGCCTATATCCTTCCTGAAGAATCAAAGTATCGCCATGCTAAATTTCATTGAAATCAATGAAGCAGTTTAGCCTTAAAAGCGTAACAGACAGACAGACAGAGTTACTTGCGAATTTCTAATAATAGTATGGATAACACGACACGATGATAAATAGTAATGAAACATCTACTTATTACTTGTACTTTTAACAATAAGATTTTATGCTTTTTTACGTTAGGTTTTCTTCCATCCGTGTAAAAACTAAAAACCATAGAAAGTACCGTTAATCTGTAAAGCACGTTTATTTTCTTGGCCCGGGTTAATATGTTGTTATCTGCACATCTATGGCAATTGTTACGGATAGTTAGAGTACCAAAAAGTCCAATACAAGTCAATCTACATAACTTCTGTTTTACCTGGTACGTGGGCTATGGTCTAATTATTCATGTAAAAAATGAAGGTTCAGCCGTGTCGTAGTTAATTAAAAGTGGACCCTGGACTAGGTTTGGAAACAGTTCAGAGGAGACTATTGAAAATACTATGTGAAGGCACGAGTCAATCTGATGATGGAGTCAGGAGATGGATCACGAAACTCTCCACTTTCTTTTATTAAATTTGGTTTGCCTACTCTGGTTGACTGTACGGATGGCGTAGTGGTTTAAGCAGTCACGTCATCACATTCTACTGTCCTGAGTGTTGTGGGTTCAAACCTCACATGGGACAACACTTTGTGTGATCCATAAATTGTTGTACTGAGTCTGGGTGTACTTTGTGTCCGTTTCATTTATGTCTGTAATAGTACTTTTTATGTATGCAACAAATAAAAAGGTCCTCAAGTTTAAATTTACATGTTTCGCTTAGACGTGTCTAATCTAAACTTAAGCTTAAGCGTTTATAAAGTTCCTTACATTTAAATCGAACATATGTAAAATTAAAGTCCAATAACGCACTTTCCCACCGCTCAACATTTGATTGACATGACATCGATCTGTTAATCCGGCTACCGTTCCGGACTAGTTGCGTAATACCTCCAGTACCCCACGAGAACTAATATACAATAAAAAATGAAAAACCAACCTTAAGTAGTAACGTTAAGTTTCATTTCAACTCACAGTGAACTTTAACCCTCGTTTGAATTTCGCAGTTTAACAAAACAAGAGTATTGTGAAACACTTAACATCGGATGGTACACTATTTATTTGTACTAATTCTATTTTTATACAATTGTTCGGTACAATACGACGAACAAATACACAGATTATAAAGATGTTCATTATGTTATACTTTGTAATGTTTATAATCGTAATCGTAGTTTAAATGGAAGGGTGCGTATGAAAGTACTTTAAAAAAGCATAGACAATTTAATTTTGTTTTTGAGTATTCGAGGTGACTGTTTAAATAGTTGCTAAATAACATTATTATAATAAAGTGTACGACAGTAAACCGTACGAATTACTAAATTTTGTGATTTACTACCCTGGGCGGTCCCTCATGTTTGAGTATCGTGATTTTGTCTATAGTAAGTGATCTTTCTCCTCAGATACCAGTCCTATTACGACCTTATAAAATTTGGAGGATGACAGGGCTTTTGATATATTTTAACGTTTGTTCCTTACTTTTGGGCACTGTGAGGCTGAAAATGACAGTTACCCTTAAAATATAAGCACACAGCACGCAACAAATTTCAAAACTGTGTGGCGAGGTTTATTGTACTTCACTTTTTACAAAATGAGACTTAAAAGAGAAAATATAAATAATAGGTCTATATAATTTATTTATATAAGATAAAAGAATTTAAACACGTATTTATCTATTAAAAAATATATTAACGCTTTGTAAAAAAAAATGTTGTTAAAATCTTCATTAAAACGGTATGAAAGGTCTACTTCTGTCTAATATTCAGTAATTACATAACTTATCATTTCAAGAACCAAAAATCTTAACACACCCTCCCTGTACGACTTGAAAAAATAAAATAAACAATTAGTAAATATAAAGACGTATTTAAGTAAAAAAAGTAATCTTTGATTTTTTCCATCAGACCGAATAGAACTGAAGAGTGAGAACGTGGTGCACTCAGACTCCGATCATGAACAAGAACATGAGCACGAGCACGCCGAGCACAGTGAGCACGGCCATGAGCACACTGATCATGGAGAGCATCTGGAAGCTTTAGACGCTGGCAGACCGCGCAAGGTAACTTGTTTGAACTGATGGATGTTATTGGTTAAGTAGTTAATAAAGACTGTATCAGATCTAAAATTTTATGTTTATTTGAATGTAGTTAGTAACACAGACCAAAAATTGAAATACATATGTATATGGGTTCTTCAATTACAAATTAGAGGACGTCACAAGGTACAGTATGTAAAAAAAAATACTTTTTTTAAAAAAAAACCAGCGTTGGCTTTCAAAACTATAGTTCTAGCATTTACTGACTTTACAAAACACTCTCTAAAAAAACACGGAAAGTAAATTGGTTGATAGAGCGGCAGATCCTCTAGGAGTTCCGTTTTTCCATTTGATGTTACAGTATCCTGAAATATTAAACAAAAACTTCAAAATACTATGAATGCTCTGTACTGTGTAGTTTTGTTCTAGATATAACAGTTAATATTCAAAATGATATTTTTTATAGCCTGAATAAATAAATCGATTTTGAGAACGTACTGCATATGCTTGAACAAACTATTGTCCAATATTAGCAATAGATGTTTTTGAGTAAAAGTGTCCATTGGATTATCATCATTATTAATTTTCTAGCAAGAAGGTTTGAGGTTTGACCTAGTATACCATGAGTTGGTATAGGCCGTGTTTTGAGTTTTCCTTCTCTGTGTAGTGCTAGTGCACTGCGTACTTCACTCACTTCGTTGGTTTTTGCGACATCCACGTGGGCAGACGGATTGATATAGGATGTGTTTCAAGTTTTCCTTCTCACTGCAGTGCTGTTACCCTGCGTAGGTTACTCTCTAAGTTGGTTCTTGTGATATCCACAGGATGAATAGGGATTAGAATACTTCTTGGTCCTCTACCACGGGCATCTTCTTATGTCAATTATAAGAACTCTTAAATCGAATTGTATCTTTCGTGCAAGCAGGTGCGCCGCAGCCGTACAACGTTCACTACGTACCAATTGCACGAACTGGAGAGAGCCTTCGATAAGACACAGTACCCTGATGTGTTTACCAGAGAAGAGTTGGCGATGAGGCTGGACCTTAGCGAGGCTAGAGTTCAGGTAAGCATAGCTTTTGTTTGTCATACATTGATGCATTCATTTAACGATTATAATTTGAGTCTGTTCCTGTCCGAAGCGAGCAGAGATGATAGAGTGCCACACACCACCAGATTTTTCTATATTTTTATTGTTAACTTTCCCTTCAACAAACTCTTTAATTATTTAGATGCAGACTGTATGGAGACACTAATAACTGTAGTTTCGCGACTGAAACTACTCTCATTGGTGCCTATGAAATTATTAAAAAATAAATACTGTTTCAAGTTACGAAAATGGCTCCATCGCTCGTTTTAAATTAGCGGTATTGATACATTCAACATCAAGTATTAGAAGTCATTTTGTGTCATTCTGTAGGTATAATTAAACATAAATTCTTTCTGTCCATTATTTAGGTTGGCATAGTTTTCTTACACTTCTCATCCGCTATAGTGACCAGCCGCGAGGAGGTGATGTGCACGTGTGCCGTACGTCGCCTAAATAGAGAGTTTATCCGCAGATGGTGCCCGCTTTAGCGGGCAGGCGCTGGGAGAGATCTGGATGTCGTAACAGCAGCGGTTCCCGGATCCCTCCTATCTCAGGCGCAGAGTGGCACACCGTGTGGTTTTAGTCGGTCCGATTCCGACACACCACCCCGCCATAAACCCCGGTGGGGTGACGGCCCGAGGGGGTTTCCACACGTTAAAAAAAAAAAAATTTTCTTACACTTCTGGATGTCGTAATAGCAGATGTTCCCGGATCCCTCCTGTATCAAGCGCAGAGTGGCACACCGTGTGGTTTTAGTTGGTCCGATTCCGACACACCACCCCGCCGTAAACCCCGGTGGGGTGACGGCCCGAAGGGGTTTTCACACGTTAAAAAAAAAAGTTTTCTTACACTTGAAATAAAGTAAACTTTCTACTATATTTGTCTTAAAGCAATAGCTAGAAAGATCTCTTTGATCTGAACTATGATTACTTAAACTGGTTGAGACAGAAGGAATCCTAATGCGATTGAATTTGTATGTCCAAGATTGGTATGATTTCTCATCAATATAATTGTTAACCTTAACTTTAATTGTTGACCTTAACGTAGTACAATTCAACATGAAAAAATTTAAATGAAAAGGCCAACACTCGACAACTTTTTTTTATTTTTAGCCTGCCAAAGTGACTCTATTCTGCCTGATGGAAAGCATATTGATTACGAATGCAGACAATGTAGTATGGTGATCCACAGTATGGCAGCCTTGCGAGATGCTTTTAAAGACCCCGCTTGGGGATATAAAAACCATGACAGTCATAGTGGTTGTGTAAGGCTCACACAGTTACCACGACAACTGTCCCTCTTGCATCAATGAGCCTCCGGTCTCGCACTCACCAACGGGGCACGACAGCACGGATGCTGTCATTTTAAGTTGGTTCTCTGTGAGAGGGTAGTATTGCCCCGGTCGAGCCGGCCCGTTAGTGCTAAAAGCAGCGTGGCTCTACTACCCCGTAAATTTATCATCTACCATCTGATAACGGATCATAACTTCTATCTTCTCTTGACTATTTTCTGGAAATAGTTTCTTGTAAACGAAAGATTATAATTTAATTGCTTATTAATATACTCACCACAATTTTCATCATGATCATTTAGTACATTAATTATTCTTAATTATTAATTAATATTCTCGTTACTCTTGAATTAATCACTTCACTAAGGATTATTTCATATTAAATCGTATGTTCGTGTGGTTTCGTAACAACTTTAATAATTCAAAGTGTGATTAATAATTACGTATATATTAAAACTATTGTACCTTTTCATTTTCATCTAGCTAGGACCCTTTTTAGAAATAGAAAATTGTAATGGGCATGGATATGATGAAGTTGATAAAATTATAACCGTAAAACGTATGGCCATAAAAATCTCTTATTTATATTTCCATGAGTTTATATAATCTGTGTATCATCAATAGCCTGAAACAGTCCATAGCTAGCTTTGCCTTAAAAAGGAAATTTTGTCCGACTGTACCATGCTGGCCAGACGGATTGACATAGAGTTTGTGCCTCAATGCAATGGTATTGCCTGGAACAGTTTGCTCCCGTAGTTTCCTCTTACGACAGTCACTAGATGAATAGGGGTGGTTACATTCCATATTTTTATTACATCATCACACGGATAGATATGGACAGACAAGAGAGACGATTATATTTATCTTTTTTTTATTCATAAAAGCCTACCAAAGTGACTCTACTCTACCTGATGGAAAGCATGAATAGAATCCAAAAGTTGTTGTCACCATACTCATTGCGAATGCAGGCAATGCAGTATGGTGACCCAAACTATGGCGGCCAAAATGGTATGAAAAAACAAAAACATCCAAAAATGTGTTTATAAAATGTTTCCACAACAGATATTAAAAACTTTGTCGAAATTTTGCCATTCTGATCTCTAGAGGGATCGTGTTCCATAATAAGACAGATTGAACAGGAAAATAGAATGTACAAAGTCAGAGTGGTGAGTGGGACAGTAAAGAAGTAGATTGTTCGAAGACCTAAGGTTTTTAGCGTGGTTTGGTACTGCTTCATCATCAATACAAATGTAATTAATTATTTTCTCTGATTTTTAAAGTTATATTTCGTTTGGTGCGTTAGGAAAAATAATGATAGTAAATTCATACGATGCGCACGCACACCGTCACGAAAACCCGACACCATGAAATTAGCTAGTCAACATTATAGTTTCGAAGTATACTTCTTTTGGCATGATATTTTTTTCACTAAATAATGCGCAATGAGTATGGTGACTACAACTTTTGGATTCTATTCATGCTTTCCATCAAGCAGAGTAGTGTCACTTTGGCAGGCTATTAAAACAAAAAAAAACCTCAATCTTAGTCTCTGCTCTTCAAAAATTTTTAGTATGTATGTATATTTATGTATAAATATTTGTATTTTGTACACACAACAGTTTATGTGCGTGTAGTGTTATTATGCATATTAGTATCCTTATATTACATTATATTCAACATAACTAGGGTATGTTTAAAAATATAATTTTAAATATCTGTGCATCTACCATGTTTGACTCTGCAGCACCCTAAGATCGACTGACAGAAAACGCTTCAAGTCCACCTTCGCAATATTTGTGTATAAAGTTTAAATAATCTAAATATATAAGAGAAAGTGGTGTTAGTTACACCACTATAACGGAAGAACGGATATAGCTGAAAATTGGTGGGGAGGTAGCTTAGAACGGGAGATGGACATAGGATAGGACTTTTTATCCCCTTAGAACGGGTTTAAGTAAAAAAAAATCTACTTATTTATTGTCTCTAAGGCGGAACAGAGTTCGCGGAGTAAGCTAGTATAAAATAAAATTACACATAGCAATAGGAATAGCAGTTAGAAGATTATTTTATATTTGATCATAGTTAGATATATTACACAATAGTCAACCACGTTCATGAAATTCAGGCGTACACGAAGCCTCTACTTAACATTTATACAAATGTGTGCGTGAGTGTCGGACACTAGAGGTGCGATTGTAATTAAAATTAGTTCCATTCTGATCGCGACACAATGTGCGACAAATTGTCGCTCTAGCCCTTCCCTTTTGCAGCATACCGCAATAGCTCCTCACTCCTCACCCCCTTTCATAATTTAGTTGTGTTATAAAGTGGTACAGATTAGTTATAAGTGATAATATTTGACCAGTTATCTTGTAGTTAACATATGGTGTTTAAGATCGACACTAACAACCAATATTAATTGGAAATTATTCAAATTCATCAAGTTTTTGTTTCTGACCGTACAAAGTGTAAATGTCAAATTTCTGTGATAACAAGTTTGTTATTTCGGATCTGCTATTACTTTAAATATAAAGGTGACTCTACTCTGCCTGATCGGAAGCATGAATATAATCCAAGGTTTGTGGTCACCATACTTATTGCGAATGCAGACAATGCAGTATGGTGACCAATACTATGGTGGCCTATTGAGATGCTGTTTCACATCCTGCATAGAGACGTAAAAGGTATGATAGGTACCAAGGTAGCGTAAGGTTCCCCACACTTGCCACGCTAACTGTCACCCCTACATCAGTAATTTCTATATATTTTTGAATGAGTAACATATAGATTGTTATTCCATAGAAACAACAAGTTAAAAAGAGAGAGGGGTTTCTCACCTTTTCTTTTTCACAGGAACACAAATATCTACCTTCACGACTAACTTATTCTATTACTAATTCTATTACTAAATATTTACATACCTAAAAATTTTCACTTACAGCCATACATAGTACAAATAACATCAACATCAACGAAATAATACTAATTAATAAATCAATTAATTAATAAGCATCAATTAATTAATTAATCATTACTATCTATGGCTAGACATAGACATCTCCTTGGAAAGGAGGTTTTGATTTACTTTACCACGCTGGCTAGATGGATTGGATTTGTGTCAAGCTTTCCTTCTCTTGTGTCGTATCGCACAATTATTCGCTTCCGATCGGTCCTGAATAAAAGACGAATATTTCTTAAAATAAAGTCGCCTAATTAAATATTCCAAGATTATTGTTTTTCCATTTATACTAAAAGACAAGCTCAAAATCCGTGCTCAGTTAATCGCATTATTGTGTTCGCGTCATTCAGTCGCACAATGCGCGCTAATTCTTCTGTCATTATGTTCTTGTGGCGAGTGCGCTAATGTTTGCAACGTCGTCACGCGCATTATCGTCTGACTAGCCACTAATTGTTGCAGATATTGTAATCAAAGTTCTTAGTGCGATTCACTTTTTCTGTTGTGTTTCCGAGGACACGAGTTCTATTCTCGGGTTTGATCAAATGTTTGAATAATATTTGTTTTGAAATTTAGGTGTTTTCTATGTACTCGTAATTACAATATATATATGTATATATATATATACATATACATATATATATAATATATAATTATTCTATCAGTTTTCAATTAATCTAGTTTTTAAAGTACGAGCTCTGTTTAGTTTGAAGCCAGGAAGCGTTTGTGTCCGACATAACCATCCTTCGGTGGTATCCGTGGGGATTTCCATACAGTACAAAAAAAAGGTGGCGTTTGTGTGTTAGATGTCTGAAAAAATCGAAATATCAAATACTGTAAAATTTACCATACGTCGGTGTCCCAAATGATTTTCAAAATTTCGGCAGATACAGTATCAAAAACATGTACTATAGTCAAACTTTAACCGGTCTTAATCTGAGGATTCAGACATAAATGATATCAAAAACTGTCAAATTTACCATACTTTGTGACGAAAACAAAAGCAGTAATGTTAATCGCATGCCGAGAACGAATGAATAGGTCTAACGAGGTACGTCAGGTGCAGCTTAACAACATGAGGACACTCGGCAACTGACGAGCAATCATTTGTGTCTGTGACAGCAACAAATGAAATTTCGACCATCTTGAATGTATCATCAACAGCCTTTAATAGTCTTCTGCTGGACATGAACTCTCCATGGAAAGAAGATGTAAGCTTACTATAGTACTCTGGGCAGACGGGTTGCTGTAGCACTTGTTTCAAATTTTCCTTCTTTGTAAGTCCTCAAATTGACTCTTCCGACACCTGTTCTTCTTATTCTCATTTCACCTTTTATTCTCGCTCCGTATTCTTAAAAGCGCATGGGAAATCATGAATATAGTTTTGCGATAATCATTACAAAAATTGTGACGTATTTTTATCTTACAGACTATTAAAATTATTTTTGATTTAAAAACCTTCATTCACTTACCATAAATGTTCGTGTAGAACATAAAAATGGTACCATCTGAGGTTTGATAAACACTGTGCAGTAGTATTTTTACAATCAGATGAACTGTAATTTATATATATTAGATCAGTTATACCTAAAATCAAGATCCAACCTAATCAAATCACAATTAATCTGTATCACAAATACAAATGCTTTAATTAAGGACTATTTGTGCTAAGTGGTCCTACTTCGGTTAAAGCGAGCACCGTGCAATTTGGTAATTACTGACTCAACTTGCGGCCGACCGGGCTGTAGGAGGGATGTGAGGGTGGAAGGGTAACATCTGCCACTAGGCAAGACACTTGAGGAATCAGCGACATTCTTTAGGATTTATATACAGTCGTTGAAGGTGATTAAATAGTTCAAACATGTTGAGGGTTTTTTGGAAGAAAAGAGACGCTAATGTCCTTTGTCATTTCACATGGAAATAATATGAATATGATGTGGCAAAAGACTTTAAGCGGTCTCCTCACTGCTTCCTACTTCACTGAGTCTTCTGGGTGTGATCACCACGCAAGGAGAGACTTTGCCTCCCTGTGTGTGCTCTACCGTCTCTACAATGGGTTGTGTTCTGAAGAATTGTTTGATATGATGCCCACAGCCACATTCTACCATCGCACCGCTCGCCATCGTCAGGGAGCTCATCCACATACATTGGAACCTAAATGGTCGCGCACAGTGTGGTTTCAGAGAAATTTTCTCCCGCGAACAATCCCGTTATGGAATGAGCTCCCTGCCACGGTTTTCCCTGGGAACAGCATGGGGTTCTTCAAGAAGGGGGTAAATAGATTTTTGAAGGGTCGGCAACGCGCACGTGATGCCCCTGGTGTCGCAGGCGTCCATAGGCTGCGGTAGCCGCTTACTATCAGGCGGGCCGTATGCTTGTTTGCCACCGTCGTGGTATAAAAAAAAAAAAAAAAAGACAACACTTTCTGTGATCTATAAATTGTAGTGCTAAGTGGACGTTATCTTTGTGCACGTTTCATGGATGTTGTAAAGTTCTACAACACAGAAGATAATTGTCGTCTCTAAAAAAGAGAGAAAAAATATGTATTGAAACATATTTCTTGCATCTAAGTTGTTCTACACGCACTTGGAATCCTGTGAAGAGGATCTATTGGTTTGCAAAGTACTGGCACGTAGGGGCCGCCACCCGCGTTTCTTAAATCACACTCAACGGCTGCAAATTGCTTTTAATCCACTTCATAGATGGCATTCGCCGACAAACGACCTCGTTTCACTCTTACACATTCTTAGCTCTATTCTTCATGTAATAGAGTTCAATATTGATTGCAAATACGAAATTTTAGAATGCAATTCAGACGGTCTCAATGAAATGTGGAGTGATTGCTCTCTGTAATCGACACGCGGTCTTTTATTCATTGCAAGTGCTCTTCAGAGGCAGTCGTGGAATTAAATCTATGTTTAATTGATGAATTTTATATGACAAGTGGCTTGAATACGAACAAGGCATTGCATGTTGGGGGTCAAGTTATGAACTGCAAGAATTGATAATAGAAGAGTATTAAGTAAACTCATTATATCATAGAAAAATAGCAGTTTTTTTTATAAATGATTGCTTAAACTACTCAGCCTGTTTTGCTGGATGCAATTTTCATCTTCTACATGACTTGATAATATTTTAAATTCACGTGGTAACGGATTGAAAATGCATGTGTCACCATTCCTATTTATCTCATGGGTGTCCTAAGAAGCGACTAAGTAAAGAAAATCCACAACAACATCACTATAAAAAGAACTATGATAACTAGACTGACTGATAAAATACTTATATACTTTTTTTTGTAAATTGCCGAAACATTCGCAGATCATACAAATTTTTGGTCCGACCCTGGAATCGAACTTGAGACCTTAAACACAGCAGTCGCATTCGCCACCGAGGCAGTCGATACTCAATGGCAGTAAAGTCGATTGATTAATTTTATATTATATATTATACTTATAATATTAAGCATGTCATTAAGTATATTAGTAGGCACCTTTTTTTGCGTGACAAGAATTGCCTTTCAAGCGTCAATACAAAGAATTTATATATTTAATAGTTCAAATAATTAGATATTAACTTGTTTCCCAGTTAAATAATAAGATTAGAGCAATTTGTGAAAACGCTCAGCCATTTAGACGCCATAATTGCCGTCACTCCGGAGCGACGCCATTGTACGAATGCAGCGAATCAGTAAAATGGTCTCATTTGAAAATTATGAAATTACACCAATTTTTTCATTCTTCTACAATGTCTTTTTATTAGCGCAATGTACCTCGACTAGCTCAATTTGTTTCTATTCTGCAATGAATATTCAATTCAAAATTGAACTCTATCACAATGTGACAAAGGTCGTGTTAGCGTTTCGGTGTATAGGAATGGAGACCACGTATGCGTAATTGCTTTTCATTACTGTGCCATTGTAGTCGAGAGGTGCGGACAAGTGGGGGTGAGAGAGAAGGGAGAAAGGGGGGTTATAAATTGCTAACAATTACACAATAAAAAAATTTCAAGTTAGCCACAGCCCACAGTCATTGGGTTGCGTCAATTATTGGACAGGAGTCTACTGTGTTCTCTTGTTGTAGCCAATTTTTGAACGTCATAGCAAAGAGGCATGCATTTGCTTTCATTTTAGGGTTCAGTGAAGGTAAATCTTGCTGGTTCATATGATCACGGCTAATGTAACCTGATCGTAACATCAGGTAATTCAAAGACAACAATAGGTACCTACTTAATATTTATTGCGAACGCGTTAATTCCCTAGATAATAATAATAATATCCACACACATCACGGTCGTCTGATCTCTAACTCTGCAAAGCCTGTATTATGGTAACCAGGCTGCCGATAAACATGCTTGTATATTTCTAAATACATACATATTGTAGATAAGTTACACCACCCTGATACAGAACAAATGATCGTGTTCATCACACAAAGATTTGTCCTGGTTGACAATCGAACCCACGACCTCTGATTCTGCAATCAGGATCACTAGCCACTAGGCCAACAGGCGCGCCAAAATGAAGTGTAATTATGCATTCTGGTGAGCAAAAGATTAAAATTTGAAACTAATTTTACCTTTTTAATTCGATTGATTGATGACGGCACGGATTGTAGATGACGCATAAACAGCGGTGTATATCTGTATGCATAACATTTATATCTTATATTTGTTATATATCTGTTTGTCCTAACTTTAGTTACCATATACATAAGTAAATTGTATTTTGTTCTATTAATAAATATACTATTGGGGGTTAGACGCACGTGTGTTTTTGTGTATCACATAAAGTGTTATCCCATGTGGGATTTGAACCCACAACATTCAATGTTGTAGAGAGTGGCGTGGCGACCGTTTAACCTTCTAGGTCAACCGTGCAGTCAACAAGTCACCAAGACAAGAACACCCGTACGTTTGTACTCAAAGCAAAAACAATCACCTAGGCCTTGGATTTTGTAATTTTGTAATCACTGCGCCGCCATACGTCACCTACACGGATGATGCAGTGGTTTAAGCGTTCGCCTCCCCGCTTTTTACTCCACCGAAGTGTTATGGGTCCAATTCGTACTTGGGATAACACTTTGTGTGTTCCACAAATAGTTGTTGGAACGAAGTTCCTTACCGTGCGGTACGCTGCCTTAGGCGAGCGTCACGAAAAATCCTCACGACACTTTTATTATAGTGCGTAGCGCTCGAAGAGGGGGGGACTTATTCGTTTTCTCTCTCTCTCTCTCTCTTTCTCTTTCTCTCTTTCTCTCTTTCTCTCTCTCGGCAGTGACAAGTCACGCGACGCGCGCGTCTGCTGTGTATATGTATATTGCTTTGTCGTGTTCGTGTGTATGTAATTTTAGTTATTTTTAATATTTTAAAATATTGATTACAATTTTATTAGCATTCCTTCACTTATTTCATTTATCATTTAACTCCTAAATATTGTTAATTTATTTAATTATACCTCCTATAATACTTATTTCAAAACGAAAGGAATTTCGTTCCAATCGCGTGTCCCACATGTGACACCTCAGACATTTTGCTCTAAGACTAGATGTTCTTAGTTTTCGCTTCATGTATGTTTGTAATGCCCCTCGCGACACAGGATATTTTCCTAATGCGGGAGTTGTCTGGTGAGTAACAGAGAATAAAGAAGGAAGAATCTTCATCGCTCCCCAAATAAGTTAAGGAAAAGGGCAAGAAGATGGTGATGAGTTCAATTTGTAAATAAATCCGTTTTTAGTTCTACGTATACAATGTAAGTTGGTTTGTGTACACTGCAAAGAGTGACACACTATTTGAGCTATTTAGACACGATAGAAATCCGTTTCAGAGATTGTTTTTGTAATTTTTTTGTGGTTTTGTTTTTAATTTCTTATTAATACAACCTCAATGTATCATGTCTGCCACCAAAATTAAGCCTGGCTGGTTATTTAAAGCGTAATTATTGAAAAAACTATATTGTTAACAGGTGTGGTTCCAAAATCGTCGTGCTAAATGGCGCAAACGGGAAAAGGCACTGGGCAGAGACCACGCTCCGTTCATGCATCATGATCACGGTAAGTAGTTCTTCAGTACTTGTGAACACAGAATAAGAGCAAACTCAAACTATAATCGGAAATAATATGATAGTGTACACCAAGTCCATTTTGGCCACGGCGGCCAGCCAACTAGTTAGGAGATATTATAATGTACAAGTGTGTGCGCAAATACAGGTGCACTCTCTGTTCTCTAACTCTCACAAGCTGATAAGACGGCTATCCGACACGACCAGGGAGAGAACAGACATAGAACCGACGGCTTTGCGTGGTCTGCGAGATACGGGGGTTAAGACCTTGATTTTCAAACTCCGATTTGAATTAAGTATTTCTAAAATCAGAAAAACACAGTAAAACTTTGATGGCTCAATTCTGGAATCGAACCTGAGACCTCTTGATCAATACTTGCATACATTAACTGTTAGACTACTAAAAATTAATCTAATGGTAATTTTAAACATCTTAATCAGAAATCCATAATGCCCTAACCAATAACTTCTTACTCAAACCATTTAAAACTAAAAAAAAAAAATTACGGTAGGTAATAAAAAACTCATTATGTCTTAAGGTACAGTCATTACAAAAACTAATAAATTATATATTTCATATAATCGGTGCTCGTTTAGCGAATGCAAGGCACCGGTAATGAAATACGAACATGATTGCCGACGATGTTTACCGATCATTTACCGATTGTTATCACCCGTATGAGTAGCAATACGAACATAAAATAGGGTTGGTGATTTTTAAATCTATGTGTATTAGGCCCATTTTAAATGGTTTTATGTTTGTTTCTGGCATAATATGTTATGAGTTAGAAAAAAAAAGAATAGTGATGCTCTAGTTTAAGCAATTCGATTAGTAAGTTTTGTTGGTAAGTTAGTAAGTATTAATAAAAACTTATTCTATGGTGCAGGAGTGTTGTCTGTGTCCTTGTCTGTGCAGGATTAATGTGTAGATTTTAAAACATCTTCTTGAATGAATAATCAGCGACCCTGCGTGTTTAATAATTAATTTACAATAAATTTATATTAAAAGACACGGTTTTTGTTGCTTTTAAATCGGATTTTATTTATTATTTCATTGATTTTAATTTTGTTTTCGCGTAATAATATTTTCTAATATTAAGTAGCCTAAGTTACTCCTCATAACATCAGCTATCCGTCAATGGAAGTCCCGTCAATATCGAACTAGCTGTTACAGACAGATTATTTTATGTAAGTACTTCAGATATTTTCAAAAGAATTTAGTAAAATGCTCCTAATTTGAAATTGAAACACATTTCAATGCTATTTATTTGTATAGATGATTTAAAGATAGTTGGCAAGGTCCATTTGCACTAAGCTCATGTTAAAATCAGTGATGTATATACTTGAATGCTGCTGTAACGTTTCAACCACATGAGAGACATATAATTACGCGACTACAGCCATTATTCAAGTACTGTCCATCTACCCATGTATATTCTCCATGCGGTTGACGGCAGGCGGGCGGCTGAACAAAAGAAAACCCAATATGAATATAACTTTGCCTATAACTGTGCCTGCTTAAATTCAAAAAATATCACATTAGCAAAATTTGTCTTATTATTGAAACATTTAGTGCGCGACAACCCTAAAAATAATTACAACAGTAGGGGTGTCAGTCACACAAAAATCGTCGGCGATTAGAAGCAATTGCGATGTAATCACTCGTCACCCTTTCAAACCGTCCGTGATTTAAATACTTAGATGGTTGGACCCTTTCTATCATTAGGTCACTATTACCACATATTTTGGAAATGATTACTGAATGTATTTCCATGGTTATTACAAAACTATAACTTAAAACATCATTAATGGTTTATATTATGTATTTAGTTTTAAATTTACATAAAGGCTATAACGATAGAGTAGTCCAGTAGTTCAATTAGAACGCAAAACCAACAATTTTAATGTATTGAAGAAATGTTCCCTTTTTTCGTTGGCTTTGCTCACATTGATTTATATTTCATCTATCAATATAAGCCTATCCATTTCTGCTGAGTTTTGATTGATTATACTGTGACAAACAATCTTACATACATGTTTATAGTGTCAGTGAGTGTTAAGATTTACTGAACATCTGAAAATGAGTTCAGCAAACTTTATTATTAAAACCAAAATAAATCCTTATAGTTGTGGCGGGAACAGGTATCATGTCCTTACAACACAACGAGAGGGTCCTCTGACCAGGTTAGGTTATCATGCCTGGCAGACCACGGCTCAGTAATTGATGTTAAGATGTTTTGTATATTGAAATCGCCACGTGAATTTTCACATCGTGATTCAGGATTAGTAGTTGCTTCGTAGTTCATTACTCCGTAGTTCAATGTGTCGCTAGATAACTGTAGCATGTATTTTTGTTTGTGCTGTGTGTAGAAGTCATCACATAATTAATCGACTTGATGCATAGCTACCTTGTTTGATTTGATACGATTCGACTAGAAGAAAAAGTAAAATAAACTAAATATTAAGTAAAAAGTAAATATTATCTTGAAACTACAAAACATTCCTTACTCAAAAATACCATAAAACTTACATTTTTACTTACATAATTACACAAAATAATTTACCCACAATAAACGTCAAATCGACACCTTTAATTTTAATTGTATCGGAAATATTTGGTTACTCGTGTGGGGAGGTATCATTAGCCCTAATGCTCTAATAATGACTGCCAGTGAGATCCCTTGATAACGACAATTACTGAGAATTTGTTTACCGGATGATATATTGGGTATTACTGGTTGAGAGCTTGTGTGCACTACTGTACTCATCTTTTATTATGAATGATTGTGTGTTAATGTGTGCGTTTATATGAGTCTAAGTGTGTGTGTGATTGTATGTGAGGGTCTGTGTGAGAATCGTTATGAGCTCGACACGCGACAAACGCGATAATTGCTTATGATTTGTATTGACACATTTTTTGTGATTTTAATATTTATTGATCTTTGTGAGTATTTATGGGATATTTATGGCGCTTTGTAAAAACGATTACTTCGTTTTTTATGGCTGTAGAGATTTTTTTTCATCGAGGGCGTTTAATAACACCGGAAGTTACTAGAGCCTAAAAGACAATTTTTGTCTCAATTCTTTGTTCTTAAAAGACCGGATGCCTAATACGACGTTAACACTACAAAACATTTAAAAATTAGTTTTCTTGTAAAATAAATTAGAAATATTAAACTTTGAAACGAAGTTACTGCAAGATACGATGAACAATTAAGGTTGAACCATAATAAATAACTTGACACGTATTGTGAGATGTGTCTAGGTATTATTACTATTCATCAATAATAAAAATTGGTTTAATTTATCACATATTCGTCTGCATTAACGTATTAATTAAATTTAAATGTTTTTCTTCTTCACTGTACCAATTAGGTGGTTATATTATTCAAAAATCGAATGTTCACGTTCCATATTTGAATATAATGACCGTTTATTTAGTAAGCCTAAAGGTGTGTCCACACTCTCAGCAGGTGTCGGTGTACAAGGGTGTATTGTCACCACTATCACAAGCCGATCCGGTCACCTGCATTGGGTAATGCTTGCACAAACAATCGATTAAACGCTTTTGATTTCGGAAACAGTTTTTGATATTTTTTAATCGAATAAAGATAGTGTTTTATAGTAGAACGGCGAAAAGTGAGCGTTTAATATGTCTCTGTCTACTCTTCTGGAGAAACAGGCGTGATTTTATGTATGTATGTATGTGTGTTATATAGAAGTTGCCTCTTTTCAGCGTTTTTTGAGGTTTTTATGCTCATGTCTATATCTAAATATGTATAACATTGTCTAATAGATAATTTTTTTGCTCTAGTGATTAGTGTCTCTGACTGTTGGACCAGAGGTCATGGGTTCGATTCTCACCCAATATTTTTGTGTGCTAACACGATAATGTATTCTATGTCTGGGTGTAATTTATCTATAATATGTATTTAGTAGCATATATGTAAGTATGCTTATCAGCAATCTGGTTACCGTAATAGGCAAATGCTATGCCTAGCTTCAAATCAGACACCCGTGTGTGAGATGTGTGACGAAATAATTATTATTTGCACTCGACTACACAATTGGCCTAGTGGTTTCAGTGGTCGCCACGCCACTATCCCCTTCGGTGAGTGATGTAGATTCAAAACCTGAAATTCAAGAATCCACAAATTATTGTTCCGGGTCTGGATGTTCTTTGTGTCCGTATCATATATGTTTGTAAAGTTCCCCGCGATACAGGATTCATTCCTAATGCGGGCGTTGTCTTTTTAAAAAGAAAAAAGAAAGAAAGTTTAGTAAGGAAGTAGTAAACAAATGTATTTCTTCATTTAAACATTTCATAGCACTTCTGCTATCGGATATTCCGATAGAAAAGTTTATAAATAAAAATACTTACACATATTCATATATGTATTTAACTATTATATGTATTTATATAAGTGTAACACACACATATTTATAATTTATTTTATTTATTTATTTATCAACTTCATGGATAAAATGTACAACGAACGAAGAACTTATGCCATGGGCATTCTTTACCAGCCTACGGTCAGGTGGTGTGGCAATAAATAAGATGGCGTCTACACTTTAGTTAGCAATTCTAAAATAAACTAGAAAGAGCTAAAAATCGAAAAATAAATTAGAAAAAAAAACAATGTAATATAGTATATCTACGCGTTCATACAAAATATATACACACATATATTTATATATAAATATCACACTAAAGTCGTGACGTCACATTTGTGACTTTGGTAAACTAACATCAACTAATAAACTAACACCAACTAACTTTACATTCTGCTATGTTTTGGGTAAAGAGAGCCTTAACCTTGAATGAATTATGGCTGAATGGCATTCTAATTTACTTGGGAATGGCATACCAGAGGAGGACAGATTGAATCAGGAAGAAAGAGTGAACGCATGTGGAAGTGTGAGAGGAGCACGATAGGAGGAGGTTATTTGTAGAGCGATGAGTTCTGACATGATTGGAACACAAGAACTGGAAGGAGGAAGTCAAGTAAGTAGGCAAGTTAAGAGATATGAGACTTTCTTAACTTTAATTGGTTCAAAAATATATTTTTTTAAGAGCCTGCCAAAGTGACTCTACTCTGTGTGATGGAAAGTATGAATAGAATCTAAAAGTTGTAGTCACATAGTCATTGCGAATGCTGACAATGTAGTATAGTGACCCACACTATGAGGGCCTATTACTATAAACATCAACTGGTCTATGCTTTTGTTAATAAATATAAGATAAACTTTGAGACCGGAGGCCCATTGATGCAGGGGTGACAGTTATCGTGGTAACTGTGTGAGCCTTACACTGTCGCGATGACTGACATGCCTTTTACGTCCCAAAGCGGGGTGTGAAAAAGCATCTCACAAGGCCGCTATGGTGTGGGTCACCATACTGCATTGTCTGCGTTTGCAATGAGAATGGTGACCACAACTCTTGGATTCTATTCATGCTTTCCATCAGGCACAGTAGAGTCACTTTGGCAGGCTCTTAGTATAGAAAAAAAAAGTTAAAAAGATAAGATTAAGTAAAAAAAGATAGAACACAAATTAAGTATCTTTTATAAAGTACTAGCTAACCCTCGCAACTTTGTCGGCATCTCTCAAAAAGAATTGTTGTTTATTATTTTTCAAGCATTTTTTATATTTTCTCACCATTTCAAGTCTCCCTGGACTTCCACAAATACTGTAAGACCAAAAGTTTGAGTAATATAAACGAAAATCAATTCATTTTTTTTATTTTAAGATAGAGTATACTATTGCGGTACTTGTTAAGTGAGTCGGCGTGTACATCAATCAATCAGAGCGCGGCAATTTGCAAAGGCGTCCATTGAGCTACTTGCAAAGTCGTGGGATGGTGGAGATTGCATCGAGAACATTTCTGGAAAGCGTAGTTGGAAGGTTTGATGAGAAAGCGAGGATATCTAACTGAAGTCAAAGTCAAAGTCAAAGTCAAATTCATTTATTCATTTAGGTCACAAAAGACACTTATGAACGTCATAAAAAAAACAATAAACGATGAAAGATGAACAATCTGTCGATTAAAATTACAGCTAGCTGGGTTCACAGATTGTTCATGGTAGAGTGGTGAGAAAAGAACCCAGGAAAGAAACTCACCACCACTCTTTTAACTCAATGAAACTCTTTTAACTGAATCTTGGAATTTTATTTTCTTAATAATTGTGGTCCATCTAACTTGTGTCACCTGTATAGAAATGTGGAGTCTATTACATTTCTTCGTTTTTCTCGTCTGACTTCATAGGATTTTATCTTTCTACCCGACTATGGTGAAGATATTGTCCGTGTGGTGACGGATTAAGAATACATAGTGTTACCACACCTATTCATCCCGTGGGTGTCATAAAAGGCGACTTAGGGAACAAAGTATGCAAGACAAAATCATTACAAAGAGAAGGAAAACTTGAATCAAACCCTATTCCAACCCGTCTAGCCAGCGTGTTATAGTAGGCTACAACCTCCTTGGTAAGGAGAGGCTTATGTCCAGCAGTGGACGGTAAAAGACTGTTGATGATGATGATGATGATGATGACAGTGAAGATAAGGGCAGTCTATATACATATGTTCCACCATAATGCCTAAACTACTGAACCAAATGACATATCAATAGATTCGCAATAATGGCCCGGGTGATACATCAAATAACTGCCTCGGTGGTGCAGCGGTAGTGAATGCGACTGCTGTGTTTGAGGTCTCGGGTACGATTTCCGAGTCAGATTAAATGTTTGAATGATCTGAAAATATTTATTTCGAAGTTTAAACGTTTTCTATGTATAATATGTATGTATATATTTACAAAAAAAAAGTATACAAGTATTCTATCAGTCAGTCTAGTTATCATAGCACAAGCTCTGCTTAGTTTGAAACTAGATGACGTTGTATGTCGAATGTCCTGAATATTTATTTATTTATTTATTATCACATAAACTTATATTACATATGATATGTTTTTACGTAATCGAGTTGTGTGTTTATTTTTCTTTTTCATGTTTATTAGCTACACCAGGGCATATGCTAGGTACCAGACGAATCTCTTCTATTTACGCTCCAGTCTTAATTTGTATGTCACATAATGCGGTCTCCATACGGAGCTGCAGCATTTCGGTATACTTCTTACAAGGCAGTTATATAAATGAATTTTGCTTTTATTACATTGAAACTTAACTGCATGCCTTAAAACGATTCCAAACGAAACGAACGAAGGATTCCAATTTTCTTGGCGCTCTATTTACTATATTTTCTACGTGTGGTACAAATGTGAGGTTACAGTTAGAAATAACATCTAAATCCCTCACTTCGTTTACGCTTTCTATAGTTCAAGCTTCCGCCCGCGACTTCGTCCTCGTGGAATAGTTACTTTGGGCGGACGCTTACTTTAACCCACGACTTCGTTTGTATAGGTGAGTAAGGGAACAATTCTGTCATACATGATTTATGCGAAACTTTAACCGTTTACGCAGCGCAAACAGCGAAGGTTCTCATTAGGAACAAAGTCTCCCGATTTTGAAACATTCTTCATTGGTGCTCCGGTCCTATTGATCTTAGCGTGATGATATATAGCCTATAGCCTTCCTCGATAAATAGGCTATCCAATACAAAAAAATTTTCAAAGCCGACCTGTAGTTCCTGAGATTACAGCGTTCAAACAAACAAAACAAACAAACTCTTCAGCTTTATAATAATAGTATAGAAGATTTCGATCGATAAAAAGAATTCAGAAGGTTATTTTTTTTAGAAAATTTTATGTGTGAGTTACCATCCACCACCACAACTCCTGGATTTTACTCATGCTTTCCAGCAGGCTGAGTAGAGTCACTACCTCAGGTTCTTAATATAAAAAATACAAAAATAGTAAGTGATAATATTTATTGATATTCAAGCTCATGTCATTAATATAGCACCGTTCTACCAACGCATACAATACCTTTTTGAAATCAATCAATGTTGTCCTTCGTACTACAATTGCAGAGAATTTAATTTCATAAATACATAATGACCCTCGTACTGCTTCGTTGGTTAGCTGCCAACCAAGACTTCCCAAGTTCGATTCCCGGGTAGAGTCAAAAATTTTTTCTGCTTCTTGAAATACTTAACAACGGCCCGTAATTTTGGAAGCTGGGGTCTTAACCCCTGTGTTTCAGAGAGCACATAAAGTCATCGATCCTGCGCCTGATCTCTCCCCGATCGTGTCGGATAACTGTCTCATCAGATTATGAGAGTGAGAGAACAGAGAGTGCACCTGTATTTGCGCACACACCTGTGCACTATGATATCTCTTGTGTAGTTCGTTGGTTGAGATTGGAAGCTGTGGCTGAAATTGAAGTGGATCATCATCGATTATCGTTATTGAGTTTATTGTTTTTTTTTTATTCGGGCCTACCAAAGGCAACGACGATATAGGCCGTATTCGTTTCGAATGTTTACAAAAAAATTAAGTATAAATAGGGTTGCCACTCTTTTTTTTATTGTGTTAGAAACTTTGACTAATAACTTCTTTGTTACAGTGGTAGGCGAATGGGGTGGCGGCGGCCCCCCTGGCGGTGAATGGTGGGCTCTTGGCTTAGGAGCTGGTTTGGGAGCGCTCGGGGTACCAGCACCAATATGGCACGAAGCTGAACCCGCTGCAGCGTTCAGAGCATTATTGCATAGGTAATTAAGATTAATATTTTTTAAAAGAGGGTTTCTTTCGCTAACATCTTGTTAGTGATATATAGTATAGTACATATAGTATATAGTATATAAGTTACTTATAGGTAAGTTATACATAGACAGGTGACACACCGATACGGTTAGGGAGTGTTGTCTGAGACCGGACACTGTTCCTTCTTCAACCGTGTATAGTGAAATAGTGAGAGGTGCGATAGCATCTTGGGTGTGGTGACCTAGGGGTGACTCTGGTCGTGGGGTATGGCAGGGAGGACTCCAAAAGCTGCCGATGTATTCTTGGTACTTCTCCCAACTGTCGAGGTAGGCTAACGTGGAGTTTAATGGGTAGACTGGCTCTCTGGAAGGCCCACTAACACCCTACGGAGCATTTATTTATCCATCGAAAAAAAAGTCTGTAACCATGAATTTGATTGACAGCTGGTTCTACTGTCATGCCACTTAAGTAGGTTAAGATTCGCTTAAATTGTAACACAATTGAAAAGTTTGTAGACCACACTAAAAACACATGCCCGAGTCACTATGGCGACCATAATGTATGATCAGTTAGTATTGTCCGTTTAATAAAGTCTCTAACATCTCTAACAGGTACGTTCTAGCGCTGCCACCTCCAGCCCTACGCCCTCCAGAACCTGAACCCTCGTCGTCATCATCGCCTTCCCCGCCTTCCCCTTCTGCGTCCCTCGCTCGCATGGCAAGCGCCGAGGCTCTTCGTCTACGAGCACACGATGCGTTACTTCAAGACCGAGTGGTGTTACAACATAACAATAAAGTTCACACGTAACCTGAAGTGGAAGGGGCAATGGAAGAACCTCTGTACGCGTCTGTACATCATTTTGGACATTTGTGAAGATAAGCCGTGCTCGTTCGGCAAATCTAAACGAGATGATTTCGTGGACAAAAGTGTTAGTATTTTATTTTCATCATTCCTGAAATAGTTTAATTATTTATTTTATGCTAAAGATTACGTGAGTTTGTTTACAATGAAATATAATTAATATTTATTACGTGTTTCTTTAACAAAGCAATATTTGATAATTTATTTTTTGTTTAAAACAATCCAAAAATCTATATTTTTTATATTTGGAGACTGTCAGTTATTTGAATTTAGAATGCTAGAAACTGGCCATTTATAAAAAAAATACATTAATGCACATTAAGTAATAAAACTTAAAATAAATTGTATTTTATCTCAAGTATAATTTATTTAGTAGCACATTTTATTCTTTTTTAAATATACCCGTAAATAAGTGTATATAGTGACATTATAATTTTAGTATTATTACACTATACGACAACTTGTAAAATAGTAATATAAGAAAAAAAAACAATTGCTTTTCACGATAATAATTTCTAAAACTCAAAAATCAAATCTATGAGTTATTAAGAGGTGTGCCTTAATGTTCGTTGTAACAAGTTACTGTGTACTGTCAAATTTTTAATACTATTCACTTCAAAATCTCTGTAACGTTGACTTTAGAAATATATCGAACACTTTTTGTAATATAACATTTATTGCAAGTTATTAATGACAGTAACAAGAAATTTTTTTTACTACAGTTAGCCGTTAAAAGATATAATTCATCAAAATTTTGAAGACAATTTAATGAAAAAATACTTATTTTCTACCGAAAAGCAAATATCCGATTACCAGTAATTAAACTTGAAGACATCTGATCATAATTTGACTTCTTACTTTTATTACTTTTTTACTTTTTCGGATAATACTTGCTTACTTTTTTAAAAATATCTTGGGCTTTGTGAAATATTAACAAGCAACATCTGCAGTTAGTTTTTTTTTTTTTTTTTTTTTTACGTCTTTAGTGGAATAGGCGTTTGTCCTCTATCTCACCTGATGGAAAGTGCAGATGAAGACGAAGGTGGTACACGCCCATTTATCAAGGATTTAACGATTTTCTTAATTTTTGTATATTTATTTAAAAATAAAATTTATGGAAAATATATTTACTTAATAACATATTAATTTCACATCTGTGTAAATACTTTTATTTCTGTTACACTTTTTTTTTTATTTTGTGTTTTTTTTTATGTAATTTAATTTATACTATAATAGGAAAGCTGGCAACACTAATTTTGCAATCATAAACTTCACAGATATAGATTTACTTTTGGAAATTACAAAATTAGGTTTATATATTTTAAGATTAGTTCGTTATACTTTTATAAATATGACGTGTGGTGACGGATTAAGAATATAGTGTGTCACCACCCTTATTTATCCCGTGGGTGTTGTAAGTGGTGGCTGACGGAGCAAACTACACACGACAACATAACTGGAAAGAGAAAACCCTTTTTTCTTTTAACGTGTGGAAACACCCCGGGCCGTCACCCCACCGGGGTTTACGGCGGGGTGGTGTGTCGGAACCGGACCGACTAAAACCACACGGTGTGCTGCTCTGCGCCTGACATAGGAGGGATCCGGGAACAGCTGTTATTATGACATCCAGATCCCTCCTAGCGCTTAACGCTAACGCGGGCACCATCTGCGGGTAAACTCTATTTTAGGCGACGTATGGCACACGCGGACGTCACCTCCTCGTTCCAGGCCATTGTAGCGGATGGAGAGGAAAACCCGTCTCGTCGACCCGCAGACAAAGAGAAAACCACTCGTCTGGCCTGCGCGGTATAGTAGGCCAAAACCTCCTTTTTCAGTAGAGAGCTCTGTCCAGCTGTGGACTGTTAAAGGCTGTCGATGTAATTTAATGTGAAGAACTATGACATCCGAACTCATTTTTTTGTGTTTTTGAATTTAGATTGAATTGATTAATGAAATTAATGAAAAATTTAATTTTGCGTACATATTTATATATGCTCATGTAATTACGGCTCCAAATAACCTAGCTTTACTTTTATAAATATTTTATCTGGCAACAAATAATATCGAGAATTGGGTAGATGACTGTATCGTAACTAAATACCAATGTCCACCTTATTAAAACTAATATCACGAAACATTTCGAAAAATATCATTAACACAGCATTTTATTATTATTACGAATTTCAATCAAATATACAGTGAAATACATTGTTCAATTGAGTAGTCTAAAACAGTGACGTCACAATTTGGTATTTAGTATATTTTTTCGTACAAAATTGTCGTTTTGACAGATGATAAAAAGTAACTAATTTGACTAAGGTGTCATCTAGCCTATTATTCTAGTAAATTAAATATTTATATAAAAATAACGTTGATATATATAACAGTTTGAGCCATATAAGACTACGGCCAATGTAACCCGAACTAACTTCATGCTTAAGTTAAGTTCTTTCTGCGGAAACGTAAATATCTGTAAACAAAATGATCGCGTGTAAATATTTACATTTTGTAATGTACATATTGTAAATTATTATTAGGCATAGATATATTTTGTTTGTTAGTTTACCTACAATAGAAACGCACTCATGACAAGTCTCATACCTTCCGAATAATTCAAATGTAATAATAATAGCGGATTATTAATAATATTTATTGGAAATATTAGAATGTAGAGAGTTTGCAATAATGTGTCAGTGTAGTCGTGTTCATTAAATAATTGACAACTTACTTTAGTATTTTATTTAATTATTTACCTCCTAAATAACCTAAAACGACAGCATCCGTGTTGTCGTGTTTCGCAGGTGAGTGTGAGACTGGAGGCCCATTGATGCAGATGTGACAGTTGCCGTGGTAAGTGTGCGCAATACAATGCCACGATGACTGTCATGCCTTTTACTTCCCCGAGCGAGCCGTAAAAAGCATCTCACTAGGCCACCAAAGTGTGGGTCACCATATTGTCTGCATTCACAATGAGTAGTGAGTGAGATTCATGCTTGCCATCAGGCAGAGTAGAGTCACTTTGACAGGCTCTTAAAATAAAAAGGAAAATAGTAAATGGGATATGTGTTCGTGACAAAAGCTATAATTAAATGGTGGTAAGTATATACTGTCATGTATACAGTATGTGGACTTTAGTGAATATGGGTAAGTGGGAGTGGCATACTTGGGCATAAACAGGTCAGGTTTGAGACCGAAGCGACACCACGGCCTCACAAAAAACTGGTGCTAAGCAATTCTCTCTTTACTTTTCGCTTCCCCAGACTCTTGTGTTTCATACCTCCACGAGCGACAGTAGATACTTCCGATGATAGTCCTTAAAATATAACTTGACCTCTGTGACAGCTGGCACTAGTGACATTTTAGACCTCACGAGAAACATTTTAGGTATATTTTTTTATATCTGTACTAGCTGACCCAGCGAACTTCGTAGCGCAAGACAATTTCTTTTTATTGGCTTTTTTATCGGGCTGACTTGTAAATTTAGACTATCCAGAGCGCCACCCAAATGCTTACAAAAAAAAATTCATTCAAATCAGTCCAGCCTAAAAATGTGATACAAAATAAAAACGTTTGTTCAAAGTGACTTCGTTGGTTTTGTAGCCATCTGTCAGGGGTCAAGCTATATTTTAAGAACTGTACAAGATATGTGCGCTCATTTGTCCTCTTATAACATGAAAATGTATGAGAGCATAGAAACATTCTAGTCTTAGTCCAATATAAAGTTAAACTAATCACTAAATCAACAGGGCCGCCTAACAGATATGGTCCAAGAGCCCGTGAGTGCCAGACCTTCGTCATTTTATAAAAGCTGAAAGTTCTTCTATGTGTGTCCCTAGTACAGGTAAGAATGATCCCCAAACATGAAGCTGAGGCAGCGGTGGCTTTGGCAGATAACAGGCAACAAAGGTGTGTAAAATTCCATCTCAAATTCGTCATTTTATAAAACTTGATTTTTTTATATTTGATTCATAATAATATCAAAACTCGCGTTGCTCATTGCCAGACAGTTAGTATGGTTCCAACCCTCTGCCGGACACCCCTAAACTATTATAATTTATAATTATACTTACGTTATATTATAAAACCTAAGTTTCATATATAATTTTTTGGGAGCCTATTAAACTATGTTTACATAGTAGCCGGACAGTTTCGAAGGTTCTATCATCTTGCCAGACGCATTCAAAGGCGGTCCGAATTGTACTCGCAGCACTTACGACGTTTAAACTGCTAACGTGTGGACCGATTTAGTGAGCGCGCGATAACGATGAAAATGATGAAAATATTTAGATTTAATTAAAATAAATTAATTTCTCTGTTAATTTCTTATCTTAAAAAAATGTGTCCTTTGGTATAATAAACACTAATATTTGATTTACTTTGTTTCATTGGCTTTATAATTTTAATAGCATTGACAATAATAAACTTCTTAAAAATGAAAAATAATATCAATTAAATTATTAGATTTTCGACATGATTGACATTGTATGAGAAAAATTTTACTCAGTATTATTTTAAATATTTGTTATTGATATTGTAAAAATTAATTAATGAAATTTCTGGATTAAGAAAAAAATAAACTGCAAAATTTGAAATTAATAACAATGGGTGCGCAGTGAAATCCCGCAATAGACTAAGCGCTCTGTTTCATTCGCACTAGTTACTGTATACGCTCCTTGCTCTCCTGATTACTGCTCACTTTGAATGCGCCTGGCAAGATGATAGAACCTTCGAAACTGTCCGGCTACTATATAAACATAGTTTAATAGGCTCCCAAAAAATTATATATAAAACTTAGGTTTTATAATATAACGTTTAGTTACTGTATTCGCTCCTTGCTCTCCCGATTATTGCTCACTTTGAATGCGTCTGGCAAGATGAGAGAACCTTCGAAACTGTCCGGCTACTATATAAACATAGTTTAATAGGCTCCCAAAAAATTATATATAAAATTTAGGTTTTATAATAACACGTTTAGTTACTGTATTCGCTCCTTGCTCTCCCGATTACTGCTCACTTTGAATGCGTCTGGCAAGATGATAGAACCTTCGAAACTGTCCGGCTACTATGTAAACATAGTTTAATAAGCTCCCAAAAAATTATATATGAACTTAGGTTTTATAATATAACGTTTAGTTACTGTATTCGCTCCTTGCTCTCCCGATTATTGCTCACTTTGAATGCGTCTGGCAAGATGATAGAACCTTCGAAACTGTCCGGCTACTATGTAAACATAGTTTAATAGGCTCCCAAAAAATTATATATGAAACTTAGGTTTTATAATATAACGTTTAGTTACTGTATTCGCTCCTTGCTCTCCCGATTACTGCTCACTTTGAATGCGTCTGGCAAGATGATAGAACCTTCGAAACTGTCCGGCTACTATGTAAACATAGTTTAATAGGCTCCCAAAAAATTATATATGAACTTAGGTTTTATAATATAACGTTTAGTTACTGTATTCGCTCCTTGCTCTCTCGATTACTGCTCACTTTGAATGCGTCTGGCAAGATGATAGAACCTTCGAAACTGTCCGGCTACTATGTAAACATAGTTTAATAAGCTCCAAAAAAATTATATATGAACTTAGGTTTTATAATATAACGTTTAGTTACTGTATTCGCTCCTTGCTCTCCCGATTATTGCTCACTTTGAATGCGTCTGGCAAGATGATAGAACCTTCGAAACTGTCCGGCTACTATATAAACATAGTTTAATAGGCTCCCAAAAAATTATATATTAAATTTAGGTTTTATAATATAACGTAAGTATAATTATAAATTATAATAGTTTAGGGGTGTCCGGCAGAGGGTTGGAACCATACTAACTGTCTGGCAATGAGCAACGCGAGTTTTGATATTATTATGAATCAAATATAAAAAAATCAAGTTTTATAAAATGACGAATTTGAGATGGAATTTTACACACCTTTGTTGCCTGTTATCTGCCAAAGCCACCGCTGCCTCAGCTTCATGTTTGGGGATCATTCTTACCTGTACTAGGGACACACATAGAAGAACTTTCAGCTTTTATAAAATGACGAAGGTCTGGCACTCACGGGCTCTTGCTCTAATACTTGTAAGTATATCTACTCGTCCGAGTGGTGACAGATACCACAGACGGATGACATAGTGTTACCACCCCTATTCATCCCGTAGGTATCGTAAGAGGCGACTAAGGGAACAAAGTATGCAAGACAACATCATTACAAACAGAAAAACTTGGAACAAACCCTATTCGAACCCGTCTGGCCAGCGTGGTATAGTAGGCCAAAACCTCCTTGGTTAAGAGAGGTATATGTCCATCAGTGGACTGTAAAGGCTGTTGATGATGATGATGATATCTTATCTTATCAAGTCGTGTGGTGACGGATTAAGAACACTAAGTGTCACCACGCCAACTCATCTCGTGGGTGTCGTAAGAGCCGTAAGGGAGACATTACACAGGACAACAGCTGTTGTCTTTCTCTCTGTTCAAAATTTCTGAAAATTTGAAACAAATCCGATAATAATCCGTCTGGCCAACGTGGTATGGTATACTACTGATATGGTACTTCTAAAAAGAGACCTATGTTCAACCGAGAATTATTAGTGGTGATGTGCTATGTGATGTTTCATTCCATAATTTTCCAGTTCCATCAAATTTAAATGGGACCAAACTAGTGATATACCCAACTAAACCAAATTTTCAAATTGGTTCATAAATTATGGAGTTACTTAAATCAAACCAAATTGAGAATCTTCCTTTTTTTCCAAGTCGGTTAACCTTTGGATGTCTCGAAAGAGGTTTCATATTTTACGAACATTGACTGATTAAACCGTAATAATTTTTTATATATTTACAAAGCTGTTAAAACCTTAGCTGTACAATCATGTACACTTTTAATATAAAATTTACCCCTTACCCCACACATTATGTACTGTCAAGTACACTGGGTATAGATCGTAGAGCAAGATTAAATTTTCTCCTCGATTGTACAAAGAACTTGGATTGTTTGAAGACAGATTAATTTGGTAAAAATTTGGGCGTCTACCGGGGTACTAAGCCCTCTACACATTGCAATATACGGCGTGTACTTGACTGTACTCGCTTGTTTTTACGATGATTATGGCGAAGCTTCACCATGACTATACAGAGTGGTGTTTTTATAATTTTCATTAATTTAGCTTGTATTTTAGTCAGTAGTTATGAACGCCGTGTTCAAGTCTGCTTAATGCAATTGATAGTAGTGGGAGTTACTCCCGGTATAGAAGATTTCAAGTTATAAGGTACAGTACATTTTTGGCCGAAATAAAGACGCCCATTTTGAGATTAAACAGTGTTATAGGTTCAGCTTTTTTTTTTCATCATTTGTTTTGCGACTATATGGTCTAGGTCACCGTAGCGTCGCTATACTGCATTGACTGCATTCACAATGAGTGACCACCACTTTTGGATTTTATTGATGCTGTCCATCAGGCAGTCACTTTGGTTGGCTTTTATAAAAAAAAATATTTGTATCGGTAAGAGTTTATTAATATGACGACAGTTTATCATTCTAATTGAATGAAAAATGTAATACTAATATTATAGTCCCTATATTAACTCATACCGTGTAAAGTTCAATTAAATTCAATATTCACCCCATCCCTTACCTACCCTACAAAACATAACTTGTCTCACAAACGTTAATACACGAACTCAATAACAATCCTTAGTCGATTTGAAACTTAGTAATTAAATTCTCGATACAATACATAATTCCTTAACTTACACTGAACAGTGACATACAATTTATATAATACCGAATAACTTCGATATAATATCTTCGTATAAAATTAAAATAGTATTTGGCATAAAATCAGCGCGCTGACTTTATGTGACTGCGTACCATATGTAGGAAATAAATAACCTCACACATTTCACACACGGTTGTCTGATTCCAAATTAAGCAGAGCCTATGCTGACCACACTGCTGATAAACATACCTATATATTTCTAAATAAATGCATATAAAAGATAAATTACACTCAGACAGAACAAATGACTGTGTTCAAAACATGTATGTCCTGGATGGCAATCGAACCCACGACATACGGTTTAGCAGTGAGGTTCACTAATCACTAGACCAACATGCCCGTCAAAAATGTGTGATGCGAACCGAACCGAGCCGAATCTTCTACATTAACCATTTGTATTATAATTTGCTGATCATGTACTCGTACCTAAATAATGCATTTATGATACGTTTGTTGTAAGATCATAATATAATAAATATTTTATAAACAGAGGAAAAACATTTAAACAGTAAATAGAAGTAAAAAGTAGCGAACACTTTAATGTAACAAAAATCATGGCAATTTACAAGAATCGGTCACGAAGTTAAATTTATTTTTTATACAGGACCTGCCAAAGTGACTGCTTTTCCTGACGGAAAGTATGAATAGCATGCAAGAGTTGTGGTCACCATACTCATTGTGAATGTGGAGAATGCAGTATGGTAACCCCACACTATGGCGGCCTAGTGAGATGTTTTTTCATAGTCGGGACCCATTTTAGATAAAATAATTTTGATCTGAATTATTTCATTAAATAAATTTGTCCAGCATTTGGAAAGATACACAGGTTATAAAGAATATTATATACGTACAAGATACGTGCAAAGAACATAACCCTTCCTTGGCAGTTTGGTAAAAAGACAATGGTACAATGAGTGGTTTTATCGCAGTCTGCGGTCTTTCACCAGATACCTTGAGATGGACTATACAATATAATAAATGTCGTTCCTAGTGCAAATTTACAAAGTTCTAATTGGGTTATAGTAATTATGGATGTGGTTGCCATCACGTAACACTCTCACGTCATTTATCAACACCAATCTTTTCTAATCCGCCGCTAGACAAAGAGACTCCCTCTTTGGAAAGGAGATTTTATCCTACTATACCACGCTGGCTAGACGCGTTGATATAAGTTTTGCGTCAAGTTTATCTTCTTTTTTGTTGGGTGTTTTTCTGTAACCACATAGACATAATTAGCATACATTGTGAGAATATAGATACAAATATAATTTTATGATCAGCAAAGAACTCATAATGTGTTAATAATAATACTCAAAATAAAATCTAAAGTATGCCGCAGATTTTACGCCAGCCGCAAATTGAACCTAGCGTAATACCTATTCTTCTCGGATCTACTTATCGCTCGCTAGTCGCTCGTAATCTCCTTAAACTGTTACTTATTGTTCCCGCGAGAGGTGGGGAGTGGAGGGTTCCCCCACTCCTTAATTCACGCCCACCACATCGACAAGCTTGTAATTGGCGAATATCTGAGGTGTCAGGCTTACAATTTTGTTCCTCACGAATATAAATGAATTGAGATCTTCAATTTAAAAGTCGATGAGTTTTTTAATAAAATATATTACGTATCGTATTTTTTCTCTCTTTCTTTCTCTTTGATACACTGGTCGTGTCGTTTGATCCCAAACAAGATAGATTATGTTATTAAGCATGTTGCAGCCTGTCACACTCATTTCGATTGAAAAAAAATATATTTGAAGAGTATACAAACCGACACAACAATAATATATAATAGATTGTGGTAACTAGATTATTTAGTTAGGTGTTACTCAAATGTGATTAAACTGCTTTTTTTCATCATCATCATCATCATCATCAACAGCCTTTACAGTCCTCTCTTCAGCAAGGAGGTTTTGGCCTACTATTCCACGCTGACCAGACGGGTTGGAATAGGGTTTGTTTCAAGTTTTCCTTCTCTTTGTAATGATGTTGTCTTGCGTGGTTTACTATCTTAGTTGCCTCTTATGACACTTACAGGACCAATAGGGGCGGTGACACTCTGGACCGCGATCCCTTTTTGGGCAGGAAGAAAAGGGAATATGGAGGTTTCCACACGGGGGGGGCATCTACAAGCTGTAGGTGGCCCGGCGTATGTCGGTGTTCCAGGGATTTCCTTACTACACCGTACACCTAATTCCTCGGCTACTGGTAACTTAATAACCACCTTGCCTTGAATAACAGCATTCGCGAGGATTGCCGCACAAAAAAAAGGTAATAGTCTCTTAGTCTTATTGTACTCTTCTTAATCTAAAGTTTATTCTCCTAAAAACTTTCCTTTAAATTATGTATTGGGGAAAAATATTACTACAGAAACGTACAGTTAAGTTTCTAAGAACATAATTTACCTTATTATATTTAAGTTAGAAGAATTAAGGTTTAATTAAAATTTTATTTGTCATATTGTTGTTAAGACCGCGTATTTAAAAAGAAAAATCTTCTTTCGATGCTCTAATAAGATAGGCCTTATACTGTAAAATAGAATACCTTTGCGTTTAGTTACATACAGCATTAAAAAAAAACAACATTTTTTTTATTGCAAATCCACTGTCAACGCCACAAACTTTCCAAATACAAGGTCGGCTCTACAAAACCCACATACCGTACGTTATTAGTGTGAGTGAACCACCCATCGCTGGTGGGCCTTGTTGCCAACCCGCCCACAAACTTTATTATATCCTAACTCGGTTAACTTTATTATAAAGTATTAGCTTGTATGTACAACGGATCTCATAAAATGTTGATCTCCTACTAAAAAGCTTACGGCTTCTTTTATATTAACCGAAGTCAGGAGTGTGGGGGTAAAGTTATGGTACTTTGAATGGATAGGATGGGCTTTATTCGGGTTTAGAAGTAAGATACTTGTCTACTAAATAATAGAATGTTTCTGTAACAAATGAGTTTCAATTTTGGCACTAAATGCAATCTGCTTCAAATATTTATCTTGTCTATTTTTAACACCTTATAATTATTTTTTTTAATTAAATGCTTTTTTTTTTAATTTATGTATTGTAATGATATGTGAGCCCGGTCCCTTCTAATACAGGCATCTTTCGCTTAAAAAGGGAGTCTATCTTCTTTTATGTTTGAACGTATATTTGTTAACGAAAATAAACTATTTTGAATTTTGAATCAGCTTCATCTGTTTATTTGTTTGTTTTTAGCCGATTTTTTTTGAACTCGATTTTGACCTACTTTGAACCAAATTTCATGTAAACTTTACAGGGTTATCAAGACCCGATCACAACATAATAAATATGATCTAAAAAAACTAAAAAATACCCTCAATTAATAAATCTAACAAAAAATAAATATTGTTTAAAAATATTAAAAACACGTTTTAAAAATAATTTTTAATAAAGCAATAAAATAAAGAGCAAAAAATGAATGAATGAACTGATTTATCGGTCACCCCACGCTTTTTTTCCCAATGACACTAATATTTTTTGTTCATTATTTTATGCCTATATTCATAATTATTTTTATTTTTAATTCGACTTGTCATAAAGGTGTTTTTATGTTAATTCACATCATATTTGTTCCCCAACCTCGAAGTGCTAAATCGAAACGTGGCAGAGTACAGTTAGTTATGTTTAAAAATATTTAACTGTTTTATGCATATAGCTATTTGTAATGTATCGGGAGTACCTTTGTGGCTTCCCCCAGGATAGGATATGACCAGGCGCGACGTTGATCCTGGAGGGTGCCTGAAATAAAATGGCCTGGGGAGGACCCAGAGTCAGAGTAGGATGTCTGAGACCGGCTGCCGGTGTGGATTTTAGTCACAACACCACATACTCCTGGCTCTTGTGTCCCTGAGGAGCCGGAAATCCGAAGGAATTTTCCACCCTGTGAACAAAAGAAAAGGTATTTGTAATGTTTACCACGTAATAATGTAATTATATTGGTAAAAGACGCGAAGTAGAATGAATTTAATGATGGTCAGTCTTGGTCATACACGCTGTTTAGTCTTGGTCATTACATATTCCTGTGCTCCCTACACAACATATATTTTAAGAACCCAAAAAGCTCGGCACCCATTGAGGTCACATTTTGACACAACATACACACCCTTCAGAGATGATATTTACACAATATGCCACATCGAGGCATGGCAGGATACGAATAGAATGATATATTTTTTTAACGATAGAATTGAATTCATTAATTCTTAATTTTTTACATAGTTGTTTAGGCCAGTGTTAAAGTCAAAATTAAGACGCAATATGAAGTAAGAAATCGTGCAGGTGGTGGTTGTGACTTCTTTTGAAATCATTTGTTAATGGTAAAGATAGCGTCACTCTAAATTACGGTTTTGTAACACTATCACTCTAAATTACGACGGTTTCTACGGCTAATAACACTGGTCTGCAACAAAATCCTCCTTTAGATAAAAAATAGATTTCTATGAAGAGTTAAACATGCTGAATCCAAATCTGCTTTCCATTTTTTGCTGATACGTGTAGTTTTTTTTTAAAGTATTTTTTATTATTGCTTATAATTCCTGTTTATCTGTCATATTTTTTGTACTAACACTATCTATACTTCTGCTTCAATCAGCTTAAATCGCATTTGTCCACGCAAAACCGGTTTACTGTGTTAGAGAGAGATATAATGATATTGTCTCACATTGTTTTTGAACAATTAAACGCGCTTGCGTAGTTCAGAAAGCGACTCCGTGCCGCTTAGTTAGTTAAAAAGAAAATAAGTGATTGTTTTCGTTTTATTCAACGTATTTTGGTAAGTAATAAATTATATTAATATGTGTAGTGAAAATTAATAAGTATTCTAAAACATAGAGATTATATATATTCACATTTTGAAGTTAATTTAATTTTGTTGTAGGTTCAAAATGCCAAGAACTTGCAAAAATTCACCAAACGTATTTTGCTGCGTATGTGGTGAAATTTGTTGTAAAATTACAACAGAATAAAATATCAAGCCTAATCAAAACTGCGTACGAAGGTTATTTTGGGTTTCCAGTTGACAAAAGGAATAAAAATTGGCTGCCGAAAATATGCTGCAACACTTGTTCAAGAACGCTACGGACATCTTTGTAGGTCCTCAAATAAGACAGCTCATGAAGGACGAAAATTTCAAAATTAAGTTGAATGACGCTGAAAAAAGAGCTTGGACCGCTTTTGTAGAAGTATGTCATAATTTTCTGGGGAACAAAAAAGATGACAATTACAAAAATATTGTTCAAGAGTTTCTTGCGTCTTACAAAGCGTTAAAATGCAACATGTCCCTTAAAATTCATTTTTTGGACTCTCATCTAGATTTCTTCCCCGTAAATCTTGGTGCAGTCTCAGATGAGCATGGAGAAAGATTTCATCAAGATATATTATACATAGAGAAACGTTATAACGGGAAATGGTCTGAAGCAATGCTTGCTGACTTTTACTGGTTATTTAGCCGTGAAACACCGATGGAAAATATGAAAAGAAAAAAATTACGAAGTAAAATACTACATTCTACTGCATATTAGAACAAGATAGATTTTTTTAAAGATTTTTTTATATATTTGATACCAATTATATGTAATATTCTCACAATTATTAAAATTACGATTTCAATTATAAATAAAAAAAGGAGTTTTCTTTATAAATTCTATTCCAAAAAAACTGTACGTGATACATAATTTTCAAAACTATAATCTTTTTTAGCAGTATCAAATCTATAATCACAATAATAAGAAGGAGGGCAAATTTTTTTTTTTGCAGACCAGTGTAATCTCTAAACGGACAATCAACAAATCGTCGTCGTCAATCGAAGTCGTTTATTTCATTTTTTCTCAACCAGTCTAAACAAAGATAACAAACAAGGAACTGAATCATAAATTGAAAAGTTCATAGCGAATATAACTCATTTGGTTTCATGAACAGCTGTTGTAATTGACCTCACTGGGTAGAGCACAATGCGCTGCAAGACATCGGGGCTCAAGAGCCGCGGGGAATATACGACAGGTTGGAGTCAGAAATTCAAATCAAATTTGTGTTCCAGGTATACATAAAATGTGAACGATTCTAGATCGAGTCTAAATTTTTTATATAATAATAAGACAGTAGATAATACTTCAGTCTTATACACAGGTGGTTGGCAGAGAAAAACTACAATCGTTGTGCCGTCTCACATTGGTCTTTTGTAACGTGTAGAAATCTACAATACCGTTTTTTCTGTGTAGTAAGCTTATTAAAAAGCTAAATTGAAATAATGCTTTACATAGGGTTTACAAACATTATACAGTAATAAAAAAAACAATTATGATGTACAAACGGCGGTCTTATGACTTATAGCAAATTATTTAGCAATCTCTGGATGGACTAGTTTCATTTTAAGCTGTTGCTTGGTATATAAGAGTCAAAGTTCGAGTAATAAGTAAGGCCTATGAAATGCTTATATTTAACATAGTTCAATTTTATCAAGTATAAAGTATAAGTATAACTTTTATTGGATTGTATTTTCTTATAATTTGTTTAAATATAATTTCAAATTACAATATTTTTATGTCACGTAATTAAATCTCGAATTCAGTAACAAGCATTTTACAGTATTCCAAACATTTTATTGTATGACATTCGTGAATCGGAGGAGCTACATATACGAGTATGTCCATTTTGATCACTATACCTTCTGAATATCCATTTTGATCACTATACCTTCTGAATGTCCATTTTGATCACTATACTTTCTCACATTTGCCTGTTCAGTGAAATTCTGCCATTCTCTGATAATAATACACCCTGTTACTGCTGTTTCTGGTTGTGACGTGTACATTGTCTTCCATTTTAATTACAACCAATAGCCATAAATAATAGCAAAACTCTTTTTAAGTGCAGATGATTTTTGTACACTGCAGTGGAAAGTTTCTGAGGAAATTAAAACAATCAATGAGATATTTATTTATTGGTGAAATTAGAATGTCCAGCCAAAGATATACACAATTAAAGATTATATTGGTGTACTTTTATTTACGTGCCTATGACGTGCCTCGGTGGCGCAGCGGTAATGAATGCGACTGTTGTGCTTGAGGTCTCGAGGTTCGATTCCCGGGTCGGATCAAATGTTTGTATGATCTGCAAATATTTGTTTCGAAGTTTGGGTGTTTTCTATGTATAATATGTATGTATTTACAATAAAATATTTAAGTATTCTATCAGTCACTCTAGTTATCATAGCACAAGCCTCCTTAGTTTGAAACTGGATGACACTGGGTGTCAAATGTCCAAAATATTTATTATTTATTATTATTATTATTATTTACAGGAGACATCAGTGAGTAAAAGAAATAATTTAAACTAAACACAAGTTACAAATAACATAGAAAATTGAAATTCAAATGTTAACTAATTCATGGCCCACCCTATATATATTTAAAAGTAATAAAAAAGAATTTAAAATATAAACAATTGAGTAATATTTACGAAATTAAAAAAAAAAAATTGTATTTAAGGTTGAGGCTTACATTATGTGAGAGGGTAGTACTTCCTCGGTCGAGCCGGCCCGTTCGTGCTGAAATCCGTGTGGTTCTAATACCTTCGTGTGGTACACATGTAGTTAAACCAATGTGGGTAAAGTTTACTGCGATATATAGCTTCGGTAGCGCTGAAAAACTAATTTTGTCAAATGAACCTCAGTTGGGCATTAACTGTCCACAATATGCAAGGCTGCATACTTGATCATACAGTCATTTATCGAGGTTTTGAACTTTTGGACACTGGACAACCCCATGTAACACTTAGTCACTGAAGGTCTGTGAAGGGTATTTGGATAAAAGAACTTAATTATTTAAAGTTAACAGGGAAAGTCCCGTCTAACGTGATGCATGGCTAGATTACGAAATAATGCATAAAATTTGGTAGCTAGTTTTCATATCCTTATAACATCAGAAAGTCAATTATTTGTAGATTATTATTAAAAAAAACACACTTTTGAAGATAACCAAACGCATTGTAGGAAATAGGTTATAGTTAAAAAAAACACGTTTTTGTAGAACTAAGAGGTAAAAAATAATTTTTTGTTAATTTAAATTAGGGATGGTGTGATTAATAAAAAAAAATAATTTAAGCGCAAAAAGCGTGAATGCTTTTTAGAATTTACAAGAAAAAGAGTGTGTGTACATGTGTGCGCACGTAAGAAATTACACTTTTTTGGCGTAACAATCCAAAAATAACAAATAAAAATATCTATCACCGTCATAAATACGATTGAATTAATATAAACGCAAATATATTTCTTATTTATTCACACTGATTATTTGTATTGATACGACACACGTTAGCAACTAACTTCAGACCGTTACTTTTTTCTGTCGGTAGCAACTAACTTCAGACTGTTGTTTTTTTATGTCGGTGTGCGCGCGCATCGTAAAAATTCACTCTCATAATTTTTCCCAATAGCGCCAAAAGAAGTATAACTTCAAAGATGACAGCCGTTATCAATGACTGTCAATAAAACACTTATGAAAATTGATAACAAGCAATCGCTTATCACACTTACCTTAATTCAAATTTACTAAATATCCGTTTAGTGCATTAGGAAAAAATGATGAGAGTAAATTTTTACGACGATACACACCGTCGCAAAAACCGACACCATGAAATTTGCTTATCAACATTTTATTTAAATAAGCCTAAGTAATTCTTTTATGATATCTAAATGAAATTTATTTAACTGAATAATGTGTTATAATAAAACTTTCTTTCAATGTATTAAGTTTCAATGTTTACGAGAGGTAGGGCATAGCGTGATATTTTCCGCTCAAAACTTGGAGCAGCCCGACTGGGGAAGGACCTCCGCCTTACAGAAGACCACAGCCAAATAGCACTGCATTTTCGGCAGTGCTGTGTTCCTGTGGTGAGTAAGGTATCCAGAGCTCTAGAGAATTCGCTGTTTTGACAACGGGGGACTAGTGGTGCTTATAATACTGCTACTGGCTCGTGTGGGCGCGGCGGTCAGGAAGACCCGCTGAAACGGTTGTCCGCTGGCCGCCCGGAGGATAGATGGGTTCCCGAACCCAGGGATCACTACAACCTCCACCCTGGGAGGCTGAACCGCCAGCCTGCGAAAAATCCCTGCAGTAGTAGTCGTGCCGGAGGAGGAGACCGGAGTGGAACCCGATTGCTGCTGCAGGGGGGGAGCGGGGGCCCTTTCGTACGCCGCGCCGACAAATCGCACTACCCGCATCGACCATGGGTAGATTAGCACCGCCCCATTGCCCCCTTAGTTGTCAACACAGTGAATCACAAACCTCACAAACCAATAAACCCCCCCCCCCCCCCCAAAAATGACGAAGAAAAATAGGAAAAAAGTATCTACAGCGGCATCCTCTTCCACATATATGGACTTCTGCAACATCAGGGGACTTCACTCCAACCTGAACGCAGTCCACCTTCATCTGGAGATTGCGCAGCCGACCCTCTTATTTCTTACGGAGACGCAGATATCCTGCCCGGCCGATACATCATACCTACACTACCCCGGCTACAAACTCGAACACAAATTTCTGAGACGTGCCGGTGTATGCATGTACATCCGGGAGGATATCTGCTGTCGCCGTCTCCATTTTTATGAAGACAGGGACCTGTCAGTAATGTGGGTGCGCGTAGACTACGGAGGTGAGACTCGAATCTATGCGTGCCTATACAGGTCTCATAGCGGTGACAGGGAGACTCAAGCACTCTTTGAGCACCTGCAGGTGACGACTGACAAAATTCTTGAGCGGTACCCTCGTGCTGAGTTGGTGATTTTAGGGGATTTTAATGCCCACCACTGTGAGTGGCTAAATTCGCGATCCACCGACTTTGCAGGCAGGTCTACTCATGAATTTGCTCTGGCCCATGGCCTCTCACAACTGGTACATTCTCCAAACAAGAATACCTGATATTGAGAGCCATGCACACTCTTTGCTGGACCTTCTGCTGACGACGCGTCCGGACGACTACACTATTGCAGTGGACGCACCTCTCGGCTCGTCCGACCACTGCCTCGTCCGGACCGAAGTCCCATGCCCTCGGCATATTCCACCTCGCCCAGCCAATTTGCGCCACATGTGGCAATATAAATCAGCAGACTGGGATAGATTGCGTGAATTCTACGCATCATACCCATGGAGGCAGCTTTGCTTCACGCCAGAAGATCCTCACTCCTGCGCAGCCGCTGTCACTGAGACGATCCTGGTGGGTATGGAGTATTTTATTCCCAACCCATCAGTAGCTGCGGGGGAAAAAAAGCGACCGTGGTTTAACCGGCTTTGCAAGGAAGCCAGGCTAGTCAAGCAGGCCGCCTATAGGGCTTGGACCACGGCCCGTACCAATAAGGATCCGAACATCTCTGATGTGAGACGCAAACTAAATGCTGCCTCGAGGTCCAGCAAAAAGACAATTGCCAGAGCCAAATTCGATTTCATCGGCAGGATTGGTGAGCGACTTACGAGCTATCCCTCTGGGAGTCGTGCGTTTTGGTCTCTTGCTAAGGCTGCCGAAGGAAATTTTTGCCAGTCGTCTTTACCACCATTGCGAAATGCCGATGGTAACTTGGCCCATAGTGCTAAAGAGAAAGCCGACCTACTTGGGCAACTCTTTGCCGCGAACTCGACCATGAACGAGGATGGAAGTGCGGTACCGCCTATTAACCCGCCGTGCCAACACACTTTGCCGGAAATACACATTTCGCAAAGAGAAGTGCGGCGGGAACTAAACTGTCTAGACGTTCATAAGTCGAGTGGGCCAGACGGCATACCTGCAGTGGTGCTCAAAAAGTGTGCCCCTGAGTTGTGCCCTGTACTAACGCGACTTTTCGCGATTTCCTACCGCAAAAGGCAAGTGCCGTCTTCGTGGAAGACTGCCCATGTGCATCCAGTGCCAAAAAAGGGTGATAGATCGGACCCATCGAATTACAGGCCTATAGCTATAACCTCCCTTCTCTCTAAGGTGATGGAGCGTGTAATCAACACACGGCTCCTCAGTTACCTGGAAGAGCACGATTTGATCAGCGACCGCCAGTACGGCTTCCGCCGCGGTCGCTCGACTGGTGATCTTCTAGTGTATCTCACTCACCGGTGGGCTTCAGCCATTGAGAGTCAAGGTGAGGCTTTGGCAGTTGGCCTGGATATAGCAAAGGCGTTCGATCGGGTCTGGCACAGGGGCCTTCTATCGAAGTTACCGTCCTACGGCCTGCCCGAGGGTTTGTGCAAATGGGTGGCTAGCTTTTTGTCCGGCAGACACATAAAAGCCGTCGTCGACGGTATCTGCTCCGAAAGCATGGACATAAACGCTGGTGTCCCGCAAGGCTCCGTGCTATCTCCAACACTATTCTTGCTGCATATCAATGATATGTTGACCATAGATAGCATCCATTGTTATGCGGATGACAGTACTGGAGATGCGTATTACACGGGCCGGGCTAACATCCCTCGTACCGCTGTAGTAGAAAGTCGCGAACAACTTGTGTCTCAAATCGAGAGCACTTTACACAGAGTCTCCGATTGGGGTCGGGATAACCTGGTCCAATTTAACCCCTCTAAGACACAAGTTTGTGCGTTTACTGCTAAAAAAACCCCGTTCACTGTAGTTCCACAATTCCAGAATACACCCCTTACCATTTCACAGAGTATTGGGATCCTCGGTGTCGATATCTCCAGTGACGTCCAATTTCGGACTCATTTGGAGGGAAAGGTGAGGCTGGCATCAAAAAAGCTTGGTGTTCTAAACAGAGCGAAGCGATATTTCACACCGGCACAAAGGCTACTACTGTACAAAGCACAAGTTCGGCCTCACATGGAGTATTGCTGTCATCTCTGGGCGGGAGCACCGAAGTACCAGCTTGAGCCTTTCGATTCAGTCCAGAGACGTGCTGTGAGAATAGTCGACGATCCTGATCTCACGGACGGTATCGAGCCGCTAAGTCTTAGGAGAGACTTTGCCTCCCTGTGTGTGCTCTACCGTCTCTACAATGGGTTGTGTTCTGAAGAATTGTTTGATATGATGCCCACAGCCACATTCCACCATCGCACCACTCGCCATCGTCAGGGAGCTCATCCACATACATTGGAACCTAAATGGTCGCGCACAGTGCGGTTTCAGAGAAATTTTCTCCCGCGAACAATCCCGTTATGGAATGAGCTCCCTGCCACGGTTTTCCCTGGGAACTACAGCATGGGGTTCTTCAAGAAGGGGGTTAATAGGTTTTTAAAGGGTCGGCAACGCGCACGTGATGCCCCTGGTGTCGCAGGCGTTCATAGGCTGCGGTAGCCGCTTACCATCAGGCGGGCCGTATGCTTGTTTGCCACCGTCGTGGTATAAAAAAAAAAAAAAAGTACTTTTTTTTCTATTTTAGTGTCATTTCCTCTACAAACAAGATACCGAGACGGACAAAATTTTCAGAAAGATTTTTATTTTACTTCAAAAAAGTGTAACTACTTACGTCCGCACATAAGAACGCATACACGTGTTTTTTACCTTTTAATTTAGTTTGATATAGAAGTGTACTTAATTAACTAATATTTATTTCCAATAATTTAATTTCATCTACTTTTCCTACCCACATATTAGTATTTTTAATACCTACCCACATAATACTAGAAAAAGATTTTTTTAGTATGATTAACGAAGTGACGTCATTTTGTTGTGACGTCGTTTTAGATTATTGACGTTCTTCTACCGCTCACAAACACACCGAGTAATCGTTGTCGCATTCCTAATTACTGTTTTAAAGCTACCCCAATGTAAATACCGTTTATACAACCTCATTAGAAGGGGATCTTCACAGGTTCTGTTTCTTTCAAGTTGCTCTGTAAGGTTTCCAATTTCATAAAAGTTTAATGAACTATATATGTGTATATTAAGAAATTTGTAGATATGGCAGTTCTGTATAAATATAAGAGGTATCTCGTATCTATTTTATATGATTAAAGTAATCTGTCTGTAAGAATACATAGTGTTACCAACCCTATTCATCCCGTGTGTGTCGTAAAAGGTGACTAAGAGAATAAAATATTCAGGAAAATATCATTACAAAGAGAAGGAAAAGTTGAAACAAACCCTATTCCAACTCGTCTGGCCAGAGTGGTATAGTAGGCCAAAACCTCCTTGGTAAGGAGAGGCCTATGTCCAGCAGTGGACTGTAAAAGGCTGTTGATGATGATGAGGAATAATCCGATGTTCACTACACAGAATAAAACAATATGCATTAAAATATGATTTTCTTGTTAAGAAGACCAGAAACTTGTTCTCTATGGTATTTGGCTGCCTCGGTGGTGCAGTAGTAGCGTGTGCCACTGCTGTGCTTGAGGTTTTGGGTTTAAATCTCGGATCGGATGAAATATTTGTTTGAAAATTTGTTTCAGAGTTTGAATATTTTCTATTGGTATATTTAAAGAAAAAATGTATTCATATCAGTTATCTAGTGCCGATAGTATAAGCTCTGCTTAGCTAGACTAGATGACGTTTTGTGTCAGATGTCTGAAATATTATTATTATATTTATTTTGTTCAAATACATAAAAATTATATTTTTAAGCAAATTTACACACACAAAAAAAAAAATAGTAGACTTCGGGTACAGGGATTAAGAAACCAGTGGTTAGGGCTCCAAAGACAATATGGGCGGTGTCAAGGAAGACTGCTTTCTTTCTTTTCCTTTCTTTCTTATAAAATTATGATGGTATGGTAAATATGTAGATTGGTTATTTGATGGCAAGTATCCAGTAAACACATGGACGCTCGTAACTTAATAAATGTAGGGACAACGAAAAGAAAGAAAAGGTGGGTCACAACACTACTAATATCTTAGTTAACCCCTCTACTTAAGCTAATCTGTGGGTGTAGTTTGAACCCGAACTTTTTTACAAGTTGCCTGACTTAGCTTTCTCGCCAAAATTAAAACTAGAAATGAAAAAATATTCTATATCATTTTCGTTATGAGTTATTCATTGCAATTCTTATTTAGCAAGAACAAATCCGGCTACTGATAACCGGAAGATACGGATAAAAGGCCAACCACTCAATATCCACATCAGATGAAATTATCCTTGTAACATCGGCTTATGACCGGAATCAATACGCGATGATCGCAATAAAAGCTAGATGTTTGTACACACCCCTCCCGCACCTCCGCGCCCGCCCCGCCCCGCGGCGCCCGGCAATTTAGCCGATATTAAGTTTATACAGCGATTTGTACCCTTCTTTACACCGGCCTAGGCCAAGGGTAGGCGGGTAGAAAGTGTGGAAAACGCTCATACTGACTTCACTTTTTATTGTGTACTTACTCACGGTTTCGTAGCGCTTTAAAAACTCGGAATCCACATTACACAGCGTAGGTTTTAAACTGCTACGACTTCTCTCCTCATTTCAAAAGCTACAGAATGAAAAAGTTATGAACCCTTTTGGTGAACTAACTTCAGTTCTTAATGTTTTCGGTGTAAAAAAATCATTAGATATTTTAAAATGTATTTAATTAAGATAGAATCAATAACACGTATTTTTATTAGACTACACCTTTGAATTTTATGAAAGGAAAATGTTGATAATAAAATAATTCTGGAGTATATTAAAAACTTTGAAATGAGAGTCCCTAGCCTACAATCAAACTTATATGTTAAATTTTTACCAACTAAGACATAGTTATTAGGGATTATTATAGAAAGTTAAATGAATTTAGTGAGAATAAAGAAGGAAGAAATTATTTTTTACAATTATATTCAATTTAGTCACATATCAGCCATAATTTAACTTTAAAAAATTGTCATCGAGTTCTATGCATTTACATCCTAAAAATTTAAGTAAACTGTACTGTGCATCCCTTATTTTTCCTACCTTTAGGGATTTTTTCTTGAAGAAGAATGGCAAATTCTATACCGCTACCAATATGTGATGGATGATTATGATGGACTTATAACGTTTATAACGTAAGTAATCTTAACCATTTTCATGTAATTTTCATATTTTTCGAAAGTTTTGAGAAGGTAATTTTTTTTTTAAATGAATTTCTTCTCAAAAATGTGTTTTAATTCAAATAACAAAACGCATTTTACGTTTAATAAATTTGCCATGCTTAAAATCTGCTTAATTCAAAACTATTTTCATATGATTCTAAATATAAATTATATAAAAATAGAAAATATTTAAATCTGTATTTATTTATGAATATGCTTACTAGTGTATTTAGCAGCAATGAGACATTTATTGACAGATCAAGAAAATCGTAAACGGATGATTTTGAAAAATATGATACTACGCCATCTGGCTTACAACAATGACAACATTTGTATAAGCAATAATAGGCAGTTGTCTAGTCTATTGCCTTTAGTACAGCTAATGAATCACATTGTAAACTACAAACTGAAATAACTTTTTAACGCAATTTTGTTCTGAAAATCTCAAAAGTTGTCGATGATATTACTAACTAAATAAATACAAAAAATAATCCCTTCCATGAGATATGCAAGGCAGAACAAAAAATCTTTGATTGAGACCAAATTAGAACTAGAAATATCCTGCCAAAATAAAAAAAAATCCAAGAAAATACTTAAGAATACTAACAAAAAATACATCTGAATTAAGAATCTCTTTTTAGAAACGTTTGGAACGTTTGGAACGTTTTCACATCCAACTGTGCGTCATTCCTTAGGGCTCAGTTGGTGAACGTTATTATTGGGTCAATTGCCCCTCCCCGCGCCGATATTAGTTCAGTCGGCTTTAGGCTCATCGGCTACCAGTCTAACCAACCCCCTCCCAACTTTCTACCACTCACCTCATGTTCATTAAATCGGTATTATATTAAATATATTTTTATATGTATTTAGCAGTACCTTGGAGATTTTATTTGGCTTTAAGATTTTGTGGGAGAAATTTGTGAGGTTTTCAGAAGGGCAGTGTTATTACAATTTATTGAAGAAACTTTCGATAGGCTATAGCTGGTTTATTTTACTAAGAGATAGCAAGTCGAAGTTTATTTACTTTCAAGTTTAGAAAATTTAAACTCACCTAATATTAGAATACATTTCTTATGATTTGACGTATTTTAAAGACTGCACAGATAGCCTAGTGGTTTAGGCGGTCGCCACGCCGCTCTCTACTACACTGAGTGTTGTGCGTTCAAACCCCACCAGACAACACTTTGTGTGATCCGCAAATTGTTGTTCGAAGTCTGGGTGTTCTCTGTGTCTTTCGTCTCTGGGTCGTTTCTTGTATGTTTGTAAAGTCCACCGCGTTACAGCAATTATTCCTAGTGCGGGCGTTATTCTTTTAAAAGAATAAATAAGAATACTTAATACTAATTAATAAATACTTAATACTACTTAATACGAATAAAAATTAATACTTTTATTACTTATATACAAGACGGCGTATAGAAAAAAGAAACACACCAAAAATAAATATCTCAAATAAAAACACGAACTGACTAAAGAAACTAATTACGAAACAATAATATATAATTAAATTAGCAACATGGTGGTGGCTTTCGTAGTCATTTCGAGAAATAGCTCCAAAAATTATATTTTTTTATAATAATAATTACAATAAATCTTTTTATTGTACCACAGATTAATTACAAAGTTAACTTAACACTAAGGAAGCACAAGTGGCGGCCTTAGCGTTTGGAACCAATGTTTAATGGTTTCTATAATCATTTCTGTCCGAATTATTAGGATCCAGTGATAGAACAACCTGTGGTGTCAACCGGTTATACTCTACCAATGGGCTGATGACTCTTAGAGTATTCGCATATAAAAAAAGAGAAATGGTTTTGGTTCCTATATAGCATTATGTACCAATCTTATAGGTCAAAAAATTTAAGTCCTTCCAAAATCAAGGGGTCCTCGCTCACTCATATCAAGCGAAGGAATCACTTTACATCTGTTTCCCATGTGTATAACTCCGGTAAAGCTTTTCTATTAGTGCCGAAACATGGATCTCACACTAAAGTTTTAGTTTCACCACTATCATCAACAACGTCTTTAATAGTCCACTGTTGAGCGTATGTTTCTCCTTAGAAAGGAGGATTTGGCCTACTATGTAACGCTGGCCAACAGGGTTAGTGTCAAGTTTTTCTTCTCTTTGACACTTTTTCTTTTCTTGTTCTGCAGATTTTGCTCCCTTAATCGGATCTTACGACACTTACAGGATAAATAAAAGTCGTGACACTCCGTAATCTTAATCCGTCATCATACGTACGGAGTTTTAGTCACGTTCTGATCAATAATTTAATTAATCACGGTTCAATTGCTGCCTCTTACAATTACTATAAATAATTTAACTACGCCACAATGACCCACTACACCTTTTTACAATTACCGAAAACAATTATACTAACTCATTCATATCACAATTAAATTAATGCCAATTCTCACGAGAGTCAATATTCACTGGTTTGTAGTTAATATGTGCAAATATGTCACCGTAACCATTGTTCCGGCCAATTCGCGAATTACTTGGCCAAAGTAAACCCTCTCTTATTTATTCAGTTTATTGTTAGGACGCGTGGGAATGAATCAGTGTTAGTTTTCAATGCAGTTTGGTTGTAAATAGTTTTAATTTATACGATTTTCGTTGTTCGATTAACTACAATATAAGATATTTGATTTTAGCGTGTAATTGTTTTGTATTTCTAATGAAGAATTATTTCGTTGTTTGGCTGACTACCTTACGTTTACTGTATAATTTTTAATGTACCAGAGGAATATTTAGTATTCATCAAATTAAAAAATACTACACTAAAGTCAACGTAAATTTCGAAACCATACGATGGGTGAGTGGTGTTGGACCCATAAAAACTAAAAAAGGATTATTTTAAAGGAGGTGTCTTAGAGAGAGGTTTTAAATATGAAGAAAAAATATATTTGCAATGTTTTTTTATGATGCATTCACGTCTGAAATTCATAAATCACAAGTGAATTGCTGGCCAAAAGTCACAAGTGTGCGTATTACAGGCGTAAATGATGAAAGATGTCTAATAGATAGGCGGGCAAGTGAGCGATATTTGACGATTTAAACCAATAAGCACATACAGTATGATCACATTGTTTGTGATTTCTGTAAGTTTTGTCAGTTTTTGTTGAATTGATTTTAAAAACTACCAAACTCTGACTGCACTATTAACTGCACACACACACACTGACTCTACTGCGCTGAGTGTTGTGGGTTCAAATCTCACAAGGGACACCACTTCATGTGATGCAAAAATTATTGTTCTGAGTCCGTGTGTTCTTTGTATCCGTTTCTTGTATTTTTGTATAGACCCCTGCGACACAGGATATGTTCCTAATGCAGCCGTTGCCTTTCACAAAAGAACGAAAAAAAAAAATAGAAAATTGAAGGATGAAATTTAAACATTTTTAAAAGTTAAGTAATGCATCACTTATCATCATTTTTATAAAGGTGGTTTTGTCCAACTATGTATATGACACAGGCCAAGCGGATTGGTATAAAGTTTGTTCCAAGCTCTTCTTCTCCTTACATTGCTCTTGTCCTGTAAAATTTTCTCCCTTAGTCGACTCTTACTACTCCTACATAATGAAACACAAGGACAGTTCCACAGATAAAAAAATTATTAAATTCTATTAGCATACTACAACTCCGTGTGGTGACGGAATCAGAATACATAGTTTTACCACGCCTATTCATCCCGTGGGTGTCGTAAGAGGCAACTGAGGAACAAATTTCAACCCGTTTGGCCAACGTGGTATAGAAGGCCAAAGCCTCCTTGCCAAGGAGAGGCCTATGTCCACCGATGGACTAAGTTACCATAAGTTACCATATTAACATCTCCACACAGTGACGCCACCACTATTCATTCCGTGGGTGTCGTAAGAGGCGACTAAGGATGCAAACTACACAGGACAACATCACTCCAAAGGAAATTTGAAACAAGTTCTATATGAACTGGTCTGGTCAGCGTGGTATAGTAGGCTAAAGCCTCCTTGCCAGGAGAGGCCTATTTCCAGCAGTGGACTGTTAAAGACTGTTGATAATAACGACGATTGTTCCAAGTGTTGTCCTGCAAAATTTTGCTGCCTTAGTCGGCTCTGACGACACCTACAAAATCAATTGGTATATTTATTGTGTATTTTATTATTGCGTTACCACAGCGAGTGTCATAGACAAAAAGTTAATTAGATCTATATTAACATACAACGAACACTTAATAAGCAACTCATTCGTTTCCCAGGAAACCTCATTATATTATTCAAAACCGATTACAATAAGGCCTCAATCATATCATAAAACAATAAACTTAATACACGTACAGTTCATATCAAAGTCGTTATCAGTAGGGGAATAATGAGCTTCATTTACTGATAATTTATGACGTAGTATTACAAATTTAATATTGCGATAATACTATAATACGAAAGTTATTAAACCATCGATCATACTGAGGGAATGGACATCTGACGGGGGACGTCTGTGGCCTGAATGTTATTTCAGGCCATTTCAATCCGCACGGAATCCAGGTCTTACCGTTTATATAAACATTTAGGTATATTGTTACCTGACAGTTACTGTCCAAATCTAGAAGAGTCACATCACGCTCCTACGGTATCACGTTTATTGTACCAGAGAGTCAACAAATGGTATCTAAGCGTGATACTTTCTATTGTTACTTTTCATGGAAGGAGGTCAACGGAGCCTAAATCTTTACATTTAACTTATTTGGAAGGGGGCGATGATATCTTCTTATCAGGTGATCCCCCATCATAGGCGTACACAATCTATTAAAGATTATCTAAAGGGTGTCTCTGAAAGGTGTTGCGCACTTAAGAATGTGTCTAATAAGTTCGATTCGAGAATGACAACATCAGTCATAATGTGGAGACAAGTGTTGTTGATCAGAAGGTGTCAGCAGCCGCGGCTGCCACTTGTAGGTGGTGCAAAGTGCGCTTACAAAATTGATTAAACCAAACCAATCTCCATAATGTATAGTTTCATTTTCCACTATAGTTTTCCTTCAAAGATCACGATCCGAAAACTTTTATTTCTCTTCAGCAGCATGTTGGACACCTCCTTGTTTGTCTCATATATCATAAAAAAGATAAAATCTCTATTCTATGATGGTAATTAAGTAATCAAGAACATCATTTATTTCAATTGACTCACTTCACGGTTTCAGCGATCGCCACGCTGCTCTCTACTACGCTGTGAGTGGGGTTAAACCCCACAAGCGACAACACTTTGTTTAATATACAAATTGTTTTTCTGAGTCTGGGTGTTCTTTGTATCCGTTTCTTATATGTTTGTAAAGTCCCCCGCGACACAGAATTTATTTCTTGGGCGGGCGTCGACTTTTTTTAAAAAAAAAAGGAAATAATTTATAATGAAGCAGGTATTAAGTTAATTTTTACTTCAAGCTACACAACATTAAGCTGAATTGACATTAATGACATGAGGATCACGAAGCAAAGGAAACAAAATAATAAAACAGACCATTGCATATAATTCCTTTATCAATAAAACTCTCCGTCGGACAATTTCATAGCATATACATATAAAGATCTGAACTCGCAGAACTGGTTGGTACACCAGCCGCTGTGGCCGTCAGTGCAGCGGCAAGAGTCACACTCATCCATATACTTCTCACCTGGAATGCACTTGAAGAATGGGTTCTTTATTACTGGAACAAAAAGTCAATCTGTTTAGAACCCCACATACAAAACACCACCAAGCTTGCACCACACCACATACTATGTCTGTCTGTAGCAGCATTACTCCTATATAATCATCAGAACCAGGCAAGTGTCCGGCCATAAAGGAAACAACCGGGATTACGTCCGAATGAAATGAAAGAAAGTGAGAAAGAGAAGTTAAAAAATCACCGAGTGATCAAGAAAAATAGAAGAAAACTCATTGTAATGACTCAATGATGATGATGGCATTAAGGAATAAGGTGACCACAAAACTAACTTTTGATCACAATAAAAAACAGTTTTTTTCACATACATTTACAACATATCGGCGTATTAAATTCTATGTATTTTTGTATATTGTATTCACGCTGGCGTTTAATGAGACTCAAATTCATATTTAAACTGATTATTACTGATATATTATTCATATATTTAATATAAATTATTGAGGATTTTAGTAACGAAGTAGAGTACAATAAAGAACAGTCTGACGACCGCTTAAACTACTACGCCATCTATGCAGTCGCTATTATACGCTCTTTGAAATCCTCAGTCAGATTTCCATATAGTTTTAAATTGGTTACAACATTTTTATCATCACTTTACAATCTTTCGCAGTTATTATAAGCTCAGTTAAAACTGTGGGCTTCGGTTCGTCAATCGTTATCACCAACAGTCTGTAATAATCCACTGCTGGACATAGCCTTAGAAAGGAAATGTTGGCCTACTATGCTACATTGGCCAGTTACTGCGACGCTGTCCTTCGTATTTTGCACCCTTAGTCACCTCTAAGGGTGCAAAATACAACGCTATGAAGCGCCTTTGGGATTGAAGCGCTATGAAGCGCCTACTATGAGGGAGAGCGGTGTGAAAGTGGAGGAGCGGTCCAAGCCATTTCTATTTGTATCACATTATGGATGCAAAAGTAACTGTCTATCTGTAATGCTTTCACGGTTAAACCACTGCACCGATTACAAAGAACTTTGCCATGTAGATACTTTGATTCTTGAGGAACGATATACTATTAACCAATATACACGTGGGCGGAGTAGTGGACAAAAGCTAGTTATTGTATGTATGTATATGAGCAAATCGTGCACACCATTATATAAGAAGAGGCTGTTGGTGATAGGAACAGTTCGTATACTTACCAGTGCACCGAAGACAGGGTGTACTTCTCTCACAAAGGGCCGTGACTGTTGGTTCACAATACACGCAAGAGGGCATAGCCCTACAAGCCCCAGAATCCTGGGCTTCACATAGCAGGCAGTTCTTGTTCTCCGGTATTAGATCTAAACTGGTCTCCTCCTCCCAATACTGGTGGGGAGGTTTTGGTTTCACGAATTGGGATACGACGTATCTGTAAAAAGGCGTTTGTTTAAATTGTTATTCCTCTTTATTTTGAAGGTCCTCCTCATCTTTGGTAAGATTTTTATACAAATCTATCGTTACCAAAGTTTCTTGGCAGTTCCCTGATTTCTAGCTATGTCCAATATTGATGTTAATTTTTTTTATAGCGTACTTTTACTGCTTAACTTTGAATGACGAGAGTTATACTCCCAGAACAGAGAATATTTGTTCCTCTGCTCTGTGATTACTTATGTCTAATCCTACGTCACTAAATTACTAGTTAATAAGTTACATTAGTTAAAATACGTCATAGTAACTGCTATCGTGGTAAGAGTGTGAGTTTTACACTGCCAGGATGACTGTCATGCCTTTTGCGTCGCCAAGCGGGACGTGAAAAAGCATCTCACTTGGCCGCGATAGTGCGTGTCACCATACTTCATTGTGTGCATTCACAATGAGTATAGTGGCTACGACCTTTGGATAATATTCATGATTTCTATCAGGCACAGTCGAGTGACTTTACTAGGCTCTTAAAAAAAAACTTTTTACACAAACTTTGCACTTGTGCGCAAGTTAAAGTGCATATTAACGTACTTCTTATAACATCAAAACTGGCGTGTTGATCTAGTGTCTCATTGTTAATTATCCTAAATGCCGTGCAGATGTTATGAGGTCAATTGTCATCCATTATAAATGCAATGGTAACGATTAGGTACTACTAAAATGACTACTCTGCCTGATGGAAAGCATGAATAGAATCCAAGAGTGGTGGTCATCACACTGATTGCGAATACAGATAATGCAGTATGGAGAATCACACTATGACGGCCTAGTGAGATGCTTTTTCACGTCCCGCTTAAAGATCCCGGGATCATATTGGGAGAGAAATATGTGAGTTGGTAGTGAATTGCATGAAGAGAGAATTGATCTGTTTAGATCGGTTTGTTTTATTGAAATAAAAATTATATATATTTTACATGTAATTAATAAATTAACAAGTATGCTTATTAGGAGTTTATTACTTGGCCTATGCCTAGTTTGGTAACAAATGTAATCTAATTAGGCGACGGTACGACGTTATGAGACGGGAATCTTATTACAATTGTGGATCATTATAAGACAACTAAATATTTATATATCTCTAATATTTAGTCTTAGGTATTCTTACGCCTGCGATCCTGGTCTGTAGATCGGTGGTGATTCTTCACCAGCACCTCCTACAGAGCTTAAGGTTCCGGGCATGGGTACACCTCGTCCACGTCCTAAACGAGGATCTGCAAAAAAGAACTACTTACTGAAATCGGTTGCGCCGTAGTAGCGTATATCACTGCTGTGTTTAAAGTCTTAGGTTCGATTCTTCGGTCGGACCAAATATTTGTATGATCAGCAAATATTTGTTTTGGTCTTTGGGTGTTTTCTATGCATATTTATGTATTTACAAAAAAAATATGCATGTATGTATTTATATCAGTTTCCTAAAACCCACAATACAAACTAAGCTTAATTTGGGACTACATGATGTTGTGTCATATGTGCGAAACATTATTATTATTATCAAAGACAAGAAATTAAAGAAATAAAGATTGCTTTCTGTTTTTGTATTGAAAAAGATTTACACTCCAGTAAACTTCTTTTGTATGACGACAAATTTTAAGAATATTGACTTTCTTAAATATAAATATTTAAATCTATACTAATATTACAAATCTGAAGTTTGTTTATTTGTTAATTTTTTTGATTGAACGTGTAAATCTCAAGATCTACTACTGCGATTTGAAAAAATCTTTCAGTATTAGATAGCTCATTTATCGAGGACCCAATGAGAGCGGGGTATCAATGAAAAGTTTTGCAAAAATGAGGCTAAAATAACACTTTTTGAACGTTTCCATTGAGTGCGACAATCTTTAAAGTTTCTCATGAAATAAAAAGAAAAAAAAACTGTTTCTCTTAAAAACTTCTCAAAAAATGCCATGACAGCATATATGTATGTTTTAAGCTCCCTACAGCCTTTTTATGATAAACACACAAATTGTTGTTCTGAGTCTGGGTGTTCTTTGTATCCGTTTTGTGTGTAAAGTCCCCCACGACACAGGACACATTCCCAGTACTTGAGTTACCTTTCTAAAAAAAAATGATCTCACCATCGTTGCCAGAGAATCCAGTTACAATATCTGCATAAATTAAAATGCAGACCACTATGTGTGAGATCATGGTGATGCCCGATGGTACAGGGTTCTACACACATCTAGTGTTAGCAGTAACAACGTGATTTTTGCTCTAATTGGCCGTATCTGGCCAATTATTGCGATCCCCTTTTTGAACGTACAGGTTGATGTTAATCTTTTCTATTAATCTGTCAATCTACGGATTTTTAATACGTAAAATATAAACAGATATTACATTTTAATGAAAAAATTTCACAAATATATTCAAATTAACGTTCTATGTATTTCAGAATCTTCCTAAGAGTACGTTTTTGAAATGTTACGTAACTGAATTGTAATTAGTTGAAGCCCTATTAACAAAAATATCCTCATGGTTGTGGTTTAATAATACAAAGTGTTACCCTATTCTGTGTATTTTTTTTTAATAAAATCATAAAACTCTTTGTATTTGATAACTTGCACTGTATCTAATCTTCGTCCTACTTTCTCTTTTTTCTTAAATATAATACTTTATCGTGTCGGTATCCTATCGGTATATATCACTTTCCAAATAGCAAAATTTTTCTGTTAACGCATGGTATGGTGATCCTCATCTGTTTTAGTTCAACTATTTATAATTTTTGTCCCGCAAACCACTTTTTTTTTAAATTAAATGCAACTAAAAATTAACATCAGCCTGTATATGTCGATCGGGTTTGACCAATTAGCTACACTAGCATAGAACTCTCGTTAAAATAACAGATTAACTGCACACGTGTTTTTGTAACTTCAACCAACTATAAAATATATACATGCTGTTCACAAAATGGCGATTTAAATGAGTAATTTTTTAAACTAATTTGTTATGTAACACAAGTAGGATTTTACAAAAGAGCAGTAGAATATTAAGAATCAATAGATGTTGATGACGTTGTTCATCAATAAAGTAAAAAAAATCACATAAAGAGATGAATAAGAATAGAGTAACCGTATTCATAAAAGACATTGTGCCGTATGTTACTGTATATATGTTATAGTTGTTAGAGTTATTGGATTACGTAGAATTTATTTGAAATTAATGAAAAGTTTTATAGTACAACAACAGTCTTTTAATGATGCCCACAGAGTATAAAAAGGAATAGACAAACATTGAAAAAGGTGCGAATTTACACCACAGACTATATAACTATTACTAGTGTGTTACTTAGTATATTAGGCACAATATAGAAACTAATATTTTAACACTCCTACCAAATTCAAGCCTTTCATCGGTTTTATACAGTAACAAAAATTCAACAGAAGTTTACTAGACTTCTAAATAATGTAATCTATCTAATACTCTACAACACACATACAAATTAATTTAGTTTTGACATTCCAATACTATTTCTCATGAATATAAATTTGTCTTTAGACAAGGCTTTAGTAAACATATCAGCATACTGATTATTAGTGTGTACATAGTTCAGACTGATTATATTATTATAATATTTTTCTTTTATAAAGTTATACTTAATATCTATGTGTTTACATCGCTTATGAAATTCACTGTTTTTAATCACGTTTATTGCACTCTGATTGTCAATGTTTATGCACACGGATTTTTGTCTGAATACACCTAAATCACTGAGTAACTGTCTAAGCCACACAGCCTCTTTAGTTGCAGCACAAGCAGCCATGAATTCGGCTTCTGTCGTGGATAAGGCCACAGTAGGCTGGCGTTGTGATGACCAAGTGACAGCTGCTCCACTTTTTAAAAAAACATAGCCAGTCGTTGAGCGTCTGTTTTCCAAGTCATTAGCAAAATCTGAATCGCTGTATCCAGTTAAATCCGTGCTGTCACAGTTAGATGTATAGCATAATCCATAACTTTTTGTCTCTTTCAGGTATTTTAGTATTTTCTTTACAGCGTTCCAGTGGGGTTCATCATGGGAATGTAAGTATCGACTCACCTGGTTTACAGCAAGCATTATATCAGGTCTGCTCACCGTTGCTGCATGTACAAGTGATCCTACAGCTTCTCGGTAAGGATAATCTTTCTTCAGTACATTCTCAGGCTTCTGCAACTTCACATTTGGATCAGCAGGTACACAGTTAGGGTTAGCATCCTGCATGTTGAATTTCTTTAGCAACTGATCAATGTATTTGGACATATTAGGATTGCAGTCTAGTCCCTCAGGTGCTGTCGTCAGGATGTTTTCCTTTAGCTCCCCATACAGAAAAGCAGTAGTAACATCAAATTGACTTATTTCTAACTTTTCTTGAGCTGCAATGGACAATAAAACTCTAATGGAGTCATACCTGACTGTTGGCGAAAAAGTATCATCATAATCAATGCCCTCTTTTTGTGCATACCCTTTTGCACACAGACGAGCTTTATAACGAGGGCCTGTTGGTTCATCTTTGACTCGAAAAACCCATTTGCATCCAATTGGCTTCGCATCTTTAGGCTTTTCTACCAATACCCAAGTTCCATTTTGCTTATGTGATTCTAGTTCCTTTTCTATTGAACATTTCCATTTTTCGGAATCAGGTGATGAGATCGCCTCACTATAGTTCAGCGGTACAGGAATATCTTCACTACAGCACAGGTAACCTTTTCCTTCATCATCTTTTTGTTTTGAAAATAATTCTTTATTTCTTGGTCTCAGTGTTATATTGGAGTGAGACGGTATTTCAACCTTTTGGTTTGGTGAGTAGTCACTGTCAGTACCTTGATCTTGATCAGAGTCAGCAGTGGCAGATTGTAATGTGTCATTAGAGCTCTCAAATGTGTCATCATCAGTTGATTCGGATGATGAGTGACACATTGTGCTGTCCTGTATCAAAACCTCTGAAACATAATTTCTCTCTACAGTTGTTTCAAGAAAAACTGCATCTCTACTTTTGATTACTGTTTTGGTGCCAGGAATAATAAATCTGAATCCTTTAGTATTATCACAATAGCCAATAAATATTGCTTTTTGTGCTTTTGGGTCCCACTTTCTTCTTTTTTCTTTTGGAAGATGAATCATTGCTTCACACCCAAATATTCTTAAGTGACTGATATTTGGTTTGCTTCCGGACCACATTTCTTCTGGTGTCTTGAAGTTCAGTGACTTAATTGGAGATCTATTGATGAGATAAGCAGCAGTGTGTATAGATTCAGCCCAGTATCCTTTAGATAATTTGGCGTCAATTAACAAGCACTTAGCTTTTTCAACCAATGTCCTGTTCATGCGTTCTGCAACTCCATTTTGCTCTGGAGTATATGGAGTGGTGGTTTGATGAACAATTCCGGCAGCTTTTAAGAACTCACAGAAATTTGCATTCATATATTCAAGACCGTTGTCAGAGCGAAGACACTTTATACTACATTCTAGTTGTTTCTCCACTTGGCTCTTGAATTCTTTAAATTTCTCAAATGCATCAGATTTCTTGTGTAGAAAATAAACAAAAACTTTCTTTGAGTAGTCATCAATTAGGGTCATAAAGTATCTTGCACCACTCAGCGAGCTAGTCTCCATCGGACCGCAGATGTCGGAGTGTACCAACTGAAGTACTTTAGTAGTGCTGGTTTCACTTTGTTTTAGAGGTAAGCGAGTTTGTTTTCCTTGCAGGCAGGTGACACATGTAATATTCTTATTTTTCTTAGACAACTGTACACCTTCAGTGTTATCTATTAATTTTTCCAGACTTTCAAAATTCAGATGGCCCATGCGTTGATGCCAGAGGTACATGTCTTGCTTGTCAACTTCAGATATGTATGCATGTTCACTTTTCATATCTAGCCTGTACATATTATTGATTAAGCTTGCCCTTGCAACAACAACATTGTTTTTATTAAATATTAAACAGCCTTTACTGTTGAATTTTACCTGACCTCCATTCTTTATAATCTGACTGACTGATAGTAGATTTGTTGCCAGTTCAGGTACATACAAAACATTTTGGAACAGAATTTTGTTGTACTGATTTTTATCATTACACACATCTAATGTCAACTGACCAGTACTGTGAACTGATAATAACTTGTCATTTGCTACCTTTATAGTCTTGATAAATGGCTCCTTTTCCTGTTGTAATAGATTTCTATGTTTGGTCATATGTACAGAAGCGCCAGAGTCTATATACCAAGGATCTTGTTCCAGGCTATGTGTTGAAGCTATGAAAGCAGCGGCATAACTTGAACTCTCTTGATTCTTTTTAGAAGATTTCGACTTACACTCCGCAGAAAAATGGCCATATCTATTACAGTTGTAGCAGCGCGGGCCTCTTCTAGGTTGTTTCTTGTTACCCTTATTCTTGTAGTTATGGTTGGCGGCAAATGCAGATGAGTCATTTTCACATATTTTGACATCTTGTAGAATTTTTGACTTAACTGAGTCAGCAGTTATTTTCATACCAGAGCTTTCTATACCCATAATCATCGGCTTGTATGTTTCGGGTAGACCGGATAGTAGCAGTGTCCCGAGCCACTCGTCATCTACTTTAAAGCCGATGTTCCGGAGCTTGTGAGCCGTGGTCATAATTTTGCTCACGTATTCTTCGACATTTAGACATCCAGTAAGATTTGTTGTACACAGATCTCTAAGTAATCCCACACGGCGTGTTAGCCCCGAGTCGTCGAATGCACTTGCCAAGCAGTCCCACACTTCTTTTGCAGACTTTGCATCTTGAATGTGAACGTAGTTTACAGAGTCCACCAGTAAGATGATCTTAGATTTTGCTTTTATGTCGCGTTTTGAGTCGACAGAGTCACCGGGCGCGGGTTCAACACAGTCCCACAAGTCTTCGTGTTGGAGATATGTTTTGACTGCAAATCTCCATGTGGAATAGTTTTCCCGACCAGTAAGCTTTTCGATCATTACGAGAGGATTGCTTGACGACATTTTTGACACAATATTTGTAATGTTCAGTGTTTTCGATCCGTAAAACCAACAGTCACTTTGAGGTTATGTTTTACCGGCGTGCGATATTTTCACAATTTTCACTGTAATTTTATGTTCACTGACTTTCACTTCGATTATCAGGGCTATACTGGGCCCATAACCTGTTAGAGTTATTGGATTATGTAGAATTTATTTGAAATTAATGAAAAGTTTTATAGTACAACAACAGTCTTTTAATGATGCCCACAGAGTATAAAAAGGAATAGACAAACATTGAAAAGGTGCGAATTTACACCACAGACTATATAACTATTACTAGTGTGTTACTTAGTATATTAGGCACAATATAGAAACTAATATTTTAACAATAGTAATAGTGGAGTAATATTAATCTTGACTAATATAGATTGGGCCAAGAATTCGTTAACATTTGAATCTAACATCTCACGCAAACATGTTACGGGAGAGAGAATTGGCTGGCTACAATCGTAACACATGATTTCAACAAGATGGAACCACTTGTCACACATCCAATGAGTCTCCACCAGTGGTCGAAGATATGTTTCCGGAAAAGCTGATCTCCAGACGATGCGAAATTCCATGGCCAGCCAGAAGTCTTTCTTTTTTTCAAACTCCAGATCTATCCCCAGCCGATTTCTTTTTATAGGGTTATTTGAAGAATCGTGTTTATATCAATAAACCAAATGTACTACGTCAACTAAAAGAAACAATCAGTGAAGAGATGTCGGCGATCTCACGGTCTCTTTGCCGACGTGTATTCAAAAATTTTGGAGCGCGCTTAGAAGAGTGCAAACGTCGAAACGGTGGTCATTTAGACGATGTCATTTTTAAAAAATAAATTTCAACTAATTAGCTTTCTTGTAAATGACCAATTTTTTCATTATATTTTTTTCAAATGGTGACTAATTCGTGGCCACCCTATACATACTAAAAAAAGGATAATCAATATGACTGTACGGCTGACGTAGTGGTTGATCAGCTCACTTCGAAGCTTTCTACTACTCCGAGTGTTACGGATAAAAAATTAGGACTCACGAACATCGAAAATATTATTTTCAGTGATAGCCCTGTGTAGTCTGGATGATATGGTGGATGGTAGATGGTTCACTTATCACTAAATTAAAATATATACAAATAAATAAAATTGAAGCATTTGTGAAAATTACTAAAATACTACGTTCTCTTATCTTTTTCTGTCTCTTTTCTTTATTAAAAGAGACCACTCCCGCTTTAGTAAAATAGAAAAAATAAGAAAAAATTGGAATAAATAAAAAAAAATGCTCAAGGTGCGGCAGGTGTTGGATGCGACTAGCCCAATTCGAAATTAACTTCAAATTAACAATCCCGATAAAGAAAATAGACCGAGAAAGTAGGACGAAGTTTAGTTATAGTACAAGTTGTGAAATAACAGAGGATGTATGTTGCATGGAAGACATAAAAAAATGACATGGAATTATACAGAATAGGGATTTTATTCGTATTGCTAAACCACAATCATTTTCTGTGAACGATTCGCGCAAGATGGCTGGCAAGAGTTGGATGAGACTAGCCTAAAATCGATCAGAAAGGTGTACAATAAGAGATATCAATGTCCAACAGTGGACTGCGATAGGCTGATGATGATGACAATGATGAGGAAGGAAGGATGTCGGTTTGTAATTTCAAATTAGGAGCTTCACACTTAATTCAAATTAAAGTATATACAGTGTTTACGTCTTACTCATAATAACTCTTGTACTCTATTCATGCTTTCCATCAAGCAGGATAAAGTTACATGTCTGAAACAAGGTAAAAAAATCGATATGTCTATTTTTTCTGCTAATCTCTGTAACGACTGGACCAATTTTGGTGAGACTTTCACTTTCAAATAGCTAGCGTTATAAGGAGAACTTGGGCTACTTCAATTTAAAAAAAATCACACTAAATTCAAATTTAAGTGTTTAAATACAGTGCTTACATATTATTTACAGAAACTCTTGGATTCTATTCATGCTTTCCATCAAGCAGGATAAAGTAACTTTCTCTCAAACATAAGGAAAAAAAAATCAGTCTGTCTATTTTTTCTGCTTATCTCTGTAACGTCTGGACCGATTTTGGTGAGACTTTCACTTTCAAATAGCTAACTTTATAAAGAGTAACTTTGGCTACTTCAATTTAAAAAAAAAGGGACAAAAATTGCATGTACGACGGAGCGCAGTCAGTACAAAATAAGATTGAGTCATTCGTTAACAAAAACAAACCACCCACTAAAATAATATTAGCTGTATAAACTCGAAATTGATTAATAAAGTTAACCCTTTATCTTCTCAATAAACAGGTATTATCGAGCACGTGATCACTTGAGGGTTGAGAACCGACACGTGTAGTGATATGACACTGTTTATACACCTGAATTGTTTTTGGGTGATTACAATGTGTTTAAATAAACTATTGTGAACATCATTCTCTACTAGCAGTAATAATGTTAATAAATACTTAGTTATAACGTTGAGAGGTAACCCTGATATTTTGAAAATTGTACCTCATTAGGGTTGTCGAGTTTTAAATTTTGTTGATTTTTTTTTTCTTTAAATAACAACGCCCACAAAGTAATATATTCTGTGTTATAAACATGCAAGAAACCGACACAAAGAACACAGACTCAGAACAATAATTTGTGGATCACACAAAGTGTTGTCCCGTGTGGGGTTTGAACCAACAACACTCAGCGTAGAGAGCGGCGTGGCGATCGCTCAAACCACTATGTCATTCGTATAGTCATATCATGTCACATTTTTTGAGACTGCAAATACTAAGAGTCATAGATAGAAGACATATTTTGTTTATGTTTTTATATCATCATCTTTTATTGTCCACTGCTGGACATAGGTTATTCTTTAGAAATTAAGTTTTTCGAAATACTATTTTGTATAAACAAAATATTACACGGGCTCTTAGAATTTCACAATACATATATTGTATACACAATACGTATTGTGAATAAATATATATATGTATATATAAAATTACGTCTGTTTCCCCAGAGATATAGGCAGAGACATTAAACGCCTACTTTTCACCAGTGCCACGTAATAGACGGCGATTCTATTGCTACTAATTGCCACTAATCAGGATGTTTTGTTGGCCAAAGCCTCGTCTGTCGACCAGCAAGTGCACGACTTGCAGGTGAAGTTGACTTGGAACGCAAAGTTCTTCGTGGGTACCCTAGGCACCCTATTTAAATTCTTTGTTGTTCTTTATGCAATGAATAAAGTGAAAGTCCTATCAGTATTGCATGAATACTGATAGGACTTGATATCTCATTGGTTTTTACATAACAAATGTCATGTAGGCAATATATGTATCTTGCTTTTCTAAATTATCCTGAAGAGAAGGAAAACTTTAAACAAATCCTATACCACCCCGTCTGGCCAGCGCGGTATAGTAGCTCAAAACCTCCTTGTTAAGGAGAGGCCTGTGTTCAGCAGTGGACTATAAAAGAAAGTAGATGAAATAGATGATCCTGACGCCACAAGCTTTCGGTGTGCTCCGACGTTTTTTCTCAAATCACACCCTTCTCTGCAATAGAATCTACTTTGACAGAATACAGTCTTAGTAAACTCAATTCCCACGCAGTTTCTCTCCTTCAGCTCTGGTAAACCGTGAAACTATTATGGTCCAGGTAGGTTTTGATATACTAACAAAGACACGAAAGTTCACAGCTATCATCATAATATATTCAGTTTTAAGGTTTCAGTTCGCTGGTTCAAAGAAAACAGTTACTTCTTGATACACAAATGTAACACACTCGCATACATACACAATCTGACAATATTTTTCTATTAAAATCGTAATGGCGTAGAATTTTGCATTAACCCATCAATTCTTTGAAGCCGTGGGAGTTGCAGCTCTATAGTATGTAGAGCAAAATCCCGGAAATGAGATAATGATCTAAGAAAAGTATATTTTTAGTAAATCAACTTATACTCCAGCGATCTCTTTTTGATGATGTCAAATAAAGCGTCGGTAAGCTTTAGAAAACTGTGCATTGAAACTTTTCAATATGGTTTAATTTTGGATAGACATAATTACCTTTTTTTTCTTCCTTACTATGCTTTGAAAAAATAAACTTTAACACCGAAACGTAAGATAACAATTTCATTACGAATAATAGAAATTCACTTTCTCTTGTTTTTTTTCTACAACTTTTACAGTCAACGGTTTCAATGACAAGTGAATTAATGTTAAAATCCTTGACGGAACTACGTTTGATTACCTTCCTACTAATAGATATAAATATTAGTTTCTTTATAAGTGTTCCGACAGCATTTTTAACGACATATTCGTCTTTATTACAATAGAATAAGGCTCTAAATTGTATGCAAGGATATTAGAGAAGCAAGGTGGGTGGTAAAGAAGGGATTAAGTGACAAATTTGCTACCGTGGTCACTTTTGTTGAAAAAAAAAATTTGGTTAGCACAGAAATGTTTTTGTTAACTTTGGGTTTTGTATTACAAAGAAATGTATTTAAAAATTAATTACTACAGGTATTTATAAAAGATTACGGAAGATAAACGATAAGTAATAAACGTGGGATTGTTTTTTTAAGCTCATTTATTGAGTTTTTAAAGTTCATTGATTCTGGTTACCGGTCCCTGCTTTTATGTGAAAGACGTACTTAGGTAAATACGGTTGCGGTGTGGCGTTAGCGGTTAAGCTTGATGTCGTCAACGCTTTCGGCAACCACCCCTAGCAGGCTATAGGATTGGAACTTCAATATCACGGACGCCATTCTGCTTGCAAAACGTCATTGCGGCCTGTCTGTGCGACAGGATGTTGATGTTTATCGCTCAGAACTGTGTAGAAAATTACAGAAAAATGTGTGGCGGGGTTGCATAGCGTTCCATTGTAATGGAATCTCGCATACGATACGGTTCTTCCCACTAATCTACCCTCTGGCCCAAATGTCGTTTGCTGTGCGGACAATACGCTAATACTGGTTAGTGGGCCACACTTCGAGAAGGTACTTCAGTTCATCGAGCAAGGTGTGCCTTGTGTTGTGTAGAAGATTCGTGAGCTGGACCTGAGGGTAGGGCGTCAGGATACTGAGGCTTTATAGTTGCATAGCCTACGTAAGCGCCGGGAACCACCCGGTTCAAGCCTCCAGGTAGATGATGCTGAAGTCTAGGTGAAGTACATACAAGTGTGAACGACAAAGTAGAGGCATTCGATATTATAATACAATGTAATGATCTAACACAATTCACACACAGTCTGATTCTAAACTAAGCAGAGCCTGTACTACAGTGACCAAATAGCTAATAAAATGTACTTATATATTTCTGAATAGATACATATCACAGATAAATTACACCCAGAAACCGGTGGGTGGGTAATGAACCCACGATCACTGGCACAGCAGTCAGGACCACTAACCACTACGTCTACCGTTCAGTCTATATTTAAATATTTTCAGTTAGCAGGTAAAGTAACGCTCTCACAATTTGTTTCAGTAGAAGAGATTCGAAGACGACCGTTTCTTTATTTATTAAGAAGATCACATCATAGATATTATACTTATACACTACATATTACGTGGGACCAAAACACTGACGAAAATTAGGCGTTTTATATACCTCTGCCTACCCCTTCGAGGAGACAGGCATGGTTTCCTGTGTATGTAAAAATGATAAAATAAAATTTTGTTAATTTTGATTTTTACTGTCCGATAATTGTTTTTACTAGTTATTGTTTTTCTTTTTTTTATAATTATTAGCTGTTTTCTGAAAATAAAATGTAAATTATTATTGTTAAGAAATAAATAGGTTTTTGCAAATCAAATCAACTTATCGCCGTCCAGCGCGAATTCGTCCGTCCTCCAAGCAGCGCCAAACATTCCGGTCTTGGGCAATTTGTTTTCGTAAAAAGGCCAAAACAAATAATAATAATAAATCTTATTAATGTTGACCTGATGACAAATCAATTGCTTTGTTTTTTGGTTTCAATACCAGACTAACTTTTTCATACTTTTTAATCTGTTTGTCTACAAAATAATTGTTTATAGTGGTAACTGTAATTATTTTTTGAATTTCTCCAGTTCTTTTGACACAAAGGTGTATTAATCATGTGTTCATATAACATCATTTAAACCGTACCGTCTGTTTGTGTTGTTGTGTTGTGTTGTAGTCCGGATATGATCACAATGTACGAACAGGGTTGTTTTCTTCACTTGTTAGGGAGAAGTGAAGATGCAGAGAAACTGGATGTGGCATCACCTCTCCTTGATTCTTTCGTCATTCTAATATTAACCTTGTTATGTTAAAATTGAGTTTAAATTCGTACTTCGCTTTCTGTTGGAACCGGTTAGACAATTTTCAGTTCTGTTTTAGTGGGATAAAGTAAAAGTCTTAACAGCTTCAGTATTTTGCTATCAGGCAGGGTATGTATTATGCAAATAATAATAATAATATCACACATCTCACACACGGCAGTTTGAGTCAAGTTTTGCCTGCACGGTTGACAGTACATTGAATTAAAATGTACTAAAAGTAATATCTTTTATTTTAAAAAATAATTTCACTGATTTCTATGTGTCTGTTTTTTCTATTTTCACTTCCAGTATTTCACTACTTTTGTCCAAAACCAACTTATAAAGTTCTTAATTGTGCACAAATTGACTGGGGTATTGTGCGCGAACAAAGACCGCCCGCTGACAAGCTTTGTATGCGCCTGCGCAGACACTCATCCCTCTGTAATTATTTACTCTGTGGTTTAAAAAAAATGTAGTTATGAACACGTATAATGATGCTTGTGGTAACAAAAATATCAATGTGTGGAGGGGTTGTTAGTTATTATATTATTTAATGTTTAAGATTTGAAGTGGAGGTAAAAAAAATATTAATAACTATTGCTCGCGGCTTGCAATCCTTTTACCCACGGGGTAAATTTTAACAATTGCTAAAAGGCGTAAACACGTACAATAATAAGTTTAATGAGTATAGACTTGACTGCACCGCATAGTCCGTGGACACTAACTGTAGGGCCACTCCATAAGCTTAAACTCGTTTAGCGTGCTATGGAAAGGGCTATGCTCGGGGTCTCTCTGATGAACAAAATTCGGAACGAAGTGATCCGTTAGAGAACCAAGAATACCGAGATAGTTCGTCAAGTTAGTAGGTTGAAGTAACAATGTGCTGGTAAAGTATGTCGCAGAAACGATAATCGCTAGCGTGTGTTCTGGAGTGAAAACGGCGTCTCTTGACAAACGTAGTGTGGGGTGTCTTCTGATCAGACTGCGGGGCGACTTGCATAAGAGGACAGGTGGGTGATGTGCCTAGGCCTACGCTCATTGACGCAGCGGTGACAGTTATCGTGACAACTGTGTGAGCCTTACACTGACACGATGACTGTCATGCCTTTTACATCCCAAAGTGTGGCGTGAAAAAGCATCTCACTAGGCCGCCATAGTGTGGGTCACCACACTACATTGTCTGCATTTGCAATGAGTATGGTGATCACAACTCTTTGGATTCTATTCATGCTTTCCATCAGGCAGAGTAGAGTCACTTTGGTAGTCTCTTCATATAGGAAAAAAAATTGTAGAAAATGTCCAAAGTAAAGTGCAACGGGCTGAAGGTGATGATGTCCTATACAGTCCTTTTTATATCATTTTTGTACTAGATAAGCTAGTGCGAGCTCCAACTGCCTGTAGGTATGTAGTTTATCGCGATAAATAGTAACCATGCCCTTCCTCAAAAACCTAAGTATCTCTTAAGTTCATTAAATGCAGCAGCAATTAAATACAAATGAAAATTGATACAGTAGTTTAGACGTTAAAGCGTACAGATAGACAAAAATACTTTCGTATCCTTTGTAGATTATAAAACATAGCATGGACCGTCCCTCCACCTTCATGCTTCCTTATAGTATGCGGTTAGAGAGTAATAGTTTTCGGATTACCTAATACCATGTAGCAAAAGAAAATTTTTGCTTCAAGAAATAAAGTTCTAGAAAGAATCTATCAAATATGGTGCAAGAGTGATGTCATTCACAAATACATTTACGAGTATCTCTTTCTGTTTACATGGTTATAATTCATAATTACTTTAAATTTAAATAAATTAATAATATAATTATAATTAATAAGGAAAATAAACGCAAATAAACCAATGTCACCAGCATTGCGCGGGACACATTAAACGCAGTAAACGATGGCTAATGGGGCCATAAAGTTCTGGAGTGGTGACCGCGTACTGTTGGCATGGAAACTTCAGAAAATTCTGAAGAAGGTCCGACAACCTGGTGAAAGTCGCGGGAAGCTGCTGGCGGCCCGGGTCTGGCTGTTGTGGAGAACCTTGGGGAAGGCTTATGTCCAGCAGTGGACATCTTTTGGCAGAGGTGATGATAATGATGATGATGAAGGAAAATAAATCGTTTAATAAACGATTTATTTTCCTTCCTATTAAATCCATTATTATAGTACAAATAAAGAGTAAGAGTTTGCAATTAATAAATGGCCAGAGCGACAGACCACTGACGACCCATCACACAGGTTTACACCTAATTTCAGGGTTACAGGAGACTCACCCTTTACCCCATGTCATTATGACATCACATCAATAACCTTTAACAATACGAGTTTTATGAGTGTTTCATGTTTTTATTGTATACTGTTTTTCTTTACCAAATAAATAAAAAAAAAGAAAAGAAAAACATCTACAAAAGTCCACTGTTGAATACAGGCCTCTCCTTACAAAGGAGGATTTTCCCCATTATGTCACACTGAACAGACGGGTTTTACTAGTGCGTGTTTCAAGCTTTCCTTGTCTGTTTAGTCATCTTGTCCTGGGTAGTTTATTCCCTCCGCTGGCTCTTACAACACCCATGTGATGATTAGGGGTTATAACACTCTGTACTCTTAATTCGTCGCCACACGGACAAATCATTTATTTTTTAATATATTGACATTATCCTATGTAAATTCTTGTATTTTAACTGTATAGTGGGTACTAATTTTGTAAAATTATCTATTTTTTATTGCTACCTTCAGGATATTGTCTTCGTAAAATTCTAATACAAATTGCCATCACTATTATCATCATCCGCAGCACTTTATCTATTTTGTCACCATGTATAGAAAAATCTTTATCATAACGATGATGATATACTCCTAGCTGATTTCGGCCGCGGTGTCCAGTCTCTACGGAGACCAGCGAACTACGCAGGAGATATTAAAGTACACAAGTGTGTGCGCAAACATAGGTGCACTCTCTGTTCCCTCACTCCCACGATCTGGTGGGACGGTTATCCAAAACGACTAGAGAAACGTCAGGCGGACGACCGACGGCTTCACATGCTTTCTGAGGCACGGAGGTTAAGTCTAAGTAAGTGTTACTAAGCATCTCCGTAATCAGAAAAACTCAGCAACAAATTTCTGACCCGATCCGGGAATCGAACCCAAGACCTCTTGTTTAGCAGTTACATACACTAACCGCTAAACCAATGAGTAAGTTTAATATAATATATGTAATCAAAAGAATAAATCAAAGCTTTGAATGGATATCAGAGCAGATATATATAGATAGGTATATCAATCGATGCTTATAATCACGCTTCAAAGACTCGTAATACACATTTAGTTAATATATCTGTATGCACATTTAGGTAATTCTGCAAAAAATAAAATTGGACAGTCGTATACAAAAGTGTTTATTCGATAATAATATTTAAATATTAATTTTAGTACCAGAACGTGTGAACAGTAATGTTTCAGTGAGTAACTGTGAGTAAAATAAAAACTTTTAATCTCTACTACTTTTGCAAATACAGATGACACCTGGTATTACCTCTAGCCATTTAACACTTTTTACACAAATAACTAATGAATTGAAAAGTGCTAAATGCCGTGCTCATTGTGGATGCAAACAATGCAGCTTGGTGAGCCACACTATGACAGCGTAGCGAGATGCTTTTACGAGCCTCGTTTAAAAAACTCGAGACCATAACGAAGGGAAAAGATATAGGTAAGTAAAAACTGGATGGTGAAGCAAGACAGTGAACGAACTATCAAACAGAAGGGCCCTCGTACCATCGTCTCTACGAGTCTCCTCGGCTGATGATTCGATCTACGCCAGCCTCACGACGACTCCACGAGCATTTCACTGCTAACTGTTACTTACACACTTAACACGATAACTGTTACTCCTGCATTATTGGGCTTCCGGACTTGCGCTGACCAATGAAAGACGACAGCACGAATACTATCACTTTAGATTGGTCTTCTGTAAGAGGGTAGCACTATTCCGCTTGAGCCGGCCCGTTCGTGCTATCATATAAATATGGAAAGTTGAACTCAGCTAACTTAAAGTGTAATATCTTCCAAATCTTTTACATAATGACCTCCATGACACAGGACTAAGACTGGCCACATATGGTATCCTTCAAGTAGATCATTCCGTGATGTATTTATTATTTCTATGAAAAGGAATTAACAATATTTTTAGTGTTATATTTTACTCTGAAATGTCTGACGTTTTGGCCACTGTACACTGGCCGAGGTCACAGGGAGACTGACAGCTCGCATACGCTGTAGTACCATACCTCATTCGTTAGTAAAAATTATTGCTTCAAATTATTCTCTCACCAACACTTTTGTACGTACATATTTTATACGGCTACATAACCTACAAACCGCATTCACACGGGCCAACAAAAACTATCAGACAAAAAAAAACACATATCAATATCACCCGCTGAGTCGTTTTGCAACAAATCTTTAGACAAATTGTCGGTGTCGCCCACAACTCAATGTAACAATATTGTCGGTGTGTAGTTACTCACCCGGTACGCATTATGCGTTTTTTTCAACGACTTTTTGTCGCATTTTGCGGTCTTGTCAAGAATGCTCGATTGCCAGTTGACATTATTATTAGGTGTATTGTACACAGTTAAATGCTTTTACCCAAGGCGAACAAGCAATAAATGGAATTTAATATGTCATGTATCAAACGTGGAACGGAACGGAAATAGTGTTGTATGGGCGTATTATTACGGTCACAATAGACGATAAAGATTCGAAAATAATTTTGTTTTTTTTTTTGTAAAGTTTTACAATGATTGTTATAGTGAGTGAGTGGAAATATATACTGTTATTTTTTAAATTTGATACCTATGCCTTTTGATTAAAAAATACATGTATATAAAACACCCAAAAATAGGTTTTCAGTGTTCAAGGTTGGTACGAGTCCCTAACTTTCAAAAGAGAAGTGCGTTTCTACCTCAAAGGCTGGCGACGTGCTTGACTGAGATAGCTGACAAATATATTCATTTGCTGTGATATTCACTTTCTATCAGGTGACCAAACTTATTTTCACATCACATTACATCAATAACTTTTAACAGTCCATTGCCAAATATGCAGGGCAACATCAATACAAAGAGAAGGAAAACTTGAAACAAACCCTATTCCAACCCGTCTGGCCAGCGTGGAATAGTAGGCCAAAACCTCCTTGCTAAGGAGAGGGCTATGTCCAGCAGTGGACTGTAAAAGGCTGTTGATGTTGATGAGTCCACTGCTGGATATAAGTGTTTCCTTCGAAAGGAGCTTATGGCCTACTATACCACGCTGGCCAGAAGGGTTTGATCAAGTTTTACTTCTGTTTGTAGTGACGTTGTCCTGTGTAGTTTTTTCCTTCAGTCATCTCTAACGATAGGGTGAATAGACGGTGACACTTCGTATTCTTAATCCATCACCACACGGATAAAACTGACTCATACCGACTGACTAATGAATATAGTTTAAAACTAAAAAAATATGTTTTCAAAAGTCGGTTACAAACGAACAAAGATAGAAGTGAAGCTAATAAAAAGGAATCTACTTATAACTTGAGTCAGGCATTACAAGCACAACAGCTGTTCCCGGATCCCTCCTCTCTCAGGCGCAGAGTGGCACACCGTGTGGTTTTAGTCGGTCCGATTCCGACACACCGCCCCGCCGTAAACCCCGGTGGGGTGACAGCCCGTGGGGGTTTCCACAGGGTCAAAAAAAAAAAAAAACGCATTACAAGCATTGTTATAATTACTTAAGTCAAGCCAAAAATTGTTTCGAACTATAATAATTATATAATCTTAGACAATTCAGATATGGCCGTCTGATCCCAAACTAGGCAGAGTCTGTGCTATGGTGACCAGACTGCTGATAAACATACTTATATATGTCTAAATACATACATATACATATTATTGTGGTTCCTTAGAGAGTGTGAGACCGGAGGCCCATTGATGCATGGGTGACAGTTATCGTCGTAACTGTGTAAGCCTTACACTGTCACGATGACTGTCATACCTTTTACGTCCCCAAGCGGCGTGTGAAAAAGCATCTCACAAGGCCGCCATAGTGTGGGTCACCATACTGCCTTGTCTGCATTTACAATGAGTATGGTGACCACAACTCTTGGATTCTATTCATGCTTTCATCAGGTAGAGTAGAGTCGCTTTAGCAGGCTCTTAATGTAGAAAACAAATATAGAACTCAGACACAACTAAATGATCGTACTTGTCACACAAAATATTTATCCTGGATGGGAATCGAACTCACGATATTTGGCATAGCCTACGCCAACAGGCCAGTCAAGTATAGTTGAAATTAGTATTTCTAGTTCATCCATTTTTGATATTTTATTTAAAATGAGAACCATGACGAATGGTAAGCATGAAACTGTATTCGCAGTTTAAATTATTCAATACAACAAAAGCAGTATTATGTGAAAATACTAACCGATGCTAGAAATACACGCCGTAACTAAAACACCGCGAAAATACGTTACACGTACTGTCGGCCCTGATCTCTCCCCAGCCATGTCGGATAGCCGTCCCATCAGATTGTGAGAGTGAGAGAACAGAAAGTGCACCTGTATTAACGCACACACTAATGCACTATATTATCTCCAGCTTAGTTCACCGCTTTCCGTTAAGACTAGCCGTTGTGTCTGAAATCAACTAGGAGTAGGAATTCATTACCAGCGCCCGTGTCCCTCCCACTACGATCCCGGGTCCTTTAAGCGGGGCGTGAAAAAGCATCTCACTAGGCCGCCATAGCGTGGGTCGCTATACTGCACGGTCTAAATTCGCAGTGAGTACGGCGACCACCGCTCTTGGATTCTATTCATGTTTTCCATCAGGCCGAATTGAGTCACTTTGGTAGGTTGCTACAAAAAAAAGGTGTTATATACAATGTTGGTTCTTAAATCATGAAACCCTTGTAGGGAACAGTATATTTAAATATTGCTGTACTAAATAACACCACTAATTACGGCTGTCAGTATAGTAATAATAACGCAATACTGTAATTATATTACGAATTATATTTTTGCTGCGCTCCCACGCCTGATCCACCACACTAATATAAAAGTTCATTCAACAATGGAAAGGTACATATCAGCGAGTACATAGGCTACTTTTAACCATGACAACAGACACACGCGTGCGGAGCCGCGGGATAAAGCAAGTAATCATCAATAATAAACACAGACAACTCACACATGGTCGTCCGATTACAATATAGGTAGATCCAATCAAATAGCAACCAGACTGTTTATAAATATATATCTCTAAATACACACATATTCAGTCACACGATTGTTGGAACTGGGTAAAAATCGATCCCTTGGCTTGCAATCAGGATCATAACCACTACGCCAACACACCCTTAACTAACACAAAATTCTGCAAAACTCCAAAGCTTTACACCAATACTGAATTCCTAATCGTATTTTTGTCTAATTCGAGCAGTGATAAACATGACTAATAACCCAGCATTCGTGCGTACGTACGAGAATCGCATTGGCTGAATTATTCTTACAAATATTCATGAACTGAATTTGTTAGATAATAATATACGATTTTATATAGAATGGAGGCAATGAATCCAATTCAATGACCAATGGCTCTAACTATTTAAATTCACTTCAAGTTCCAAACCTATTCCTAAGAATCACATTCCATCTACACTGTACACAAATGTTTTACAAAAATAATTGAGAACAGAATCCAAAAATAGTGCATTATGACGAAAAATTTGACTACAACGTTGTTATGAAAAAAAACAATTAAAAATTATATTAAATTCGCAACTGAGAAACTAAATTCGAGGCAAAAATAAGTTCTGAAAGAAATATTTTACACTACAAATCAAAATTAGAACGATCTGTTTCAGTATCACACAGCTTTACCAGTTTCCTGACAGAAATACTTTCTAAAAGCTGTCTCCAGGGTCGACAAGCTATCTAATTTAGTTTCGAGAAAAATAAAAATTTGTAAATGAACTCGTCGACTAACGTGCAAACAGCTTCAGAACTGAAGCGGTACTGAATCTTTTGGACGCTGAAAACATGCGCAGGAGTGAACTTGACGTCATCGAAAGGGTGATTTCACGTTTCGTTAACTATAGTTAACATTAGTTTTATAACTGAGATAGGTTACAAAGACTGGTTGATGCAGCTGTTTTATTGAAATAATTGTTTAAATGAAAATGTGCTCGCCATAAGATAAGAAATGAAACAAGAAAGAGCATATTCCAAAAGTCTCTTTAAAATACCCGGTTTTCCTTCACTTCTTGTAAAACTCAGAAAAGGAACTGATGAAAAATAATGTAAACGTTTTTTTTAAAGACCTACCAAAGGGACTGCTCTACTTGATGGAAAGTATACATAGAATATATAAATTGAGGTCACCATACTCTTTGTGAGCGTAAACAATGCAGTAATTGTACACACTGTGGCGGCCTAGTGGGACGTTTTTTTCACGTTCCGCTTGGAGACTTCACGTGGCGTGTCAGTCTTAGGCTCACACACTTACCACGATAACTGTTACCCCTGTATCAATGGGCCTCTGGCCTCGCACTCGCCAAAGAAACGCGATTGCGCGGATGCTGTTGTTTTAGATCGGTCTTCTGTGAGAGGATAATACCGCACCGATCAAGCCGGCCTGTTAATGCAAGTCCGTTTAACAAAGACGATATAAGGCAAAGGCCGAACGACGTAAGAAAAGTCCCTGTATCGTAACAGACAGTTATTACTTTATTCTTGCAATTTCCAAACCTTTTTCTTTTTTTTTTTTTATACCACGACGGTGGCAAACAAGCATACGGCCCGCCTGATGGTAAGCGGTTACCGCAGCCTATGAACGCCTGCGGCACCAGGGGCATCACGTGCGCGTTGCCGACCCTTTAAAAACCTATTTACCCCCTTCTTGAAGAGCCCCATACTGTAGTTTCCAGGGAAAACCTCGGCAGGGAGCTCATTCCATAACGGGATTGTTCGCGGGAGAAAATTGGGGTGGAAGGAGAAAATAGGAGAAAATTCATATTCGTCCGAAGTATCTAAAACAACAGCATCCGCGCAATCGCGTTTCTTTGGCGAGTGCGAGGCCAGAGGCCCATTGATACAGGGGTAACAGTTATCGTGGTAAGTGTGTGAGCCTAAGACTGACACCCCACGTGATTTATGAATATAATACCTAATTAACTATGTAATACCTATTTAAATATTTGACAGGCCTATTGGTCTAGAGGTTAGCGATATTGACTGCTAAGCTGGAGCTCGTGGGCTCGATTTCCACCCAGGACCAACATTTGTATGATGAGCGTGATCATTTGTTCTGTATTCGGATATTTTTATTTCTATATTAAGAGCCTGTCATAGTGACTCGACTCTGCCTGATGGAAAGCACGAATAGAATCCAAAAGTGGTGGTGGTGATGCTGGCGCTTTAGGTTGGTCTTCTGTGGGAGGATAGTACTACCCCGGTCGAGCTGGCCCGTTCGTGCTGAAATCAGCGTGGCTTTGCTACCTACCAAATAATTATATATATAATTTATCTATAATATGTATGTATTAAGAAATAAGTATGTTGATCGGCAATCAGGTCACAATGGTACAGGTATTACTTAGTTCGAATTGAGAAGATTCCTACTCTGTAAACTAACACTACTTGTGCTGTCAGAACCTTAGTGAGGATTCTGATTGGTAGATGCTGTCTAAATTTATAGACATATCCTTGTCAGTGGAAAGATGATGAAAGCGATTCTTATGTAATTTATTAAATTGAAATGTGCAGGTTTGAGTTCATAAATGTTTGAAGGACAACGATTAGGACATGCAATTTTGTATTTTATTTTATTACCTTTTATGTATGCTTTAATTTGCATTTTCACATATACTTCAAAGTGTACAACCATTTCATAAAATTGAAAATGCACGAGATTTTATATACTGAACCAAAGTTCGTGACTACCTAAACCTTCTTACTTTAACACAACTCTTGTCTCTTAAGAAGGAGAGTCCCAGGAAAGCCTACGTGCCCTAAAGTTAGATTAAATAAGAGGGATTTGGTCAACGATATTCTAAAATATATAATTATAGTTTTTGAGATGATACGAGATGACATTACCATCGAGAATGTCATTGTCACAATAATGATTTTTAAGATTTAGCATATTTTCAGTGAAGAATCCGTTAGTGTGCTATTTTAAACTTATTTATCTTTTACGGAAAAATACCGTAATTTTAAACACAATTCGTTCTGTAGAAGGCTTTTCATAAAGTATTTTTTATAATTTTTTTTTTATGTATATATATTTATCAATGGTACAACCTTAACCATTGTATCATGCTTGCATGAGTACCGCAATTTATTTAGTTATTGGTCTTTTTCATAATTAGAACTGTTTTGTTTAATTTTAACACATTTATGTGTACAATTATTTGGTCCAACATGGCATTGGTGATCACTGCTAACGAAAAATTAATCACACGTTAACCTAAAGTGGTATAACTCAACATTACTCACACATACACTACACTTCTACCCACACATATTCACGACACGCAACACACGTGGGGATTGCCCACGCGCGTCTGTTATCGAACACATCAACCAAAAAGATGAGACCTTCTTTGCTCTACTGTAGAGGAACAAACCTGAAGTTATCAGAGGTCAACCTATACTGGTGGTTATTTGCCTTCAGGAGCCCTGTAGTAAAGTCGCGTACGCACCTTATTTAGTGGTCTCGCATGAACTTTCAGGGGCTCGCGGTGTAGTGCTGGAGTAATTCATCACTATTTATTTATATGAGAGATTTACGAAAGATATAATTTATGCATTTACTCAATGTAGTGAGGAAATTTTATGTTCTGAAGGTAAACACATCAATAGATCATATTTTCCTTAACTTGTCTTCACAAACTAACAAAATTTCAAATAGAAATTAATAATAGGGCAATTACCAAATAATTCATACCCAATGTAAAAAAGAAGAGGATAAGGTTATGTCCATCAGTAGACTAAGCAACAACCTTTTTTGACTTTGTTTAGACACCTTAGAATCAGGCATATTATTGCAGATTTTACCTATAAAAATAATTAAGAAAATATTTCTATTAATAACCAAACTAATCACAGTCCCTTCATACACAGTTTAATCTCAAAGTAAGATAATCGACCAAAAGATCCTTTCTAAGGTAAGGCCTATGTCCAGCAGTGGACTATTAAAAGCTATTGATGATGATGAAGGAGGTGAATCGGAGAAATCAGTGCTGGCTTGAAAAATAGGTTCAATTAAAAATTTTCAAAGATCTTTACTGCGCATGAGCATTAAAGCTGAATAATTAGAAAGTATTTTTATTCTTTCAAATGAATTATAACCATCAAATTAACATTTAACCTTACAACTCTTATCTTCTTTAAGAAATGTTAACTTAAATTTGCATTTATCCACGGTACATAGACGATACTTAAGAACATCGGAAATTTTGACTTTAGAAATTGCAACATCCCACAACTTTTACTGAAACATATACACACTTGTGGAATTCCTTACCGGAAGTTATAAGGCCGCGTTTTCGTAATCAGCGGGAGCGGTGCGCCAATGTAGGCTCACCGTCGCTGCCTTCGAGGCCAGTTCTATATGAATCTATGCAGTGGAAGTGCCGCTGCCTGCGTCGGTTGCGCCACTGTCTTCGTGTCTGCAGCCTACGATGGGCAGGTCGGTAAGTACTTTTAAAAACTCTTGAAGGATCGTATTTCAGACTCAGTATTTTAGACTCGTATTTATCACTATATACTGTATGAATTATTTGTATGTTTAAGTATATATTCATATTTAAGCATGAATATAAGTGTTTCCATATCATTCCGTGTGGTGATGGATTAAGAATACATAGTGTTACCACCCCTATTTACCCCGTGGGTGTCGTAAGAGACGACTAAGGACGAGGAAAGAAACTATTCAGGAAAATATCATTACAAAGAGAAGGAAAATTTGAAACAAACCCTATTTTTTTTTTTTTTTATTTTTACGTTTGGAAACTCCCTCGAGCCGTCACCCCACCGGGGTTTACGGGTGGTGTGTCGGAATCAGACCGACTAAAACCACACGGTGTGCCACTCTGCGCCTGAGATAGGAGGGATCCGGGAACCGCTGCTATTACGACATCCATATCCCTCCTAGCGCCTGCCCGAAACTGCGGGCACCATCTATGGGTAAACTCTCTACTTTAGACGGCGTACGGCACACGCGGACGTCGCCTCCTCAAACAAAACCTCCTCCGCCTGAAACAAACCCTATTCCAACCCATCTGGCCAGCGTGGTACAGTAGGCCAAAACCGCCTTGCTAAGGAGAGGCCTATGTCCAGTAGTGAATTGTATAATGCTGTTGATGATAGTGATGAGTATGTAAGTACGTGCATGTACAGGTCAGCATTATTATCATCAACTGCCTTTATCAGTACGTTTATGTAAGTTTGTTTGTAAAAGGCTGTTTATGTAAGTGTATGAATATGCGTTTATATATATGTATATGTAATTATGCAGTGCAATATAAGTTATTAGATGTAAATTATAAATACGCAGCAAAAACTACATGTGACGATATAGTATAGCCTGTCTAAAGGTTGCCTAGAAGAGATCGCAGACTGCGATAAGGCCACACATTATTTGCCTCGGTGGCACATTGGTAGCGTATGCTACTGCGGTACTTGAGGTCTCGGGTTCGATTCCCGAGTCGAACTAAGTGTTTGCATGATCTGCAAATATTTGTTTCGGAGTTTGGGTTTTTCTATATATAATATGTATGTATTTACAAAAAAAAGTATGTATGTATTTAGTTCTGTTTGGTTTGGGACTAGATACCGTTGTGTGTTTAATGTCTGAAATATTTATTATTATTTATTGTAGAACTATTTTTTTATTATTAAAATTCATTCTTGTGTGTTTCCTATTATTAGTGTGCGTGAGAGCGTATCAATCTAATTATTAGACACAAATTTCTTTAGGAAAACTACGACTTTATCAAACCTGAAGAACTCTGCAGACAATCTTTTGGAAATTATATTATATCTTGTGTATTGCGTCTCCATAATTTTCCTTTTTCCCGTGAAATTCTAAAATCATCATGTGCATCATCATGATCGGTATCATTAATTCTACTCACTCCATCATTTTTATGTCCGCTCTTTCTAACGCTGGGTTCAATAAACAAACGGATAACAAACACGATCGACTAATTAAACAAGAAAACTTCTCTACTACACCGCGAGCCCGTTTTTACTCTCCCACCAAATAAGACGGTCCTCGCGCGCATTCTGCAACATTCTATTAATATCTTCCTGTACTCACTCCAACAAGCTATAAACACATTTAACAACATACTCTAGAGACTATTTCAGCTTGCATATAAAATCAAAATTTTCTTTTTACCTGGCGTGTTATTATAAATTGTATCTCATGGGCATGTGTGTGTTTTCCAACTAGAATTTGTGTATACCATAACAGAAGGATATGTCATGCACTGTGTCGTTCTGAAACTTGTTGTGTACGTGACAGAATAGGCTTAAATTGTGAATACAGCCACAGAATATAGCGAGTCCCGCTTTTACCGCTGCAGTATTTATATTGCACTTTAAACTTTCGGCGGTTGAAATGAAATTTGTTCAACGGTGCTGTGTAAATCTAGAAATAACTCAAAGAAACTCATTCATTGTAAAACCAACCTTAACGCACAGAAAATATCATTTAAAGTTCTTTACAAACTTTGCAATTACTTAGATCGTTTTTGGAAGTCTAGCGACGTGAGTTTCGCCTGAAATGGTGTCGCGATGCAGCGGTCCTATCTCTTTCATGCGTATAGGAAGTTATGTTAGACAATATATCTGTCTCTTTTCAGCTAAATTGGTTTGCGGGCACGTGTATGTTTTAGTCAATAGAATATTTTGAGAGTGCGTACCGCGGATAAGTTGATGTTTACGTTTTTGGAGAACTACTCATAGCCGTTAAACATCTGACTAATTTATTTATACTAATCAGGTGATAATAAGCATTACACTATTTTTTAACCAACGCCTATGAGTTTAGAAGATAGATACGTTGATATTACCGTATCTTCTGATTAAACTCCAAGATACGGATATCCGGCAATAACTATGGGAACGCATACTCATTTTGTTGCCGGATGTGCAGTCGTCATATGAACACACTTAAGAAAGAAATATTTATTTTAGATGAATTATTTTACAGTTTAGTATGGTGTTACTTATTTGATTTTAATAACTTGGTTGATAATACTCATATTAGTGGCATCAAATTACTATGCTGCAGGCGAAGGCGCCTGTTATGGTTGTACGAACTGCTGAAGATGACAATAGGATTGGTGGAATCGTCCAATGATAATTTGTATAGGTCACGATCCCCAGCAGTGAAGAGATCGGACAATATCGGAAGAAAGAATATGACTTAGCCATTCGACATAAATAGGCTAGAAAGTATAAGGCCTGGCAACTCATACAATTTTATGATATGTAGGTAACTTCATATTTATTTCATCAAACACGCAAAGAACTGAGTCAAAATGACAGCGATGACAAAACGATATTGTTGCAGGTCTTCCATGACCAAGCAAGGGGAAATACGTTGGATATTCCGTATGAATAAAAAACAAATAAATAAGCTACCGTATGGGGCCTTTTTCACCATCAATATAAAAATATTTGGGTCTTGGAATATTCAATAGTCGTACCGACACCAGTTCTCCATCATCAAGAGCCTTTAACAGGCCACTGCCCGGCATAGGTCTCTCTTTACCCAGGAGGTTTTATCCTACTATACCACGTAAACATGACGGGATTGTTTCAAGTGTTCCATCTGTTTGTAGTGATGTTGTCTTGCATATTTTGTTCCCTTCCAGCACCCATCGGCAGAATACGGGTGATGACACTGTATTTTTAATCGGTCACTACGATACCTACACTCCAACTCTTATACAAGATAAATTATTTGACAAAATATAAAGCCGAAAAAACAATTTTACCAAACGAATTATTGTGATAACCGCATGAAAACGTACAAGATTCATCTAGCCGATTGTTTGATTTTTCTATTATAATTGAATTGAATTATAAAAACCGAAAATAAAAGCCTGATTTCTTGATAAATTGCCATTCCAATGAGAATTTTTAAGCATCCAAAGCCAATCCAATTTTTTTATACACGCAATTTAAAGTAATCATTACAGAAATTAAACTTACTAAATTGAATTTACAAACAATCATAAAATATTCACTTAGTTGAAGCCATAAATAACAGACTAACCTGAAAAATATTGAATTTATAGACATCCTGAACATTACAATCTATGACGAATACAACAGGTGTCTGGCAGTGACAATGTAACAGTCACTAGCAAATCATTGTCACTTGGACAGTATTTGTCACTGTAATAAATCACTTTTAAACGTATTAATTATACTTATTAATTAGTCTACTGCGCTGTTTATTGTGAGCTCAAACTCCACATGGGGCAACAACTTGTGTAATCAACAAATTGTTGTCCTACGTCTGGGTGTTCCTTGTGGATATAAGAAACGGATACATGTTAGTAAAGTCTCTCGTGACACCGAAAATATTCTTATTGTGTAAATAATCTTTTAAAATCATCATCATCATCAACAACTTTTAACAACCCACTGCTGCATTTACTCGTAGGCAACTCCTTCGGCAGGAGATTTTGGCCTACTATCTCGCACTACCCAGACGGACTGGCATAGGGTTTGTTGCAAATTTACCTTTCACTTTCTCGCCTCTTACGACACTCATGGTACGAATAGAGGTGGTGTCATTCCGTATTCTTAATCCTATATGAAAGACACGGACTGTCTTTTAAAAAGAAAAATATTTTAATTGTTTTTTGAACGTCATGCCAAGTGGGAGGCCTAGATATTTATTCATTTAGGATTAGATATCCCTGGAATTATTAACCGTGTTCAAAGTCACTTTCTCTCATTACAAATAGCGTATAATCTTAATTTAGAAAACGTGTTATTAAGATTAAAAAGCAATTTACTAGTTCTAGTCATAATATCCGGCAATTATCCGGAGAATTTTATGAAAGCATTAGTGTGTATCCTTCTAAAAGAGCTCCTCTACTATAACATTTATAAATGACTCCCCTTTTTACATAGTAGAATGTATTTAATTTGAAAAATCCATCTGTACTTATTTCTTTCTAAAATATACTACCTTTCAACTTATTTTTATTCTAATTAATTGTAAATTGAAAACTATAAATAAATAAAAATTACATTCTAGGAAATTCTCTTTTTAACGTACGTATACGTAAGAGCCTACGCCTTGTTCTTTCTCGTACGTATTACGAGAAAAAAAAGGCGCTAGTTATTGATTATTGTAATTGCCTCGATGGCAGTAGGAGCGTATGCGACTACTGTGCTGAAGTCTTGGCTTCGATGCCTGGGTCGGACAAAATGTTTGTAGCATCTGCAAATATTTATATCAGAGTTTAGTTTTTTCAGTCATAAAAAGGTATATTTTTTCTATCAATCAATCTAGTAATTACAGTACAAGCTCTACTTAGTTTGAAAATAGATGGCGTTGTGTGTCAGAATTGTGTAAACATAAAGAATATTTATTAACTCATATATTATTACTTACTTAAACGATGGCTGATGGGGCTATAAAGTTCTAGAGTGGCGCAGGCGGGAAACGCAGCGTTGGTAGGCCCTCACAAGGTGGTAAGACGACCCGATGAAGGTCGCGGGAAACTGCTGGATGCGGGTGGCACGGGACCGGCGGTTGTGGACAACGTGGGGGAGGCTTATGTCCAGCAGTGGACATCTTTTGGCTGAGAAGGAGAATAAGAAGAAGAAGAACTTATTTAGTTTTTATCGGTCAAAATATAAATTCACATTAAAACATTTTACTAGTTTAAGGATATATGTATATTTTACTTACATTAAAAGTGAGTTATGTGGTAACTTACCTGATTACTTGAAGATATGTAAGAGCGTTCGTGTGGTGACAGAGTAAAAAAACAGAGTGTACACAGCTTTACTCATTTTATGGGTGTGGGTGACGTAAGAACCGACTAAAGGTGAAATCACACAAGACAACAGCACTACTATACCGACCCGTCTGCCTAGAATGCCAAAATATTCTTGCTAAAGAAACGTTTATGTCCAGCAGTGGACCACTAAAGACTGTGAATGACTGAAAATTCATGTTTTGTTTGAAATTTTCTCATAGTGTTGGATTATTCGACTTTTATCGAAAATCAATATAGAGAGTAACTATGTATGTGACAATCAGCAAGCAGCAACAAACAGCCTTTGACAGTCCACTGCTGGACAAACGCCTCTCTTTAGTAAACAAGGTTTTGGCATACTATACCTTTGATGCAGGGGAGACAGTTGTCGTGGTAAGTGTTTACAATAGAATGCCACGATGACTGTCATGCCTTTTACGTCCCCAAACGAGGTGTGAAAAAGCATCTTACTACGCCGCCATAATGTGGATTACCTTACTGTATTGTCTGCATTCGCAATGAGTATGGTGACCACAACTCTTGGATTCTATTCGTGCTTTCCATCAGGTAGAGTAGAGTCACTTTGGCAGGCTCGTATAATAAAAAATAAATACCACGCTGACCGGACCGATAGGTATAGAGTTTGCTTCAGGTTTTCCTTCTCTTTACAGTGATGTTGTCTTGCATATTTTGTTCCCTTAATCGCCTCATACAGCACCTATGAGCAGAATAAGAGTAGTGACACTCTGTATTCTTAATCCGTCACCACACGGCACGGTGTGACTGTATTTTTTTTTATAAGATGCATATATTTCGATTTTTTTTACTATATTAAGAAAGTGCCAAAGTGACTCTACTCTACCTGATGGAAAGCATGAATCCAAGAGTTGTGGTCACCATACTTATTGCAAATGCAGACAAAGTAGTATGGTAACCCACACTATGGCGGCCTAGTGAGATGCTTTTTCACACCCCGCTTGGGGATGTAAAAGGCATGACAGTCATCGTGACAGTGTTAGGCTTACACTGTAGTAGTGTTAGTATGTATCAGTCTGTTATGGTATAAATTTTAATTTGTTTGGGATCAGACCGCCATGTGTAAGATATGTGAGCTTATTAGTAATATTAGTTACTGTAATCGAACACTACATGAACAGTATTTATCTAAAAAAAAACAAACATTTTCTCACTTGGCCTGAAAGTATTCGTTACCAACTATTAGAGTATATTTAGGCAGAAAACCGTTTGAGATCAGTGTGCCAGTGAGTCACACGCCCACATATGTTCGTGGGAAAATATTTCAGACGCAATATTACACGTATGTGTGACACTAGATGCGCCTGCACCTTCTCTTACTTATTTTTATTTAATTTGTGGTACATTAATATTTTTAGTATTTATTTAAAATATTAACTTTTTCCTGTAGATCGGCCGCCGTGTATAATGGTTATCGCGGTAAAGAGTAGCCTATGCACTTCCTCAAGAATCAAAGTGTGTTCTTGCCAAAATTCATTGAAATCGGTGTAACAGTTCAGCCGTAAATGCGTTACAAAGAGACAGAGTTATTTTTGCATTTATAACATTGGTATAGATTCAATATGATATTTAACTTCAAAAAGAAATACATCTCAAATTCTAAACTTAAAAATCAAACGGCTGCACAGATGACGTAATGGTTAAATGGCGTCATCTCGTCGCTTCCTTCTGTGCTGAAATAATGAATTTATATTTGTAAATAAACCTTTACAAATATTGTTATACGTCGGACTTAACAACTAGAAGGCGCCGACATTTCTTAAGACTCACTCTGGGAAAAATTATCGAAACAAAACAGAAAGGTGTCTTTTTTTTTAAACCCGTGAACAATGTTAAATAGAAATAAAACTAAGTGAGTACAATACAGGGCCCGGGCTGGCCTTTTGAAGAAAGCAAAAAAAATTGAATTAACTTGTCCATACAGACAGCATACGAGTCCCAGGCATTGCGATTCTAAACCGTCTTTAGTCAAGATTAACTAACCGAAGCGCAACACTAGTGCCAGCAGGACATTTGGGTAGACCATGGAAACACTCAAAATCACCAAAAAGTTACTAACTATAACCTAAAATTACAAGCCTACACTTTACTTATATTTACAAATGCAAAACACTCACTTTACAATTTAAATTGAAAAGAAAAATAAACAAATTCAAAAGAAAGGAAATACAACAATAAATTAAACCATTTTCAAACATAAGAGCAATGATAGGAACATAACAAATTTATCAAATTCAATATTAAATTAATTCAATTAATTAATCAAATTCAATTAAAAACGTTTGTGGATTACATATTTGTATAATCTACAAATGTGAAGTAAACATTTTACCATGACTTTTGTTTTACTAAGGTCTTAAATTTGTTAATACTTAATTCTGGAAATTTGCTTGGTATTTTAGTGTAGAATTGAATATAACTGAGTGTAGAGGGTTCAATATCCACATGGGACAATACCGTGTGTAATCTATACATTGTTACTCTCGATCTGAGTATTCTTTGTGACCGTTTCATCTCAGTGGCACGGAATTTGTTCTAGAAAAGAAGGAGTTAGGTTAAAAAATAATATCTTACAATTGGTGGATAAGTATCCCATTTTCCACGTAGTGACGGATTAAGAATACATAGTGTTACCACCCCTAATCATCCCGTAGGTGTCGTAAGAGGTGACTAAGGGAAGAAACTATTCAGGCAAATATCATTACAAAGAGAAGGAAAACTTGAAACAAATCCTATTCCAACCCGTCTGGCCAGCATGGTATAGTAGGCCAAAACCTCTTTGCTAAGGAGAGGCCTATATACAGCAGTGGACTGTAAAAGGCTGTTGATGATGATGATGATGATGATTGGTGAAAAAGGGTAGATATAGGGTAGATACAGATGTCTTCTGTTCTCTATTAAAATTACGTAACTTTTCCTTTTTTAAAGAAACAACAGGAAAGTACTTAATAGTACCTAGTATTTATAATCACTAGACACCACATATGTATGTCTTAACTTAACTATATTGAAAAATATTGAAGAATACATTTATTATGAGAAATTCAGAAAAGAGTGCACATAGTTCCCACCTAGAGCTTAGGGCCTCAAGGCAATCTCACCTGCAAAAGCTGCACCTGCTGAGAGGCGGACGAAGTTCTGGCAAACGCAACATCCTGACTAGCGGCATTAGACTCGCCTCCTATTGTGGGAACAAAACACTGGTGGAAAGTGAACGTTTGTTATACCTCTGCCTACCTCTCCGGGGAAACAGGTACGATTTTATGTATGTATGTAAATCCAGGAAAAAAGATTTTTTGAATCGTTCCTTATTACACAGTTAATTAGTATTTACAACTTGCTCGTACATATTTAATACGTAAACAGGTATTTACGTCAATAAGGTACAAATTCTTGGTTGGTTACCCGATATTTTGACTGAATGTAACCAATCCTGGCAACTAAGTACAATATAATTTTAATTGCTAATAAGTCCAGAAAGAATGAGTACACGAAGTATCGCCACCCCTATTCATCCCATGGCTGTCGCAAGAGGCGACTGAGGGAGCAAACCACGCAGGGCAATATCACTCTTCCAGGGATTTCCTTTCTAGGGTACACCTGGTTCCCCGGCTACTGGTACCTGAGACGGCGTGCGGTTTTTGGTCGGTTCGAGTCCGACATAACCACCAGTAGGAGGTATCCGGGGGGATTTCAGCACAGAAGAAAAAGTAAAAATGGCAATATCACTGTAAAGAGAAAGAAAAATTAAAAAAAAACCCTGTATCAACCCGTCTGGTCCGTGGTATAGTAAACCTCCTTTGGAAAGAGTGGCCTTTTTTCCAGCAGTAAACAAGTAAAGGCTATTGATGATGCTTGATGAAGTCCAGAACAACATCTGATTTTTATACTGAAATCTTGTTAATTTTTATCTAAAAAACTAAATCACACTGATTTAAAATAAACAGTTTTTGTGAGCTTCACAGCATCACTGGACCGTAATTTAATACATTTGATATCACTAACAAAACACATCGACACGACTGCATTGACACATTACACAATAGGCCCAATAAACCCAATACGTCAAATCAATTGGCGTATAATATTAAATCTGTCAAATGTAAATCTACATTAACGAACTCCCAAAGGAAATATAGTCTAATATAGGCAATTAATAGGCCAAACGAGGCGAGAACGATCGCCTATTACGGAGAAGGGGATGGTCTGGATCAACACAATAAAGACAAATTAAATACACAGCCCCCGCGATCAGCGTGCCGGATAAATGACGTGTGTGCATATTACAGTGCGGGACACTATTTTTTGGGCAACGAAAATAATAACTTTTAATCAAAAAAATCTTGTTATTCACAGTTCGTGTGCTACCTGACAAGAGACATTGGTCTGTCAGAAGACATGATAATGGGCCCCGCGCAGTTATGAAATTCGTCGGGTGTCCTAAAAATGACTTGTGATTAAAAATATATTTTTAATTACAATTGACAAAACCGAGACAATGTCATAGAAAAAAAAATCTTTAACAATTGGTGTTATCATCTCTTATTGTAAAGTTAATCTTATTATAAAACATCAAAAGACTGTTTCGACGTGCTCAAATTTATATTCTTAAAAAACTTATGGTAATTGTCATCAGAAAAAAATGGGTGTCTATGTTTTTTATAACATTTGAAGTATGATTGTAAAAGATTGTAATACCCATCCAAGGAGTGTATATTCTTTCAAAATATTTGTATGATTTGTATTTTCTTTCAAAATTCTTCATTAATTAAATAAATAATAATTATTTAAATCTAATTCTACGCACATTTAATTGAACCATAATATATATCTGTCAGTATTGAATTATATTTTTTTAGTAGATTTAAAGAGAAAAAAAATATTATAATTATAAAATATATAATTTAACAGTCTCTGGCCTGTAGTGTACAGTGGGCACCAAATCGTCAATTAGCGCTATGATTGCAGCGCGGCACGCGACCGACGATGTGCACTTTGTGCCGCCCTCTTGTGGGTACACATGTCAAGGACCAAGTGACAAAACAGATAGGACAGTTAAAGTTGCTATTGTACCTATTTAAGAGAATCATAACCTGATGCTTTCCGGAAGCGAAATTTGAAGATTAGATATCGGATTAAAAAAACGAGTAAAAGAGAATATTAGAGTTGAATCAATGCAAAACAACTTCTTAATTAAAAAAATATTATAAATGTTACTATATCTAAAAGATATAGTATCTAAAGGTAGGTAGCTATATAAGTAGACAACGTAAAATATTTTCTAAATTTCATACGCCTATATGTAACAACACAAAAAAATATGCTATGTTGTACTGTGTTTATCACTGTTAATTAAATGTGTAAATATAATTGATGCCCGAAACCATTAATTTTTAATCTTATCACGCTCAGTTTTTACTTAATCAATAGACTTAAAAAAAAGGACACCTCAATGGTTTGTTTCGTTATTTTTTACGAAAATGATTCTTACGAAATGCCGGTGCCTTGTAACTGTGACAAGTCGTACTTGTAAAAATATGTGTAAAAAATTCACTAGCAAAAAAAACGTTTATAATTTATCAAATTGAACTGTGAGAACTGTTACTCATAACACAAGACTAGACTTTACACTCGTATACTCCCTAAAAGATCAATACAAAAGGGTAATCCTTAATATTTAACACTTGCAAGTTGTAGTATCGTGTAAGAATTATTACTGACGTTTTCGGTGGTACAGTGGTAACGTATGTGACTGCTGTGCTTAAGATATCCGGTTCAATTCTCGGGTTGCATAAAATGTTAGTATAATCTATAAATATTCGTTTCAGAGTGTGGTTTTGTTTTTGTACAAAAAAAGATATATATGTCGGTTGTCTTGTTGGTACCCATAGTACAAGTTCTGCTTAGTTTGAGACCATATAGCGTTGTGTGTCATGTGTCCAAAATATTATTATTCTCTTTATTTCGTATATAAACATATTGATCACATTTTAAATACATAACAAAGGAAAATAAGAATACTCGTACATATTATTAGATAAGTACAAATTTTGTATTTAAATTCATGTGGTCGTCCAATTATGGAAAAACCGCTATGAGGGTCGTAAATCAGTTGGTACATGAACTGTTTTCATTAAAGTACACCCTCTGCGTCAAATATATATTTTTGTCTTTGACCATAATCAGGCGTGTGACTCGACTTATGATTTAATACACTCTCTTATTTGATCTGTCCTCTCGAAAAAATCTCAGTTTATTAAATTTGTTATACCGCTTCATATAATTTATCCCTTAATAAAGTAATAAGAATGGTAGAATTATGATTAAGAAATTGAGTAACAGCATATTTTTACTCTCCAGTCCTTACCCGCAGAGAGAAATAAAGAATATTAAAGAAGACCTGTACGAATTTTCAAAAAAGGTTGAAAAAGGGGGTATTTCGAAGTGATATGGAAAGGTAAAATGCTTCGTTACGTAACGCGTTACGGCGTCAATCTGTTTGGCTTTCCTTTCTGTCACGCATACAGCAGCTCGCAGGCGGCAGGCAAGCTCCTCCTCTCTCACTTTAACATACAGCGCTAGACCGTATTTCGGACAGATGCTTCTCTCTAAATAACCTTTCCTTATATTATCATTATTAATATACATAAATTTTAAGTAATAACCTAAGTTTTGCTTAAGTTAAACAATTCCAATATTAAATAGTTCAACTTAGATTAGTTTAAATTGTCACTTCTGTCGGGGCGCTCCCGAGATGCACATTTCTTTTCTTTTTATGCTCTAGACTCAGTCATCTATGGCACAGGGGAAAACGTGTAAACAGGTCACTTAATGACAGGTTAATAGTTCTTACTACCTACTCACCAGACCTACCTGAGATATGCGACCCTGAACTGCTCAAAGTATTTTTACCTATTCATTTATAACTGTCCTATCTGCACAATTGATAAACCCTACCTTATTGATCTCATTATCTGTCTGTCTTTTCAAAAACACACAATTTTCCTATCTGCTAATTCACTAATAAACTACTACAACTGCCAACTACCAAAGAGCGTAAAGCAGGTCACCAGCGTTAGTCACATTTTGCGTTAAAATACCCAGCAAACGACACATCAGAAGATGAAGAAAATCGTGGCTCAGCAAGATTAGAGAGTGGAAAGGAATCACCAGTGTAGAAGAACTGGTGACCGAACTCCATTAATGAAGAAGCATTATCAACAGCTTTTTACAGTCCACTACTGGACATAGACCTCTCCTAGAGGTTTTGGCCTACTATACCACGCTGGCCCGATGAGTTGGAATAGGATTTATTTCAAGTTTTCCTCCTCTTTGTAATGATGTTGTCTTGCATACTTTGTTCCCTTAGTCGCCTTTTACGACACTCACGGGATGAATATCGGTGGTAACACTATGTATTCTTAATCCGTTACCACACGGATATGAAGAAGCATAAAAAGAAGGAAAAGATGAACACTAATTCAAAAACATATAAATTGGCAACATTTTGTTGACATAATTTAGGACTGAGGCCCATAAGAGCATCATTTATCATTTATATTGTAATGTAAATTGAGAAAAACAATATTATTTTATTAATGAACTGATGAAGAGTGCGACAGAATATAAAATGAAAAGAGACAAACACCGATTTGAATATATTAGAAGATAATATTAATATAAGTTACTAATAAAATGATAATACCACGAAACGAATGAAATTATTTACAAATTCTCACGTTACTCTGGTTTATAGATAAAAAATCAATTAATGAAACCGAACCTACAACCATATTTGGTTGCAACAATTATTCACCACTTTTATCTATTTAATCGTAAACCTTTATAACGACCGTCAACACAAAGCTGACAACCCTAATTGCGTGATGCATCCACACGCACACAGAGATCTTAATCAAAACCATTACAATCGAAATTCAAACTTAAGTTCATTGGCATAGAGTAGAACATTACATCTGTTGGTAAAAGAAGTTGTAACATATCACAAAAAGATTATCAGATAGGGTTGGTACTGCATGTGACCCATGAATATTATAGATTATACTTTTGCGATTCAATTTTTACGCCAATTAAGGGGACGACGCATGCTATTTATTCACGGCCACGTTACTTCATACGTTAAAATTTAAATATATTAATTGATTTATCGTTGTTTTGTGGATTCAAATGATAATCCAGGTTGAAACTTTTTATCTCCTACTAGGTATTTTTAACTTTTTCAAAGTGAAATGTCATTTTCTGTTTTCTGTTTTTCTTAATAAATGCATTTTCTGAAGGAAATTTTTAACTATTTCTTAATTATGCGTAAAATTCATACTAAAAAAAACTTAGACTCTAAAACTATAAAATGTTGTCATCATTATTACTGACATAAACGCGCCCGAAGCTGGCGGCGAACTAGTCTATACTAATATTTTTAAAGTTAGAGAGTTTATTGGAACGCATTAATCTCCTTAGCTATTAGTTTAAATTAATAAATTCCTTTAATTTTGGATACCATTGACAGTCTCGGTGGTGCAGTGGTGGCATATGCAACTGCTATACTGAGATCTCGGATTCTGTTGCCGGGCTAGACCATAAGTTTGGGCGTTTTCTATGTATAATACGCATGTATTTATAAAATAAATAAACTAAAGGTATTTTATAAGACAATTGAGCTTTCAAAGTGCAAGCTCTGCTTTGAAAATTTTTGAATTATTTTTGATTATTAACTTTATTTATTGAGGAAGGCTATTGGCTCTATAACATCATGTTAAGACCAGCAGGAGTCGAGCATCAGCCAAAATACGACAGCGCATAGTATTGAAAGCGCTGTTTCTACATGGTGCAGTACGGCAGTTGGCATAACACAGAGTAGCGTTCTCTCTACCCTACTTTTGTCTGTTTTTATTGACATCATCACTAATGATCTGTCTTCTTCCCACTACCAGTACGTGGATCATCTTCAGATTTGTAATAGGGCATCGTCGATAAATTCGACTGATGCTATTAACACCACAAATGCGGATCTGCCTAAAATATATAAGTGAAACAACACCTTCGACCTGAAAATTAACCCATCCAAAACTCAGATCATTAACGTTGGAATCTCATGAATTATCTTTAAAATTGATTGGATAAAACTTCCACAAGTCTCGAGCAATATACCTATTTCGTACAGTGACAAGGTGAAGAGCTTTGGGATCTACATGATTTGGTTTGACCCTCAGCTACAAGAGCTGAGTTGTAAAATATTAGGCGCTGCAGGGCCTTTGTGCGCACTTCTACTAAGATTGATCTTACACAATCTCTCCTTTTCTCTATCCTTGATAATGCTGATACTAATTCTCTTGATCTCACGGAAGACCAATTGAATAAGCTTGATGGACTCGAAAATCTCTGTATGTGATTCATATTTGGATTACGTAAATATGACCATCACTGTCCGTGTGGCGATGAATTAAGAATACTGAGTGTCTCCACCCTTATTCACACCATGGGTGTCTTAAAAGGCGAGTAAGGGAGCAAATTACGCAGGACAATATCACTGCAGAGAAGGAAAACTTGATACGAACATTTTAGCAACCCGTCTGGCCAGAGAGGTGTAGTAGGCAAAAACCTCCTTTTTAAGGAGAGGCCTATGTCCAGCAGTGGACTGTTAAAAGCTGTTGATGATGATGATTCAAGATCATCTCTCCGATTGACGTAAACATCTTAAATGATTACCTATGCGTCTTTGCCGAAATGCATATATTCTTTCTCTTCTTCATATATACTCGTAGCATTCTCTTCAATCCTCGTACTCCATGTTATCATAAACTCGGTTCCTCCATGAGAAAATGCCAGGGCATATTACCAAATTCCTCAACCACTCCTTTTCTGTCCAAGCAGTTCAGCTGTGGAACGCTCTACCAATTGAAATAAGACGTGTACAAACATTGACTGCATTAGAAGAAACTGGTAAAGGAATATTACCTGGAAGACGTCAATGTACCAGGCTAATTTTACTGCACTCGGTTAGATCAAGGTAATTGGCCTGGGTATGTATGGAATATCAATAAATTTCACTTATTTGTTTGTATGAATTTATTTAAATATTTACACAACGTGTTACTAGTACTTTACGTAATCTATTTATACAACTTAAATTTCCTCTTCCTATGCAATTTAACTTCTACGGTTTAGTGGGTCTAGGTCTAACACGGTACTCTCTCTGCCAGCAACCACTTTTTTTTTTGTACTGTGCGGAAATCTCCACGGATATCACCGAAGGGTGGTTATGACGGATTCAAACCGATCAAAAACCGCACGCCGTCTCAGGTACCAATAGCCAGGGGACCAGGTGCACCCTAGTAAGGAAATCCCTGTGCCAGCAACCCCTATAAAGTTATTTTACATAAAGTATCAGAATCCAGTAGGTACTAATCACCTTTGACTGCACGATTGGCATAGTGGTTTAAGCGGTCGCCACGCTGCTCTCTACTGCGCTAAGTGTTGTGAGTTCAAACCCCACATGGGACAACACTTTTTGTGATCCAAAAATTGATATTCTGAGTCTGGGTGTTCTTTGTGTCCGTTTCTCGTATGTTTGTAAAGTTCCCCGTGACACAGGATTTATTCCAAGTGCGGGCGTTGTCTTTAAAAAAAAGTGTAGTCTGTGAGTGATTGTCTACGAATAATAGCGTACTATCACTTGTACTTCCTTAGCATTAAGTTAACTTTGCAGTTGATCTGCTGTACAATAAAGAGATATATTATTATTACGCAGACGAAGTAGCGCGATACAGCTAGATTCTTTTATATGCTACGAACAGCACTTAACCACCGTTACAATCGACAAATAAAAAATAAATAGGTACCTTATCTTAACCCTTCTTTGCATGATTTTTTCTATTTTTTTAAAAAAGCCAGGTGACGTAATTAATGCTTTAAATTAAAGGCAAAATATTTGAAAAAATCTGCTACAAATAAAAATATTAATTGTGTAAAAAACAATATGACGGAAATTTACATAATCAGGCGTTGTCACAATATGTTCCAAAATAAATAAAAAAATATTCTTCATGATGAAATGTTATGATGGAAATTTCCATCATTATGCAAAGAAGGGTTAAGACTATTTGTGAATAAATGGGTAATTAAATGTATATTATACATCTAAGTGTGTATATTGTGTATAAGAACAGATGCTGCTACGCGTTGGCATATCTATACACAGCCGGTCTGGCAATCCGCTCAGTGTTAGCTCGAATTTTATGTGCAGCCATAAAAACTGCGAAATATTGGCGGTCATAAAGACCGGACTAACTATAAAAAACGTAAAAATAAATGATTCGCTTTATTAAAAAACATTTACAATAAAAAAAATGTGGTAACGAGATAAGTTGTGAACAATGTTATCAATAAAATTTACCCTATTGGCTATTTTTGAGGTACTCGATCTTAAAGTCAGGCTGTGGTGGCTTTCAGCACGCATTATTGGAAAAAGTCGTTCAAAATACGTAGGTGACCTAGGAAACACTCAGAGCCTTTACTGCGATAACCAGGCCACTAAAAATCATACTTGCGTGGGTCGCTATACTGTACTGTCTTCATTCGCAGTGAGTACGTCGACCACCGCTCTTGGATTCTATTCATGCTCTCCATCAGGCAGAATAGAATGACTTTGGTAGGTCGCAATAAAAAAAAACTTGTATATTTACTTAATAGGGGCATATTGTAAACAAATTGACACCGAACACAGTAAACAATCTACCTACATTACTTAATAGGAATGAAATCCAGGACATTCGCCTCCGTATGGAGGATTACTAGCCATTTAGACAAACAGAACTGCATGTCTGCGGGAACAGTATGTGCTTTATCACTGAACTCTTCCCCAAAATGGTTTTCATGGCCCGCCCTGTGGTGATCGGCAGTGAACTTGCTCAACTATTTATAATCTGGCCCTACTCTCTTAAAATAAATACATTATACACTATCGACACCGATCGAATATAGTACCGAACAAAACACTACAATATACTATGAGCTTCTCGTTATGTTTCACTGTTCAAAACACAGGTGCACCCTCTGTTCCCTCACTCTCACAATCCGGTGAGACGATTGTACGACACGATGGGGGAGAGATCAGACACCTGACCGACGGCTTTACGTGCTCTCCGAGGTACGGGAGTTAAGTCCTAAACTTCCTAACTCCGGCCTGTTATTAAATATTTCTGTACCCAGAAAAATTCACGAATAGGTTAGATGACACCTTAGTCAAATTAGTTACTTTTTATCATCTGTCAAAACAATAATTTTGTATGTAAAATGTACTAAATACAAAATTGTGACGTCACTATTTTAGACTACTCAATTGAACAATATATTTCACTCTATATTTGATTGAAATTCGTAATAATAATAAAAGACTACGTCAATTGTGTTTTCCGAGATGTTTCGCTATATTAGTTTTAATGAAGTGAACATTGGTATTTATTTACGATACAGTCATCTACCCAATTGTATTAACGGGTCAAACTAGTCGGGCAACTAGTTGATTTTGAACTACAGACGGCCTACAAAAAGGGATATCCTATCTCATACGAATGTACATCACCTGAAAGGTGGCCTGATGCATGTTAAAATAAGTATTACATACTAAATGACCCAATAAACATTTATCAACACATATTTGTGGACTTTCCGAGATCAATTACAATTTCTCAATCCGTTCCGTTCATGTAATTTTAGTAGTTTTAGTAAATAGTTATTTTAGTTTGTAGTTTACAATGCCTATCGACTTTATTATACAGGTTGTATAACAAAGTCCATAGGTATGTCAGCCAGCTATCGTCACTCATAAACATTAGTTGTCATTGTTGACAACAAAATGGCGTAGTACCATTTTGTTCAATTAAAAATCATTATTTAACGATTTTCTTGGTCGTCAATAAAATATTGCTCTGCTGCTAAATACACTAGTAAGCGTATTTATAAATATCGTTTCAATATTTTATTGTTTTTTTACGAAATTTACATTTTAAAATTATTTAAATATACTTTCGGACATTTTAAGGATGACATTGTTTATATAACGTAGTAATGCGTTTTGTTATTGCAGCAGTAATGACTTTTTGACAAGAATTTATTTTGTTTAAAGCATTTCTAAATTATGATAATTATGTGAAAATAGTTAGGGTGTTTTTAATGGGTGATGTTCATTAAAAGTAGATAAAATTCAAGATTTCTAGTTTGTGTAATAGCTACCGCTAGAAAATAGATAATAAAAGGGAGTACACTGTAAACAAGAAAAGAAAGGGAAGGTGAAGTCGAAGGACGATTGTCGACAGTTGTAGATCTCCACGAGTGGTGGTAGTCACTTGCCTTCAGGTGACCTTTCAGACAGAATTTATGACTGATAAAATAATCGATGTCCCTTTATTACCTAAAATGATGGTGTTTGTATGTATATGTAAATTGTATGTCACTGGCTTTTGCCCGCGGTTACACCCGCGTTTAAATCAGTTATGACGATAAATAATAGCCTATGTTTTTTTCAGATGTATAAGCTGTCTTACTGTAAAGTTTCATCTAAATCCGTTTAGTAATTTGTGCGTAAAATAGTAACAAATATTCATTCATTTTCAGAAACTTTTGCATTTATGTTATATAAATAGGAAAAGCTAACACTATAATAATATGACTGTCTCGGTGGCACAGGTGTAGCGTATGCAACTGTTGCGCTTGAGGTCTCGGGTTCGATACCCAGGTCGGACAAAATGTTTGCATGACCTGCAAATATTTGCTTCGAAGATTTGATGTTTTCTATGTACAATATGTATGTGTTTACAAAAAAAGTATGTATGTATTTCTATTAGTTGTCAAGTACCCATTTTTTTTTGTCCTGTGGAAACCCCCTCGGGCCGTCACCCCACCGGGGTTTGTCGGAATCGGACCGACTAAAACCACACGGTGTGCTACTCTGCGCCTGACATAGGAGGGATCCGGGAACAGCTGCTATTACGACATCCAGATCCCTCCTAGCGCCTACTCGCTACCGCGGGCACCATCTATGGGTAAACTCTCTATTTTAGGCGACGTACGGCACACGCGGACGTCGCCTCCTCGCGGCTGGCCATTATAGTGGATGGAGGGGGAAACCCGTCCCGTCCACCCGCGGCCACACTCAAGGCGGCATGAGGCGCTGGTACGCACACCTCCACCGCTCGGATCGCCGGCGGCGAATTGGGTCCGAGTAGAGGTCGTCCTCTCGGGCCTTCTCTGCGGCCTCCTTCCGCGAAATTACGTCTTCGCAGAATGTTGCGACCGCGGTAAAACAACTGTCACTACCGACCATGGAGCGTATAACGGCCGGTAGCGAGAGATCTCCTCCAATAACTGCAGTGAGGACCCCACGCTGCGCCATCCAGGCGGGACAAACCGCTAGCGTGTGCTGAGCCGAGTCCTCACTGCAGTCGCAGTGGTAACAGGCGGGACTCAATTCCCCCCTGGTGACCGAGTGCAGATACTTTCCGAAGCAATCGTGCCCGGAAAGAATCTGCGTCAGTCGGAAGGAAAGGGTGCCGTGCTGTCACCCTGCCCACTCGGCGATGACCGGCTGGAGAGCCTCCACGGCGGCAAAGCCAGCACGTGGAGCCTCCAGCCGGGATGACCAACGAGCCATCGTGGCTCGACGAGCGGCCTCTCGCCACTCGCGTATCTTTTCGGGCGGGGGCCTTATGCCGCTACCCACCCGGAAGTCAGCCGTTCGCCGATAAACTTCGACGAGCACTTCCGACTCCAAATCCCACGGGGGAGTTCCGGCCAAGGCGCACGCCGCCTCCGTCGATACGGTGCGGTAACCGTGTATGGCTCTAACCGCCAATATTCTCTGAGGGCGCCAGAGGCGAGCCTTATTCTGGGTGGTCAGACCCGCCGCCCACACTGGTGCACCATACAGCGCCATAGACCGGACAACCCCCGTGTATAGACGTCTCGTCGCGAGGCTGGCTTCACCCAAATTGGGCAAAAGTCGCCCAAGGGCAGAAGCAGCGCCGACCAGCTTTGGAGACAGCTGTCGGAAGTGTTTGTCGAAGAGCCACCTGCTGTCGAGGATGGAGGCACCGGAGGGTGGACCACGACGGGGCCCATGGAACAAAAGGGCCTCCGTCTTGTCTAGGGCCACCCGTAAACCCAGCACCTCAATACGCGCGACCACGAGAGAGACTCCCGTGGTGGCCAGGCGCGCCGCCTCTTGAAAGTTCATACCCCGGGCTGTGACCAATGTGTCATCTGCGTAACAAATTACGCCCAGCTCGGGGGGAAGACGACCTCGAAGGGCCCAGTCGTATCCCATATTCCACAAGAGTGGTCCAAGGACAGACTTCTGTGGAACACCGCACGACATGGGCTGCCGTCTCAGAATACCATCTCAGTCCTCGTACATGACGGTACGCTCCTCAAGATAGTCTGCCACAAGCCGCCTCAGGTACTTCTGGCACCCCGTGGTAGTGGAGTGCTTCCCTGATGCAGCTAAATGGCAGACTATTAAATGCGTTGGCGATATCCAACGACACCGCCGACAACACGCCGCCACAGCTCACCGCCTCTTCGGTAACGGCCCTCAGGCGCAACACAGCATCGACTGTCGAACGCCCCGCTCGAAAACCGAATTGGGCGTCCGACAGATCGGGGCCCACTTCGCAGAGGTGCCGGACGATGCGAGCAGAGAGTATCCTCTCAAAAAGTTTACCCGCCTCGTCCAGCAACACGATGGGCCTATAGGCCGCCACCGAATCGGCAGGGATGGCCTGCCGATTCCCCCTTCCTTAAAAGGACCAGCTGCCCGCTTTTCCAGCACTCAAGGAAGCGTCCGGACGCCATGCTGGAGTCCAGGACTTCCCTGAGGCGGTCCGACATGTGTTGTTGTCAAGTACCCATAGTACAAGCTTTGCTTAATTTGGGACTCGATGGCGTTGTGTAATCATTCTTTTACCGACACAGAAGACCCTATGTTTAGTAGTGGGAAGAATGCAACTCTCTTTGCTATGTGCTCGGTTGTGTATTATATGTTATACAAAATGTCGTTGTCTTACGTCACAAGTAAAAAGACGAAACTAATGCCAACACAAATCTCTCCAATGAATCATCACTTCATAATACATATATGTTTCTTTCTAAAAATAATACACGAACACAACATCATTTATGGTAAGCTCTTCAGTTGATATCTTCAAACTCTTCTTGAAATCTTACCATACGTTAATCAATTTTCATTTCTTTATTTAAAAAAAACCGTATAGTGTCGTGACGCCAAGGACAGACTCAGAATAACAATTTATACATCACACAAAGTGTTATACCATGTGGGGATCGAACCTACAATACTCATCGCAGTAAGAAGCAGCGAGGTGACCGATAAAATCACTTAGCAACCCGTATAGTCGAAAAAACAGTGACATAACATATTGTCACGTGTGTATTTCCACACATTTTTCATTAATAAAGAGTACAGAAAAATCTACGTTTAGTAATTGCTGAATTCTATTTAAAACGTGAGACAGCTGAAGCGCGCTGTTTGATTTAGTGGACCACAAGCACACATTGGGAACTCATTCTATGGATCTTAGACTTATATTTTTTGAAACTATTCACTATTTGCGTAATACATATATACGTATATGGTTATCTCGATCTCAACGCAAAATATTTAACAACTTGAGATAGAGTTTGAAAGAGTTAGTATAGAGTTAATGTCAAGTTTCTATTCTCTTTGTAGTGCTGTCATCCTGCAGTTTACTACCTTAGTCTACAATTACGGCAACCATGAGATTCTCTCTCTGTATTCCTCTGTAACTTCTGTAATTGTTAACCCCTCACCACAAGGACAATCATGTGTATACACAGATAATACTATCATGTGTACACAGGCAATACTATCACGTGTACACAGGCAATATTATCACGTGTACACAGGCAATACTATCACGTGTACACAGGCAATACTATCACGTGTACACAGGCAATACTATCATGTGTACACAGGCAATTACATAAGCAACCTTTTTAAATTGTGATATAGTCTATCTGAATACAATAGTGTCAAGTCGTGGTGCCCTTGCTTCACCACAAATGAACTGATTTTATTGAAATGATACAGCGGGGTCTCAGAAAGTCGGTGCTAAGTAAATAATTCTTTCGTTGCTATTCACCGAGTACGGTTACCGAAGTCCAAATCCTCCTTCTGAATCTGAAGAGAAGCTCACGTTGTAGCTTAAGTTGTAAGTGACCATAAATTATACTACAAGAAAAGACTTGCCATAAATTTTTACAGACACCTTAAAAGAAGCGATTGGTAACGTGTCAGAGAAGTCTGTTATATTGTAACTTTACCAACCATCAACTACTATTAATGTAAAAAGACATACCCACGTAAATTTGTACCAAACGTAGCAACTTAAGGATTAGATAACCTTCAAAATACAACTAACATCCCCAACCAATACATACTTATAGCTATCTAACCACATCTCGCCATTGCAGCATAACCAGCGATCAGATACGATGCACCTGCTACCACAAATAGCACGGCCAATGCACCCTAAAATGCACTTATGTCACATCCTTCACTAATACTCTACCACCGAATCTATCCAACACATCATTTCGACATACACTGCGTTTTAACGTAGTAACTATTCAGCAGATTAAAAATTGTAGTCGTCAATGGAAACTGAAGTGAATTGTCAGTCGTTTAATTTGAAAGTGTCATGGCTGAAGTATTGGTATGCAATTGACTGAAATCAATGAATGGCTGTAGTGACAGTAGTCTAGCAGTTATATTAATAGTGTGTACCGTTAAACTTGACTAGTGAATTAGTACGAGGGCAGTACGACACAATAAACTACTGGCAGTTAAATTGAAACTTTCGTGGACAATGTCAGGTTAATTTTAACCATTAAATGTGAAAAATAAATTGCCTTACAATTATAAAAGTAACTTGAAATTTCACAATCCTTCTTTAAAATAACATATTAGTTACGCGATACAGTTTTGAACTCAGTACGTACAAATTGTTTTTTTACTTATGATAAGCTCCAGTTTAAGAAAGTATTTGATATGGTGTAAATAAGACGGTTCTAACCCCTGCGGCCATGATCCCTTCTGGATTTACTCTTGATCGAGTGAAGTTCGAGTTCCGAAAGCAATTTCACAGTTATGCAAAAACTTGTATCACATCGCTAACGATATTATGACGTCATATATTTTTTTTCAATCAAAGATATAAACCACACTGCAATATATTTTATTTTTTTAACCTTTTAATGAGGACTGTAAGGTCTTTCAAACACAGTAACCTAAGCAAGCAACTCATTGTGTTTACCCTTTTTTTTCTTGAGGAAATCACCCTGGATACGACGTGGTTATGTCAGACTCAAACCGGTCAAAAACCGCACGCCACCTCGGATACAAATAACCCGGGAAACAAGTGCACCATCTGTATCTGACAGCGAATACTTGAGTATTTCGGTAGGTACCTACGTAATACAAATCTAGTGTTGCAAGAGTCTGTATAGGAGCTGGAAATTGATGAAAATCTAATAAATATGCAACACTTTCATCATGCTAAATTCTAAATTAAAATAACATTTTGCGGTTTAAAAGAGTTTGAAGGTAACGGATAGCGCGATAATTTTTTTTATTACTGACTACGACAACTTGTCTAAGAATGCGATGTGTTGCTACTCAAAATATTCTTAATTTTAGCTTTAACCGATCTCTTTTAACTAAAATATACTGGTTGATATAAATGACACCTTACTCGCTTATAATTATGATTGCTTGTAGCTTACTCTCTTATATTAATATTCAAATACAACTGTAATAAGATAAAAGAAAAATAACAATTATTTAAGTATCAAATAGTATTTTCGAAAAATATTTCTATTATTTTTAACACTAAAACTAACGATAATTTTATTTATCACCAAAAAGAATGGCCGAGGATCTAAGTGGTATGCAGTTGAAGAAACCCGTGTCCAGTAGTGGACTGTGATAGACTGCTGATGATAATGATAGAGGGTCCTTTGATCCTTTCAAAAGTTGCCTTTCAGAGATTATAGACAAGAAAGACAGAAATGGAGACATAAAAAGGTCACCAATACTAAACTTATAATGTTAACCTTTGTAAATGTATTATATTTTAATAGTCAAGCTAATAGTGTATAATAAAGAATTGTTGTCTACTTATCTACCTGTAGGTACCTATTAGATATTATTAATATACATATTAAAATAATAACCACGTGTTGTCCTGTAAATTTCTACGGTCATAAAGAAAATTAAATATTGTTTGACGATAAAACATCCTTACTTTACCAAGTTAATCAATAGAATCTATACTAGAATTATAAGGCTGAAGAGTTTATGTTTTTGAACGTGCTATTCTAAGGAACTACTGAATCGATTTGAACAATATTTTAGTGTTGAATAACTTATTTATCCAAGATGGCTATAAGTGGTAATGTATATATTTTGAAGAGCCTGCTAAACCGACTCTACCCACCTGATAGAAAGTATGAATAGAATCCAAGATTTGTGGTTTCTAATGTAGACAATGCAATATGGTGACCCACACTACGGTGGCCTAGTGAGATGCTTTTCACGCCTCGCTTGGAGATGTTAAAGCATGACAGTCATCGTGATAGTGTAATACTCACGCATTTAAAATGATAACTGTCACCTCTGCATCAATACACCTCCGGTCTCGCACCCATCAACGAAAGACAAGAGTACGGACGCTGTCGCTTTATATTGGTCTTCTGTGAGAGGGTAGTACAGCGTTACGTACATTTGTAAAATCAACGTGACTCTACTACCTACTCATAATCTCTATGATATTTCAAAAACTATTTAAATATGAATCAAACTAAGTACACTACATCTCGACTTATTTATAGAACAAGTTAACCGAGTTCGTCAAGGGAAGAGTAAAAATAATCATAGTGATAATAAGCTCAAAAATTTTACACACACTCATCAGGTTCCAATTTAAGTAACGCTTGTGCTTGATGCTTGCACTAGAGAGCAGGTGCTAGGAGGAGTCTGGGTGTCGTAATAACAGCCGTTCCCGGATCCTTCCTATCTCAGACGCAGAGTGGCACACCGTGTGGTTTTAGTCGATCCGATTCCGACACACCACCCTTTTTTTTTTTTTTTAACGTGTGGCAACCCCCTCGGGCCGTCACCCCACCGGGGTTTACGGTGGGGTGGTGTGTCGGAATCGGACCGACTAAAACCACACGGTGTGCCACTCTGCGCCTGAGATAGAAGGGATCCGGGAACCGCTGCTATTACGACATCCAGATCCCTCCTAGCGCCTGCCCGCTAATGCAGGCACCATCTATGGGTAAACTCTCTATTTTAGGCGACGTACAGCACACGCGGACGTCGCCTCCTCGCGGCTGGCCATTGTAGCTGATGGAGGGGAAAACCTGTCCCGTCCACCCGCAGCCACACTCAAGGCGGCATGAGGCGCTGGTATGCGCGCCTCCGCCTCCTTCCGCGAAATTACGTCTTCGCAGAAGGTTGCGACCGCGGTAAAACAACTGTCGCTACCGGCCATGGAGCGTATGACGGCCGGTAACGAGAGATCTTCTCCAATAACTGCAGTGAGGACCCCACGCTGCGCTGCCCAGGCGGAACAAACCGCTAGCGTGTGTTGAGCCGAGTCCTTACTGCAGTCGCAGTGGTGACAGGCGGGACTCAATTCCCTCCTGGCGACCGAGTGCAGATACTTCCCGAAGCAACCGTGCCCGGAAAGGACCTGCGTCAGTCGGAAGGAAAGGGTCCCGTGCTGCCGCCCTGCCCACTCGGCGATGACCGGTTGGAGAGCCTCCACGGCGGCAAAGCCAGCACGTGGAGCCTCCAGCCGGGACGACCAACGAGCCATCGTGGCTCGACGAGCGGCCTCTCGCCACTCGCGTATCTCTTCGGGCGGGGGCCGTATGCTGCTACCCGCCCGGAAGTCAGCCGTCCGCCGATAAACTTCGGCGAGCACTTCCGCCTCCAAATCCCACGGGGGAGTACCGGCCAAGGCGCACGCCGCCTCCGTCGATACGGTGCGGTAACCGCGTATGGCTCTAACCGCCAATATCCTCTGAGGGCGCCAGAGGCGAGTCCTATTCTGGGCGGTCAGAGCCGCTGCCCACGCCGGTGCACCATACAGCGCCATTGACCGGACAACCCCCGTGTATAGCCGTCTCGTCGCCATGCTAGCTCCACCCAGATTGGGCAAAAGTCGCCCAAGGGCAGAAGCAGCGCCGACCAGCTTTGGAGAAAGCTGTCGGAAGTGCTCGTCGAAGAGCCACCTGCCATCGAGGATCAGGCCCAGATACTTCATCTGGGCCTAAACCGGTACGAGGACCGAAGTAACCACAATGAAGGCGCCGGAGGGTGGACCACGACGGGGCCCACGGAACAAAAGGGCCTCCGTCTTGCCCAGGGCCACCCGCAAACCCAACACCTCAATTCGCCTGACCACCAGAGAGACACCTGTGGTGTCAAGGCGCGCCGCCTCTTGAAAGTTTGCTCCCCGGGCCGTGACCAATGTGTCATCTGCGTAACAAATTACGCCCAGCCTGGGGGGAAGACGACCTCGAAGGGCCCAGTCGTATCCCATGTTCCACAGGAGTGGTCCGAGGACAGACCCCTGTGGAACACCGCACGACATGAGCCGCCGCCTCAGAACACCCTCTCGGTCCTCGTTCATGACGGTACGCTCCTCAAGATAGTCTGCCACAAGCCGCCTCAGGTACTTTGGCACCCCATGGTAGTGGAGTGCTTCCCTGATGCAGCTAAATGGCAGACTATTAAATGCGTTGGCGATGTCCAACGACACCGCCAACAGCACGCCGCCACAGCTCACCGCCTCTTCGGTAACGGCCCTCAGGCGCAACACGGCATCGACCGTCGAACGCCCCGCCCGAAAACCAAATTGGGCGTCCGACAGATCGGGGCCCACCTCGCAGAGGTGCCGGACGATGCGGGCAGAGAGTATCCTCTCAAACAGTTTACCCGCCTCGTCCAGCAACACGATGGGCCTATAGGCCGCTACCGATTCGGCTGGCCGTCCCAGCTTCTTCAATAGGACCAGCTGCCCACTTTTCCAGCACTCAGGGAAGCGTCCGGACGCCAAGCTGGCGTCCAGGACCTCCCCGAGACGGTCCGACATGTGTTCGAGGGCTCAGGCCAGCACTCGGGCAGGTATCCCGTCTGGCCCGGGGGCGGTATTCTTAGAGCGGATCCGTAGAACAACCGCCCCTACCTCCGATTCCCTGACGGGCGGAACACTGTCCTCGTTCGCCCCGTCGTCTCCGACCGTGAAGGCCATCGACGGGGGTGTGTGCTACACCCGTTGCGGGAAAAGGCCCTCGACCACTTCCCGCAGGAAGCTGGGCTGGAGGGTCTCTGTAAGGGGGGGCCCAATGTGCGGAGCTTTTGTCGCGCCGCACGATAAGGGTGACCCCAGGGGTCTCCGACACACCACCCTGTCGCAACCCTCGGTGGCGTGACAGATCGAAGGATTTCCACACGTTAAAAAAAAATGGTAACCAGACTGCTGATAAACACAATTACGTATTTCTAAACATCACACACACATATAATGCAATGATTTGACACAAACACTAAGAGAATTGCCTTGAAAATATTTAATGTACGTCGAAAGAAATGGCTAATTGAAAAATGTTTCTACGTTGTGAGAATTTTTTAGAGTCTAGAAGTGTTTAGATTTCTTTAATATTGTTATCACATCTATTTTTTATATTTTCTCTTCGTAATTACATGTCCGTAATGGACTGATTGACGTCACTAATATAGAAGTACAACAAATGTATGTACTCCATCAAAACAACAGCTTAACAGCATCGCTAATATCTAAGCCCAGTAAATATTTAAAAAAAAATCCAACAATTACAACCCATGCACTTTTAAAATTAGAGTGAACGTTCAATTTATGCATATAATGATTTTAAATCAGATTATCACTTCTGAAACAATTCCTTCAGAAATTTTGTGTGTGTTAATTTTTAAAATTTATCTTCGGTATACTTACGACAGGTGCTATTCTGATTTTAAAAAGAGAAGATTATTTATTCGACAAAACATTTTTTCATTCTGTTACGCTATTTATTTTTGTTTTCGGTACGATTTCTATAAGATATAATAATACGATAATTGTCCATGTGGTGACAGACCAAAAATATGTAATGTCACCACCCACATTCATCCCGTGGGTGTCGTAAGAGGCGATTTAGGAAACAAATTATTCAGAAAAACATCACTACAAAACGAAGGAAAACTTGAAACAAACCCTATATCAACCCGTCTGGCCAGTGTGGTATAGTAGTCCAAAACCTCATTTCTAAAAAGGGGCCTATGTCCAGCAGTGGACTATAAAGGGGTGTTGATGATGATGATAATAATAATATTGTATTACTTGATTTTAAAATGACATTGGTTGTACGTAAAATTTCATGAAATCACATTATTATTTTTAAATATTTAATTATGAACTTGATTGTAATCGTTCATCCCTTATTATACCCCTTAAAGGTGAAAATTTTAAAATTACTCAGTGGATGCTAACAGCATGAAAAGCTCAGCTGTCAACGTTCTATTTGCGGTCGTTATATATCGAAGATTCAGTGTGATTTGTAACACAAATTTTCAAACATAGAGTGATAGGGAAGCATCTAATACTGGCCTCTTAATTGATTTGGGTCGTAGTGTGTATAAGGGATGTTTTACTAATGACGTCACATTTGGTGGTTGTCGCTTGGTATTTGAGGAATTAGTCGAACAGTGTCTGGAGTTTAGTTGTTTACACGAGATTAGTAGTTAATATAAATGAATTAAGGTTGAATTTGAGTTTTATACAAGTATATTGTGCTATTTTGGCATTTTTTTAAACCACATCTCGTAAATTTGAGGTTTTTTACCTTGATTAGAGTATTTTGGTCCTCAAATAATCGGTTATTAGTAAATTTTACTACTTTTTCACCGAGTGAGTGAGGTTATTGGTGGAAATCTAGACTCCCTAAATTAAGACACCCGTCTTAATCCTCAAGGCACCGAGAGGGTACTGCCTCTGCCTCTGTGGCTTCGTAGGGCATGGGTACTGCCATAAAACAATAATTTAACTAAAATATTTACCTCATTTTGGCTTTAACTATTTACTTAAGACCCAAATTAAAGTCAAACTAACGTAGGTATACCGAAATGACGACCTTTATGTAGTGCGAATGGATCCGAGCGACAGTTTCAATATCCCCAACATATTTTTGTAGTATGTAATTATTTTTAATATTATAAATAATTACATACTACAAAAACATGTTGGGGATATTGAAACTGTACATACTACAAAAATATGTTGGGGATATTGAAACTGTACATACTACAAAAATATGTTGGGGATATTGAAACTGTCGCTCAGATTTACACCATTATTGGTGTAAATTTACATACACGGGACTATTGTGGTATTAGACATTTGTGCTGTATTGTAGTTTTTAATTCTGGGTGGACTCAAAGGACGGTAACGCAATCCTGACTCTTAAAATAAAGGTAGCTACAGGAGGCCAAATGGTCGCTTGCCCCTCTATATCTTAAAAACAAATGCCTAACATGAAACATGACATGAAATGCCGAAAATGCCGAAAATGCCGCGATGACCTTAACTCCCATGTATGTGACTGCACAGATTCGTAACGGTTTAAGCGGTCACCACGCTGTCTTCAACTGCGCTGAGTGTTCTGGGTTCAAGCCCCACGTGGAACAACACCTTGTGTGATTCATAATCTTAGTGTTCTTTGTGTCTGTTTCTTTAAAAAACGTATATTACACAATTATAAACCACGGAATGTTTATAGTTAAAGAAAAAGTTTGTTATCAGAATTTAGTAAACATTTCAGAAGTAAGTTAACAAAATTTCGTAGACCCCATACCCTTTATGGGAACAGGATGGAGTCTATGGTTACTCTGTGGATAAAAATGGATTTTTAGAGGAATTCTCTAAAAAATAAAATAAAGTAAAATAAAAACTATCTGACTGCAATTTGCCAAAACCTTTCTTAAATTGATTTTACCATAGTTTTTATGGAAACAGGATGGGGTCTATGGTTACTCTGTGGATAAAAATGAATTTTTATAGAAATTTTCTAGAAAATAAAATAAAGTAAAATAAAAACTATCTGACTGCAATTTGCCAAAACCTTTCTTAAATTGATTTTACCATAGTTTTTATCGTTAAGCTATCACCTACTACAAAACGTCTAATGATTTCGATATGAAATATCTTAGAAAAGAAACTCGAATTCATCTATTTGTAAAACAAGAACAAAGTTCTACAAACAGGTGGGACACAGACACAGGTGGGCTTTTAACACAGATATTTATTTTTACCCAGAAATCTTACATATCTGCTGTTTCACGTGCGCTTCTGGTTACCACTCCAATCCTAAGGATTGTAGTGTGATGTTACATAGGCTATAACCTTCCTCAATAAATTGTCCCTGATAATTCCACCTTAATAGTTTCTGATGTAGTCTTACAAATTTCTTTTACTCTAACTCTTGCTAGCGCACTTAGAGTAATCTCTGTATATCCCACCAACAGATATATAATGCGGTTTTAAAACAGCTGAGGTTTTTTAATACTTCGTTAGGATAACCTTGGGGGAGGCCTATGTCCAATAGTTGATCTGGATGTCGTAATAGCAGCTGTTGCCAGGTCCCTCCTATATCAGGCGTAGAGTGGCACACCGTGTGGTTACTAGTCGGTCTGATTCCGACACACCACCCCGCCGTATATCCCGGCGGGGTGACAGCCCGAGGGGGTTTCCACATGTTAAAAAAAAAAGAAAAAAAGGAAAAGGCCTATGTCCAATAGTGGACGTCTTTTGGCTGAGATGATGTTGATAAAGGTTTATTCATACAACAATAATAAATTCAGTTCAAATATCACATATTGTGAGAGAGCTGTGATGAGTATAAGATACCCGTGTTACTGATCTCCAGGTCCCTATGTCATTTAGTTTACAAGTCAAGCTAACATTTTAGATAGCGAAATACATTTGGGCAATTTAGCGAGAAAAATTAAAATTGTAATCGTTAGCGTGTGTGTGTGTGTGTGCGTGTGTACGATTGTAATCACCTGAGGCAGCAGAGAAGCATATCTTGTCTCTAAACGCACCTTAATGTTGTCACTCGGTCCTTGCTGGAATTTGCCTTCACCCACAAGAGGAAACATAAAAGGCTTCCCCAGTCCTCAGATTTTATGAACCTAATTTTTACTCGCGACTTTGCTTACGTATAAATATTTTTCTATACCTTAAAAGTTACGTATTTCATGTATTCACAATAAGTATTTGTCAACTGTGACTGTGAAATTATGGGCGCATATTAATTCATACACTGCCCTAGAAACTAGAATACACGTGGCCTGGATACTAATATAGAATAGAATAATTATAATGATATAATTTTCTTAATTCGTCATTAATCATTAGAACTAAGGAAAGGTCTCCAGGAGTGGACAGCAAAGCCTGTTGATGATATTGATGATCAACAAAAACTAATGCTGGAACATAAAAATCTAATAATGTATTAACGAGAATAATTACAGAATACCCTATTTAGTTATTTTCGTTAACTGCCTCGTTGGTATAGCGGTTAATGTATACCACTGTCTACTAAGAGGTCTCGGGTTCCGATTCCCAAAAAGTGTCCCAAAAAACATCTAACAGACCGGAGTTCGAAAGTTGAGGTCTTAACTAACGTGCCTCGGAGAACACGTAAAGCCGTCGGTCCTGCATCAGAATTCACGCCGGTCATGTCGAATAACCGTCTCATCGGAATATGAGAATGAGGAACAAAGAGTGCACCTGTGTTTATGCACACACTTTTGCATTACACTATCTCCTGCAATCGACAACAACATCATCACTTACAACACACCTTTATTAAAGAATAGGAAAAATCTTTCTCAATGAGCCTAATACTAACTATAAGAATATGAAATAGGCATATGCTAAGATATTGTGGTGTATGTTTTGCTTCATTTTCAGTGCAACACTACAGTAGTACCTTTTTCATTTGTATATTTTATTTTTTAGTCGGGGCACTAGGTGCACCATCGTAAGGAAATCCCTGGCCACCTGCGGCTTGTAGATGTCCTCCCCCCATGTAGGAACTGCACTAGTCTTAATCATAAAATCATAAACCTAATCATAATTTCACAATAACCATTCATTATTGTCCAAAATCATTTAAATATAAAGATTTAGTTTACGGTTATAAATTTAAATTCGGTTTAGCTATTTATTCGAATTCCTACAAATATAAAAAATAAAGTAGAAAAATTAATACATTAGTAAAAACTTCAGAAAAAAAGCACTGCATTCTAATGTCTACTTTTCACAAATGACATAAGGGTCATTCTTGAGTATTTTCTTAGCATATAACTCGTAGTTAAACTTTTCTTAATTATAAGAAGTTTTAAAAAAATTTTGATACAAACTAAACATAAAGACAACTAGAGTAATATACTTTAGCTTTACGCTGCAGGTAAGATTATAGTCTCATGTATTCCAATAGTAAATAAGTCGTATTCATACTTAATGAAAAAACGCCCGCCCAACGCCTGAAATGGTGAAAGTTGCGGGCTCCGTAGAGCTTAAACCGCGCAATAAATCGATCAAACTGTAAGTAAAACATGTTCTATGAAGTGTAATAAACACTCAAGGGTTAAAATCAGGGGTTAAAGTTTATCCTACGACATGAAAATAGTGAAAATTATTGGGGGAGTCGCGGCGTGCGGGGGCTGGCGCGCTCGCCTTGTATGGCTCGCGGGCCGATCTCGCGCGTACCCTATAAAAGATTCGTGCCCCGCTGATCGGCGCACTCGCAGTCTCGCTGCCGTAGAGTCAACATCCACCGCGTCCCAAACCAAACACACACGCCAAAATGTGCGACGACGATGTTGCTGCGCTTGTAGTCGACAATGGCTCCGGCATGTGCAAGGCCGGTTTCGCCGGCGACGACGCGCCCCGCGCCGTCTTCCCGTCCATCGTTGGTCGCCCACGTCACCAGGGTGTCATGGTCGGTATGGGCCAGAAAGACTCCTATGTAGGCGATGAGGCCCAGAGCAAGAGAGGTATCCTCACCCTGAAGTACCCCATCGAGCACGGTATCATCACCAACTGGGATGACATGGAGAAGATCTGGCACCACACCTTCTACAACGAGCTGCGCGTCGCCCCTGAGGAACACCCAGTCCTCCTGACTGAGGCTCCCCTGAACCCCAAAGCCAACAGGGAGAAGATGACCCAGATCATGTTTGAGACCTTCAACTCCCCGGCTATGTACGTCGCCATCCAGGCTGTACTCTCCCTGTACGCCTCTGGTCGTACCACCGGTATCGTTCTTGACTCCGGTGATGGTGTCTCTCACACCGTCCCCATCTACGAAGGTTACGCCCTGCCCCATGCCATCCTCCGTCTGGACTTGGCTGGTCGCGATTTGACCGACTACCTCATGAAGATCCTCACCGAGAGGGGCTACTCGTTCACCACCACCGCTGAGAGGGAAATCGTGCGTGACATCAAGGAGAAGCTGTGCTATGTCGCCCTCGACTTCGAGCAGGAGATGGCCACCGCCGCCGCCTCCACCTCCCTCGAGAAGTCCTACGAACTTCCCGACGGTCAGGTCATCACCATCGGTAACGAGAGGTTCCGTTGCCCTGAGGCTCTCTTCCAGCCTTCCTTCTTGGGTATGGAATCGTGCGGTATCCACGAGACCGTGTACAACTCCATCATGAAGTGCGACGTTGACATCCGTAAGGACCTGTACGCCAACACTGTCATGTCTGGTGGTACCACCATGTACCCCGGTATCGCTGACAGGATGCAGAAGGAAATCACCGCCCTCGCTCCCTCCACCATCAAGATCAAGATCATCGCTCCCCCCGAAAGGAAGTACTCCGTATGGATCGGTGGATCCATCCTGGCTTCCCTGTCCACCTTCCAACAGATGTGGATCTCCAAGGAGGAATACGACGAGTCCGGCCCTGGCATCGTCCACCGCAAGTGCTTCTAAGCGCAACGACACTTGGTGCTGTTGCTGCGTGAGTCAAGTGCAGTGTGTTGTGGTGCTCTCGTTCACAACGGGAGTGCAAGCATTTGTACGAGTACGTTTACGTTGTACGTAGTGATACCTGACAGAACTGAACATCTAATGTAACGCCATCTATTGTAATGTAATTTATTGTAAAATTTATATAAATTTAATTTTCTTTTTTTTATTTTTATTATATACACGGGATCGTTATGGATCTCACGCCAAATGTAATTAATAAATAAACGGTTAATTTATTTATTTTAATTACATTATTTCTTTTTATACAACCGTTGACTTTGGTTTTTGTTTAGTTATCCGCAACCTGCATCCCATCCTGCGGTGTAACATTACATAGAAACGTTTATCAAGTATATATAAATATATTAAGTCAGTGGACCGAGCCTGTGTCTATGTGGGTCACACTCATTGCCAACATTCCTCAATCAATCACCACAAACAGCCGCGAGTTTTTTAAATTCCCGCTGAATTGTGACAAACTTCAGTAAATTACGAAAGAGAGCTAGCCAGTACAAAATTAGAGTGCGAGGGTGCCCCACACGCGTCAGAATAACCCACCGCGTGCACTACCATAAATAGTAAAGACAACTCCCGCGGCCAAAAGCATTTTCTAATTTTATCATGTAATCGTGGGGCGGCCGGCTGACGCGTACCAATCGAGCATAGACCTTATGCGGTAGTGGGAAGATAAGGTTTCGTTAACGCCACACGTTTCCGTAAATATCTCGAGAGACGCCTGGAGTTAAAGAAGCCATCGGTTCGGCAGGTCTATTAATACCGTGACTCCCGGAGCGCTGGTTTACATTTGTAGTGGAATATTAGACGCAATACGTCGATATGACGTTGGGGAGCTTGTTTACGTGCGTGTGATTAGGAATGGATAATAATAGGCCCGAGTGGCGTCTGAAAACGCATTACGATAGGAATCTGATTCGTTAGTTGTCTGACTTTTTTATATGTTGACAACTGTTACGATGTTTTGAAAACTTTTTGTGTCTGAACACCTGTTTTGTTTTTGTGGCACGGCGTGGTTCTAATCGCATTCCAATTAACTCTCGACTCTGTATTAAAATTTAACTTGTTCAATTGTATCAGTTTCTGTGTTTTGTTTCTCGTTCCTCAATCTTTGGGTATTATTAGCTGGGAATTCTTAGGTGTTAACAGAGGGGTGGTGTTTAATACTATTAATAGGAGTGTTCTGCTTTATGAAGTTAGTTGTTGACAGTTCTGAAATTCGACATACTTATCGTTCATTTGGTTTTTTTCGTTGCTATATCAAAAACTAATTTGAAAAATCATTATTTTTCAAACTGGATCTTATTATTTATCAAACTAAATAATCACGCCTTCAATAAACATGTTCCAATGAAACCCAGACATGTTACGTCGTGTTCATTTAATTTTAACTTCTAGCAGCAACGGAATCGGCGTTTTTCACTGTTGCTATCTTCGCCGTATTTATTAGTTTTCTCTTAAGACTTGGCAACGTCGTTTCTTCAATCTTTTTTCATTCTCTTGTGTTGCATTCGTTTTACATAATACATCATACAATATATCGTATGAAATTAACCTAGAGAATGCAGATACACGTTTATTTGTATTTTACTGTCTTGTACAAGTAAGGTAATGAACTGAGAAAAGGAAAATCACTTTTGTTTTCATATTGAAGTCTTTCAATACAACATGCGTCACTATCACCAGACTGAGGTAGCGTGAAAGCAGACATCACCTGCAACATACTTCTAATTGTGAATTATTTACCATATACCAAGAATGGTATCATCCACTTCGAAGGTACTCTTTAATCACGTCCAAACCACGTTGAGTTTTTTTAATATAATGATCGTGTATGATACAAATATTAATTATTTACTTTACTTTCTTTATATAGGAATATGTTAAATCATAATTTACTGAAAATCAATTATTTTATCAGTTTTGTTAAGTTAAACATTCTATCATTTCAGGTAATATATTTTTAAAAATTGTTAAGAAGATCAGTGATAGTAAAAATAATGATAATAATTTCTTTTTATTCTAAATTATACAGAATACAAATGTATAATCTAATTAACGTACATTATTTAAAAAAATACTTTGAGAAATGATTATTTTCACTGAGTGTGTGCGTTTGCTGGAACCATCTCCCATTCTTCTTGCAGGTGTTCATGTGCGGCGCGGTTGTGTATTACCACCTTCGATTACCTCCTACCTATGCTATTAAAACATCAGTGAAAGATACAAATTTATTAATGACAGATGAAATAAATATGATGATAATGATGAAGTAAACGTACCATGTGGTGACGAGTTAAGAATACTGAGGGCACACCTGTTCCTTAAATGGGTGTCGTAAGAGACGACTAAGGAAGCAAATACAAAGGACAACATCACTGTAAAAAGACGAAACACTTGAAACAAACCTCATATCACCCCGTTTGACCAGCGTATTATAGTAGGCAAAAATCTCCTTTCTTCAGAGGTTTATGTCCAGCAGTGGACTGAAGACTGTTGATGAGAATAAATGGTTATTGGATTATTCAATCCTTCAAAATTCATCTTTTAACGGGATCGAATTGAATCTCTATATCCAACAAGATATTACCTTTAATGCACATGTGCGCAAGCGCACGTGTTATTTTTATTGATCGTGATTCACACAATGTAACCATAAGCGTCTTCCTACTCTGTGATTCATCTGTAATCATGGAATTAAAGTTTCATCGGCAGGACTAACCCGGCCTTACATATACCAAGAATCGCAGATATTTGAGATATTTGAGTGTATATATATACACAATATCACGATGACTCTCATGCCTTGTACGTCTCCAAGCGAGGTGTGAAAAAGCATCTTACTAGCCCACCATAGTGTGGGTCACCATACAGCATTGTTTGCATTCGCAATGCGTATGGTGACCACAACTCTTGGATTCTATTCATGCTTTCCATCAGGCAGAGAAAAGTCGCTTAGGCAGGCTTTTAAAATGAAAGAAAAAAAATAAATAATAATTTTTATTAGATAATGAGCTTTGTTGATCAAGGCTATTGAAAATAATTTCCTTAGTCGTTTCATTTTTGTCAAAGTGGTCATTGGTATCAAGATGATATTATTCTGACAGCTGTCAGGGTACAAAAATTTAACGCCACTTCCTACTGGTGACAGTTATCCTAACCCACTTATTTAGTTGACAGGCCTTCTTTGCGTGATGAATGGGATCATTTGTTTAGTGTCTGGGTGTAATTTATCTACAAATATTTCGAATATCTGACACTCAACGTCATCTAGTCCCAAACTAAGCAGAGCTAAGCAGAGCACTAAGGGTACCAGACAACTGATATAAATATATACATACATATGTTTTTTTTAAACACATACATATTACACATAGAAAATACTCAAACTATTATTATATTTGCAAATCATACAAGCATTCGGACCGACCTGGGAACCGACCCCGAGATCTCAAGCACAGTCGTCGTATATGCAACCACTGCAACACCTATGATATGTATGTATTTAGAAAGATATAAGTAGTTTTACCAGCAGTCTTTTTAACCATGCCTTTTTTTTAACGTGTGGAAGCCCCCTCGAGCCGTCACCCCACCGGGGTTTACGGCGGAGTGGTGTGTCAGAATCGAACCGACTAAAACCATACGGTGTGCCACTCTGCGTCTGGAATGGAAGGGATCCGGGACATGAAACTATTAAGCCATCCAGACCCCTCCCAACGCTGTCCACTGTGACACGGGCACCATCTATGGGCAAACTTTCCATTCCGGTGACGTACGGCATACGCGGACATCGTCTCCTCGCGGTGGGCAACTATAGCGGATGGTTACCCCTTTATAACCATGTCTAGTTTGAGATCTGACAGCCATATGTGAGATGTATTAGGGTATCATCGTTTATTGGAATGTAACAATATGATAGAGTGCAGAAAATATATATCAAACAGTTATAAAAGTAGCCGCTGAGTGATGGACCACAATCGCCGAACAGGTTGTTAAAATGATTTCAGGGATATCGTACCGATAAAAGTGACATGGCTGTGCGTCATGGTTACCTAACATAGGTCTGCTGGGGATAGATCTGGACTTCTGGGTGGGCATGGAATGTCGCCTCGTCTGGAAATCAGCTTTTCTGGAAACATGTCTTTGACCACCGGCAGGGACTCATTAGATGTGTGACAAGTGGCTCCATCTTTGTTGAAACCATTTGTTACGATTGTAGCCAGTAAATTTCAGTAGTATCGGTCCTAAGAACTCCCGTGACATGTTTACTCGGGATGTTAGATTCAAATGTTAATGAATTCTTGGCCCATACTATATATGCTATGAATATACAGTCAAATCTATTATACCTTGCTATGTGAACATTATAGTCTTTTAGCAAGACATACTTTCTGATGAATTGCTAACAGTGATGTGACTCGACTCTTAGTCTTTGCCGTACCTAAAACCTAAACGCCATAAAAAAGGTTATGAAAAAGATTATTTTATTTTTAACCGTCTTAAAAAATAGATCTAAGTTCTGAATTTAAATGTAGATATCTTTTATTTGTATATTTGTTATTCGATAGTTGAATTATGGGTTTCGTTTGACCATTATTCGGCAAAAATGAGTTAACTATAAATGCCATGATTATATCATAAATAATGTATTTATTTTCATTGCTTAACTGCACTAATCAATGGTAGATAAGACCCAGATGGAGGACCTACGAGTAGGTGTAGCACGTAACATACATTGTACATGTGTAACTGAATTGTGTGGGTAAGTACACAAAAATACACATTTTTTTTCTATTGTTTACAGTTGAAGACGATGTAAGCTATTCTTCATCTAAGGCTCTTCAGCTGAACCATACAAAAGGGTGAGCTACTGATGATATTAATGTACTGCGACTAGGCAAACATACCGTAGGGCCATGCGGCACGATGAATGGACGACTTCAAGAAGGTGGTTTGCAGTGCTTGGATGTGGACTGCCCGAAACCTGGATATTTGGCACTCCTTGGGGAAACTTTCGTTCAGCAGTAGATGACGATAGGTTTATTTGTGTCGATAGTCGTGTTTCATTTCACCTGTCATGACAGGTGAAATGAAACACATGAAATACCCTGTTTAAGTAAATTGCTAGGCCGTTTCCCTGCTCGCTCCCTCCAAAAGACGCCTCTGATCGAAATGTCAGTTCTACATTAACATCGTAACTTGATCGACGGACTGCATCATTGTTTTCAATCCTGACACCATTTGAAACAAACATCAATGATCTAGTTCTAATTGAATCAATAGCGAAACAGTCTATTTTAGTCACTCCTGCGCATAAATAACTCAATGGACATTGTGAGCGATGCATCGAACAGTTCTATGAATATACATCGATGATTCAATATCATGATCAATGACACAGCTTTTGGCTTCGCTCTTACTTCTATAAAAGTACTCGTTAACGTATATAATTGGGACTGTGGCACTCATCACTGATCACTGGCCAGATTTTACCTCATTGAATCTCTGTAAATGAATTAACTGTTTGAAAAATTCTATTATATGGGGCAATAAGGGTTACTTTATGGTAAATCATCGCACCTTAAAAAGTTATAGGTGTGTTATCACCCTTTAGTCACCCTCCCTCTCCCTAAAATCAGGGAGATCTATGTCCTTTACGATATGTAATCTGCCTCGTTGACCTAGTGGTTAGTGTATGTCAATGCCGATTAAGATGTCTTGAGTTTGATTCCCAGCTAACGCTAACGTGCTATTGAGTTTTTCTGATTGTAAAAATGCTTAATAACAGCCAGGAGTTTGGAAGTTAGGGTAACCCTCGTGCCTCTGAGAGCGCGCAAAGCGGTTGATCATGCATCTGATTCCTACCTACTTGACGAATAGCTAGGACAGCGGATTCGGATCGGATTGTGAAAGTCAGTGGACTGTGCACCTGTGTTTGCCTACATACTTGTATACTTTAACATTTCCTGCGTAGTTGATTGGTCTTTAGGGACTTTATAAACATGCAAGTAACGGATACAAAGAGCACTCAGATTCGGACCAACAATTTGTGGATCACATAAAGTGTGTCTATATGCGGTTTAAGCCCACATCATCCAGCGCAATGGAGAGTAGCCTCGCGGCTCCTGAAATCACTAAACATGATCTAATACTACAAAATATCCTTCTAAAATAGATATATTTGGAAATATAACGTGTTCTTCATTGTTTAATATTAATAAAACTGTTCCGTATTAATACTCTATAGAAGTTAATTTCTAATTAAACACGTATTTACCGCCATAGTGGCAGAGATCACAATAAAAATGGTTTAATACAAACCTATAACCAAACATGAAAGTTCATTACATTCGAGTCTATTACGACACATCAGTCGTAATCAGATTCGAGGAGCGAAGAGTGCTGAGATGAACTCATTGAAACAGCTTCTAAACATTTCATATTCACTTTGAAACGACACTCCCTTACATAGGACAGGAGCTGACAGACTTTTTGTGAATTTGCGAGCTCTACCGGTAATACCTGGGGTTTTTTGTCTAAGGTATACATGGTTCTCTGGCTACTGGTGTGATTTTTAGTCAGTTTGAGTCTGACGTAACTGCTTCACCGATTTCGGTAGTATTCGAAGGGATCAAATCAAATTAAAATCTTTGTTGTTAACTAAATGTACATGTGATCTTGTTGTAGTGTGTCTCACCTTAGTAGTCTCTCCCAGGCATTGCAAATTTGAGAGAATATATTATTTATATACGTAAAATGTTACATAATTAATTATTAAATGTTAGAATTTTATAAAAAATGAAATTAATAATTAATTACTTTAACTAACAATGTAAAATAAAGTAACTAGATTTGTGCAATGAAAAAATATATTAAACTCCATTCAAGTGTACGGAGTACTACAAGTAATTAATCGTAAAGGAAATCAAAATAATTTACAACAATATCACAATGTCCTGTTTTGTTTAATGTTTGTTTGACGATACTTTTTAAATAGAACGGAGGCTACGAATCTACCTATTTAAAAGGACACTTTATTTTTAAACATAGATAGCTGTTTACTACGATGTTAGACCTTTCTTGTCTTTATCTACTTAATTATTAGTATTCGTAAAAATCTGTAGGTTTAATAACTTTGTGACATAAGGTACATATGGGTTATTATAAGCTCACTAGTGTCCATAAGTGTTGGTAGTCACTTACCATTCGGCAACCCATCTGCTTGTTTGCCGTCTTTTGCTATCAAAAAGATATTTACATCCTCAAGCAGGGTGTGAAAAAGCTTCTCACTAGGCCACCATGGTGTGTCGCATGCGCACAATGAGTATACCTCAAGTTATAGGTTCTATTAATGCTTTCATCAGACAGCCTAAAACCAGTTTAGCAAGGTCTTAAAAAAATAACCAAACGCATATTCCAAATAAAAAAAAAAAACCAAGCTGCCTACTTTGTCCAAATTATCTTTGCTTGAATCCTTTACAGTCCCCAGCTCCCGAGCTACAACTAACCACGAGTATTTGCGCGTCTCGATATTAGACAAGTTGTCGCGGCCGCTTCATTTAGACCTAACAACACTAAACTATATTAATAATCATTATTAACCTGCCGACTGACGTCCGGGGTGAACACGAGAAGGGAGAAATTCCAGGGGGTGAAGCCGAGTGGATCGTTTCATTGTTGGAATCTATCTGTCAAAGGATAGACGAATTTAATTGTCGCGCATTCAATAAGGTCTATTATTCAGTAACAGTTTTGTTACTCTTTCATATTCGATGAACCGATACGGCGCGACTGCTTTTTATTAATTTCTCACTTAATAACTTTTGCAGATATTCATCGTTGTGAAGTTTTTCATGGCGTCACAATGGATTGAACACTTTGATGTTATTTTATTATTGCTATTGTCAATGTTGTATTGATTTGACGTTGGCTATACTTAGAGGAGACAATGGTTTTGTTGGAGTTCAAAATTGATCATCCGATTGAATTTGATTTTAATTAAAAAAGGACTCAATAATCAAAGTTAACAAAAGGCTTTGAAATTTTATAGAATCTGTTATAGTATTTCATTACTTTACTAAGTTTAAACTTATTATGAAATAACATGTCTTCGGTGGCGCAGTGGTAGCCAAGGTTGGTCATTAGTGCAATTCCTAAGGTCGGACCAAATATTTGTTTTGAAGTTTGTGTTTTTCTATGTATATAATATGTTTGTATTTACTGGTTGAGGAAGGTTGGCTGGTGAACATCAGACACCAACATAGGCGACAGATACGTGAGGTATACTGCTTCAGAGGTGCAGCAATGTGTCAATACTGCTTTTGACTTTGTTCAAGGGTGGAATAAATAAGGAATAAGCTCAACAAGTTGAAGCAGGACACCCCGCTTCTGACTACGGATGGGGTCGACATTGGCACATCCCAAGAGCTAAAAATTTTAGGTCTTACTATAGACCACAACCGCCGAAACTTCAACGAGTACTTGATCCGAGAAAGATATTGGTTTGTGCTGGATCAAGACCCACGTCACGCACGTGTTGAGCACCACTACGAACTATGTTCGGTTTTATTTGTTATGCATCAGATATGTAGCGAGTCGCCCGACGAATGGAACTGGTGATGTCAGTCAGGCCACACAGTCTCCAGCACGAAATTGTTCTTCTTGGGTACGCGAAATTCGTACTGCTTGGTGCGGCAAATTCGACTCCAAGGCATTGTTATACAGATGCAGACGGGACATAGGGAGTTCGCCCAGTACTTACAGTGTTACAAGTGTCGAGAGTACCTATTTTTGAGTGCTCCGTTTTCGGGGCACAGATAAACGAAGCTAAATGTCTTACCTTGGTAGTAAATTAGTGAAACAAGAGGAAAGCTATCAGTAAAATAGAAACACGCGCTATATTTCTCTTATCCATCCTCTCCTATCTAGCGATCTCGCCCGAAGCACTGGAATGGTTCTCATCTTATCTTCAGGGACGCCAGCAGTCCGTTCATGTGGATGATCTCTCCTCTGATTGGTGCGATGTCGACTCTGGTGTCCCTCAAGGCGGCATACTCTCTCCTCTGCTTTTCTCTTTGTTTATTAACCTCTTAACTCTTGAACTTCGTAGTGCGTATCATCTGTATGCTGACGACTTGCAACTGTACGCTCATGCCAGCGTTGAAGACATAGCAACAGCAATCGATTTTATTAACACAGATCTTAAAGCTATGCAAAACTGGTCGGTTCTGTGAACCCGACAAAGTGTCAGGCAATAATTTTCGGCAGCAGCCGTTTGATGACCCGAGTCAACCTTGAGGTGCTGCCCAAAATTACTTTAAATGGTGCCACTATACCCATTTGTGCAACAGTGAAAGACTTAGGCTTACAACTTGATTGTACACTGAACTGGCGTGATCAAGTTACATACGTGTGCCAGAGGGTTACTGGAATCCTGAGAACACTATACCGCCTGAAAAACTTCCTTCCCGTGAAAACTAAGGCAACGCTCGTGCAATCTCTAATCCTCCCTCTGATCGACTATGGTGACGTGTGCTATTACGACCTGAATGCAGATCTCCTCAACAAGCTAGAACGTCTTCTCAATAACTGCATTCGATTCACCTTTAACCTTCGTAAGTACGATCATATCTCCAGTTTCCGGACCCAGCTCACATGGCTACCTATTCGTCAACGCAGAACATTGCGTGCACTCTCATTACTATATTCTTTTCTCAATTCCCCATCCCCTCCCACTTATTTAACGTCACAAATTCAATTATTGAGCAACAACCATAATAGAAATTTACGTTCGGCTAATAATCTCCTTCTACTCTGTCCTTCTCACTCCACTGAGTTTGTCGGTTCTTCGTTCTTCGTGCAGGCTATCCTTTCTTGGAACGCGCTTCCCCTCGAAGTCAGGATGGCTAAAAGTCGCGACTCGTTTAGGGTTCGGGTGAGGAAGCTTTTGCTGGCTGAAATGGCGAAGTCTTAGTTCACCACCTGGTATTATTATATCTTATAGTGGTAATATGTATGCACGTATGTATATGAGTTGTGTGTATGTGTATTATATATGTATGTATGTATGTGTTATATATTTATGTGTTTATGTAAGTATATTTACTTATTTATGGTCTATCTGGTATATATATACTTCTCTGGCAAGTGCACCTATCTCATATCTTCTCTGCATCACCCAATCGGTTGACTGGCAGAAAATGCCTTAGGCATTAAGTCCGCCGATGCATGTATTTGTGCATAAAGTTTTAAATAAAATAAATAAATAAATAAATAAATATATTTTTGCAGTTCACTGAAAATATCTGTAAAAAAGCAATCATCAACATCAACAGCTTTTTACAGTCCACTGCTGGACACGGGCCTCTCTTCAGCAAGGAGGTTTTGGCCTACTATACCACGCTGGCCAGACGGGTGGGAATCGGGTTTGTTTCAAGTTTTCCTTCAAAAAGTAATACATACATATGAACAAATAAAAAAACAATATATTAAAATCATAACACAAATAAATAGCAGAATAGGACTCTTGTCATGCCAGAGATTGTCAATTTTAATAATAAAAAAAACATAATGTTACTTTTAGATTTTCTAATGAAATAACATACAAATTCTCTGAAGCCGTTCCTCAAATTCTTATAATGAATGAACGAGCAAATCCCAACGAAACATAAGACGTTACATTATTTTCTATAGCCTTAAACTATCTACTTTTAGTTTTTTTTATCTAATTCTTTTACAACATGCGTCCAATTGGCGCGATGCCAGGACTCATACGAACTGTCCGATATACTCGTACCTACATGTTTCTTGTCAACAAAACAATATGAACCTATGTATAAAAGTAATTATCTCTCGTATTTTCACTAGTATTTTCGCTCGTAGGACTATGGTTAAGAGTACACCACCTTCCGGTAGATTTGAGCTATGAAATGCTTATAGCTTTATTTAAATCGAATGAGTAATTTCATCAGTTAACAGCTTCATAATTCAGCCAACATAAACTTCTGTTAATCTCCCAAGACTGTCAATGTGATGGCAGATTAAGAGCATAGTGTCATCATCCCTACTCATTCCGTAGGCATTGCAAGAACCAATAGGAATACAAAGAATAGGAAAATTTGAAACGAACCTTATCAATACGGCAGCCTAATGTGGTATACTAGGCCGAAACCCCCTTTCTTAGGAGGTGGCTGTGGAGGGAACGGGTGTCATGTCCCTCCGACACATAGGGAGGATCCTCCGACCAGATGAGGTGATCATGCCTGGCGGGCCTTGACTCAACGGTTGATGTTAGGATGTTGTATACATCCTAATTGCCACACGAATCTCTATTTCGCGATACAGGATTAGTAGTTGCTCCGTTGTTCATTACATTCATACGTTTCGTTCATGCTTCGTAGTTCGGTGTATCTTCGCTAGATGGCACTGTTGTTTATTTTTGTTTGTGCTGTAATGTCGTCACAAGGCTTATGTCCAACAGTAGACTATTACATGACACATGATTTGGCACGTTCCGCGTTCAATTCATTCACGCACCCGTCTTCAGATCATCAATCTACCTGTATTAGAATATTACAGCAAAATATCAACATACTTTAACAGCACACTGCCAGACATAACCCTCTCCTTAGCAAGGAGGTTTTGGCTTACTATACCACACTGGCTAGACCGGTTGGAATAGGGTTTATTTCAAGCTTTCCTTCTCTTTGTAGTGATGTTTTCCTGATTAGTTTGTTTTCTTAGTCGCCTTTTACGACACCCACGGGATGAATAGAGCTGGTAACACTGCGTATTCTTAATCTGTCACCACTGACGATTAAATTAGTATAAATTAATAATCTTAGCTGCCTTAAAATGTTTCTAATATTTATGAAATTTACGTTTAAAAGCAAGCGGGGCGTGAAAAAGCATCTCACTAGGCCGCCATAGCGTGGGTCGCAATACTGCACTGTCTTCATTCGCAGTGAGTATGGCAACCTCCGCTCTTGAATTCTATTCATGCTTTCCATTAGGCAGAATAGAGTCACTTTGGCAGGTTTATATATATATATGAAACAACTGCAACTGCCACGCTGATTTCAGCACGAGCGGGCCGGCTCGACCGGGGCAGTACTACCCTTCCACAGAAGACCAACCTAAAGCGTCAGCATTCGTGTTGTCGTGTTTCGTTGGTGAGTGTGAGACCGGAGGCCCATTGATGCAGGGGTGACAGTTATCGTGGTAACTGTGTAAGCCTTACACTACCACGATGACTGTCATGCCTTTTACGTCCCCAAGCGGGGTGTGAAAAAGCATCTCACAAGGCCGCCATAGTGTGGGTCACCATACTGCATTGTCTGCTTTTACTTTGGCAGGCTCTTAGTATAGAAAAATATATACATATATATATATATATAAAATAAAAGTTATAGTTTAGTCAGTACAATATGTACACAGTATTTTTGTCGTTATAAAAAGTTTTGGTGTTTTTCTGTAGGTATTTAAACCAAATGCAAAATAATGAAGACTGTAAAATTATAGTTTTTATTAGTTTCATAATAAATCATCATTTAAAACGTAAAACCATAACAGGCTACTTTTTTTTGAATTATTTACCTAACTTTCATAACGTGAAACATCTTACATAGGATCGTCAGACTTCAATCAGACAGAGTCCGTACAATGATAACAGGACTGCTTTACTGTAAAGAAAAAAATGGAAGGTGCGGCTGCCGAGTAGATGTGACTTCGAGCGACTTATTATGAATTATTATAGAATCATATTCCAAGAAAAAGTTATGGTTTTGTTATCGTACCGGGCGAGACAACTTAACACTTGATATTTACAAGTTATCTATCGTTAATTATTCTTTCGTCTCAATACCCTTTAACAGCCCACTGCTGGACATAGGCAGCTTCTTAGTAATGAGTTATTTTAAAAGCTTCTTTATTATATTGTAATGTTAAAGAGCCATTTTGTTTCTTTTTGAAAGTACTATACTGGTTAGAAGTGAGAAAGAAGGTGTACTGTAGGAGCTCACATCGAGAAAGACTAGGCTACATAATATCACGCCACTACTGATAGGAGCCGAGTATTAATGAAAAATGTTACGAAAAATGGAGAATACATTCCTTTTGGGAATACAAACAAAGTTGCACGGGTAACCTTTTTTTTGTTGTCGGGGTGGAAAATCCCTTCGGATCGCCGGCTCCTCAAGAACGCAGAAGAAAGAATTATGAGGTGTTGCCGCTAAAAACCACCCCGGCGGTAGGTCTCAGGCGTTCTACTCTGAAGGAAACCCGGACTATATTATTTCAGGTCTCCTCCAGGATCAACGCCGTACCTAGTCAGGCCGTATCTTGGGGAAACCACGGAGACTTCCCCGCCTATCAATTCGGTTGTTATAATTTGTTTGTTATTTTTGTTATGCACGGGTAACCTAAATGTTAGTTTATTTTGCCACAATCAGAAACAGACTTTGATTGTTAGATAAATCATTTTATGTTATAAGGTTTATTTTATTAAATCAAATCGAAACGAAAACATTTCATCTATCTTATAATAGTTATTGTATGTGAGTGATTTGTATTTTGATAACATAAATACAAAAGAAACATACTAAAATGTACTCCAATTTCCGCCACGGCTGCCAACCTCAACGGAGACCAGCAAACTGCGCAGGATATTATATTGCACAAGTACGTGCGCAAACACAGGTGCACTCTCTGTTCCCTCACTCTCACAATCCCATGGGACGGTTATCCGACACGATCTGGTGCAGAACGAAGAGATCACGTGCTGGACCGACGGCTTTACGTGCTCTCCAAGGCATAGACCACGAGTCTACACCCTTCACACCTGTGTGAAGGTATACTTACATTTGTCATCTCTAGTGGAAGATAGATTGAAACACAGATTTTTTTTTTATTTCATTAGTTTCAAAATGTTTATATCATCAAAACTGTGAATTGTTAGATTGTTGCATTCTGCACGAAGAGATACGATGGCTCGTTGGTCGCCTCGGCTGGAGGCTCCACGTGCTGGCTTTCCAACCGGTCATCGCCGAGTGGGCAGGGCGGCAGCACGGGAACCTTTCCTTCCGACTGACGCAGATTCTTTCCGTCCACGGTTGCTTCGGGAAGTATCTGCACTCGGTCGCCAGGAGGAAATTGAGTCCCACCTGTCACCACTGCGACTGCAGTGAGGACTCGGCTCAGCACACGCTAGCGATTTGTTCCGCCTGGGCGGCGCAGCGTGGGGTCCTCACTGCAGTTATTGGAGGAGGTCTCTCGTTACCTGCCGTTATACACTCCATGGTCGAAAGTGACAGTTGTTTTACCGCGGTCGCAACCTTCTGCGAAGACGTAATTTTGTGGAAGGAGGCGGTGGAGAAGGCCCGGGAGGATAACCTCCACTCGGACCGAACTCCGATGAACCTAGCGGCGGAGGTGCGTGTACAAACCTTGAGTGTGACCGCGGATGGACGGGACGGGTTTTCCCCTCCATCCGTTATAGTGGCCAGCCGCGAGGAGGCGACGTCCGCGTGTGCCGTACGTCGCCTAAATGGAGAGTTTATCCGGAGATGGTGCCCACGATAGCGGTCAGGCGCTAGAAGGGATCTGGATGTCGTAATAACAGCTGTTCCCGGATCCCCTCTATGTCAGGCACAGAGTGGCACACCGTGTGGTTTTAGTCGGTCCGATTCCGACACACCACCCCGCCGTAAACCCCGGTGGGTGACGTGTCATTTTCACACGTTAAAAAAAAGGTGTTTAAGTGGTCACCACGCCGCTCTCTAATGCCCTGAGTGTTGTGGGTTCAAACCCCACATGGGACAACAATTTGTGTGATCCACAAATTATTGTTCTGAGTCTGGGTGTTCTTTGTGTCTGCTTCTTGTATGTTTGTAAAGACACAGGATTTATTCCTAGTGCGGGCGCTGTCTTTTTAATTAAGAAAAACCTATGTAAAGTTACCTAATGTAATTTGTTTCAACCAATAATTTTGTCTAAACCATACATACTCTTCTTGCTCCTAACGAATGAAATCTCAACGTTCATATAATGTAATTTGAACAGCAGTGGAGGGTTGGGTCGAGACCTAGGCGCGCGGGGAGGGAGGTGCAGAATTTAATATTGGCAGCGCGCGCGGGTTAAGGCGACGTGCAAATAAAACTCTATGAAACCGCACCCCAGTACTGTTAAGGGGTAGTTTGTGTTTTATTTTGTTTTATATTAATTAATTAATTTATACATTTGCGCTTGCTGTGTTGACGACTTTGTTGGTCGAGTGATTTCTAGTGATTAGTGACCCTGACTGTTAAACTGGAGGTCGTGGGTTCGATGCCCACCCATGATAAATATTGTGTGATGAACACGATCATTTGTTCTGTATAACATGTATATATTTGAAAATATATAATCAGCAGTCTGTTAGTCCTGTATAATTTGGGAGCAATGCGTGAAATGTGTCAAATTATTGTTATATTATAAATTTTATATTTCCGAAGGCGTTAACAGAGGAGTATTAAATACTAACACTTTGTCACTATCTAATTGGAGCGGATGAACTGGTGTCATGTTCCTCCAACATAAAGGAAAGATCCTCTGACCAGGTGAAGTGCTCATGCTTGGCGGGTCACGGCCCGATGGTTGATGGGAGAAGTTGTATATATGTTACTTGATGTGAAAATTAACGTAGGCCACGTTCAACAGTGGGCACGGTTAGATGGCCACTTAACGAATAAAACAGGATAATTTGACAGATTAGTTTGTCAAGTGCTTAGTGATTCTGACTGATGGTATCACTATCGGACGTAGGTCTTACAAGAGCATGCATACAAGGATTTATATTTTATAAACATCTATATATAAAGTATAAAGTTTGTTTGTGTACGCTGTAAAAACTCAAAAAGTTTCGCTCCGATTGAACTCAAATTTTGACACTATGTGCAATAACTAAAGATTATTTTATGTATTACATAAAACTTAGCGCTCCAAGTCAACTTCACCTGCAAGAGGTGCACGTGCTGATCAGCGAACGAGACTCTGGCAAACAAAACATCCAGATTGGCGGCAATAGATTCGCCACCTGTTACGTGGGACCACAACACTCACGAAAAAATAGCCGTTTAGTAAGCCACTCCGGGAAAATGGGTCTGATTTTACGTATGTATGAACTACTTACATAACTTTTTCTCTATTTCTCATTATTGCAACAGAATAGGGCCTCAGAGCAGCACAGTAGGGACAGTTACGTACAAGAACATAACTACGTATGTAGATATACCAAATAAATTTATAAACGATATAAATCGAACTCACACTTGATTCTCCCGGTCCGGATTAAAGTACAAGTACGTTAGGTGAACATTTTCGGTAAGTCTTCGCCTTAACAGTGTGTCTGCGGATATTTTTACAAACGTTATTACTGTGGCGTACGCTTTAGCTTTCTTTATTAAATTGTCGTTAGGGGTCGCCGCATTAACTCGGCTTTCGGTTCTCGGCGCTCGGCATTCGGCGTTCGGCAAACGCCCGAGGACATGATGACAAACCCAGTGTAACAATATTGGGCGTAACTTCTAAGCATATCAATTGTAATTTTTATTTTTGTTGGTAGTTTTGTTATTATGATATGACTTTCCTGCTGGTTCACATGTTAGTCGTGAGTTCGATTCTAATCCATGTGTTGTGCACGATCATTTCTTTTTTTTTTGCTATATGAAGAGCCTACCAAAGTAACTCTACTCTGCCTGATAGAAAGCATGAATAGAATCCAAGAGTTGTGGTCACCATACTCATTGCAATCCAGTATGGTGGCCCTCACTATGGCGGCCTTGCGAGATGCTCTTTCACACCCCGCTTGAGGACGTAAAAGGCATGACAGTCATTGTGACAGCGTAAGGCTTACACAGTTACCACGATAACTGTCACCCCTGCACCAATGGCCCTCCGGCCATCAATTTCTATTATTTGGGTGTAATTTATTTATTATTTGTATGCATTTTGAAGGCTATAGTTTAGAGTCAGATGGTAGTATGGGACATCTGATCCTAGAATAGTCTACTGTTTGACAAATGCCTCTCCTTAGAAAGAAGTTTTAAGACTACTATACCACGCTGGTCAGACGGGTTGGTATAGAGTTTATTTCAAGCTTTCCTTCTCTCTTTCAGTCAGTGAGACGTGTCAACTTATTATTATTATTTCTGTTCTAAATGTTAAAAAAAAACCCCGACTGCATGAATATGTAACGAGAACAGCTCGACCGGAGCAGTACTACCCTCTCACAGAAGATTAACGTAAAGCGACAACATCTGTGCTGTCGTGTCATGGTGGTGAGTGCGAGGCCAGAATGCAGGGGTGACAGTTATCTTGGTAACCGTATGAACCTCACACTGCCATGATGACTGTCATGCCTTTTTACGTGACCAAGTGACCATGAAAAGGCATGTCACTAGGCCGCCTAAGTATGAGTCACCAAGTGCAGTGAGTGGTGACAACTCTTAAATTCTATTCATGCTTTCCATTAGGCTGAGTAGAGTCACTTTGGCAGAACCTTAAAAAAAGCATACCATTTTTACACAAAAATTAATATGAACTCTACTCCATTATTTTCAATAGCAAAAAATCGCCGAACATGCAAACATGAGTCTAATCTTAACCTCGCACGGAAGAATATTATATACGATACAGTCAAAATTGTGAACATATAATCGTGATGAGTCTTCCATTACAAAAAAGAAACCTTTTTGTAATTAGAATGTAAAAAATGTCCGAAATTCACCTTTTTTTTGATCACACTTCGTACATACACTCGGAAACCATAACCTTTGGGCACAGTCGAGTAAAAAATGGTAATATTTAAAACAATAAAGAAATGGTACCACATTTTATCACATCAAATGAACATTCATTCTGTCTGGTGAAGGATTAAGAGTCTGAAGTGTCACCACCTCTATTCATACCATGAATGTCGTAAGAGGCGACTCAGAGGACAGACTACGATGGACAACATGAAAGAGAAGGAAAACTACAAACAATATACCATACTGTCTGGCCAGGGTGACATACGAGGTGTGTTCAAAAAGTATCGCGAATTTTGAATTTTCACGGGTTACGTATATTCGAATTTCGATTTTTTTGTGGCGTTATGTTGGTACATACTCTTAGTAGTAAAAACCTCCTTTCTAAGGAGAGATCTATGACCAGCAGTGGACTGTTAAAGGCTGTTTATGATAAGCGGTTACGACTGTTTTCAAATAGAATAAGTCGATGCATTAAAATGCTTGTAGTTGCTTAAGCACGAAATTTGATTATAAATGGTGGCGCCTAACGGTGAGCTGACTTGTATATCGTAAAGAGTTTCAACTAGGCCTTATGGTATTTGATGTATTTTTTTTAAAGGTCGCATTAGGAATATATCCTGTGTCGCGGTGGACTTTACAAACATACATGAAACGGACACAAAGAACACCCAGACTCAGAACAACAATTTATGGATCACACAAAGTGTTGTCCCATGTGGGGTTTTAACCCACAACAGTCGGTGTAGTAAAGAGCGGCGTGGCGACTGCAACCACTACGCCGTCCGTGTAGTCTTAATGTTATAGGGCAAACGAACACACTGGTTATCTGATGGTATGACAAAGTCACCGAAGGACACAACACGAGTCTCCCCTCTTCAGAGTCAGTGGCAAGAGTCATGATCATCGCATTCACTCGGTAAAAGAAACAAAATAATCGGTTTAGTACTTTAGTCGATAATTAAAAAGTTAAAAGAATTCCACTATGTTTGTTAATTTAGCTTAACACTGTTACTATACGTAAAGGTCCAAGCAGGGCAGATATCTGCTGTGCTCTGCCTTCTTAAAATATGACAAGGCTGAAAATGTCAATACAAGTTATTAATAGCAACATTATTGAAGAGTGTTCGAATGATTAGCTAAAGAAACTATAAGGCAATAACCCATTCCGCTTTTACCTAAATATACGGAACCAAAAATAAATCTGTATAAAGGTCTAATGTGAATACCTTTTTTAGACATTGCATATATATACATTTATATATTAATAATAGTATTGATATTATTAAATATTATTAAACTATAATAATTAAAAATTCACGAATGTAGGTAATGCTGCATTGTTTGCATTCGCAACGAGTATGGTGATCACCGCTCTTGGATTCCTTTTATGCTTTCCATCAGACAGTACAGTCACTTTGGTACGCTCAAACAAAAATTTAACAATTGTCCTCAGTTTAAGGTATTCTTCCAATATAAGAGAGTTTAAATTGATTTTTGTCATATTTTGTATTATTTTAGTTCATTATGGATATATTAATATAATACCACTGCTGGACATAGACCTCTTTGTCGTATGACTATTAGGAGCTATTGCTGATGAAGACCAATATTCTGACCTTTCGTCTACATTAACATTTTTGCAAAAACTCGTAAGAATTCAAAAAGACAGTTAAAGAAAAATAATACCACGCCAACCTATGTATAAACCACATTGATTGTAAATTTGCTAGGTTTTATAAATATTTTTAAATTAAATCCTTGTTGAAATTACTTGTAATAGATTAATTTTGTGACAAGCTCTTTTAAATAGAACAAGATAACAAATAAGGGTCTTAGCGCCACCTATCGGGAGTTTAAAATGTTAGGATATTTGTTTTGGTAGTGTTGCTACTCGCTCATAGATGGTAGTAAAACTTGAAAATAAGTTTCTATTTGTATTCCTAGATGACACGATTCTAAAATATGACACTAAAACGAAAATACCTTACGCCGTTTTCATTTATTAAATAAAAATCTTAGTTATTTTGTGTAACTATTCTGTTACAATTGCTTGTAGTTTTGAATAATGTTTACTTCTGTTAAATTAACAACTGTTATTAATATCTTTAAAAGACTTCTGCTAAATATTTTACTATTAATATTTATATGCTTAATATTTTTTTTAAATTTATTTAATATACTTATGTATTCATAATTTGTCAGTTATCACTTTACCGTAAGTTCAACTAATGATTTCTTGATAATATATGTAAGTCATTGGCAACGCCTCTAGTGAAAATAGCGGTGAACTAAAATAAGAAAATGTAAGAAGTCAACAAAAGAGAACAAATTTTAAACCGAATATTAACGTAAAAAACACTAATTAGTAATTTTTAATTAAAATAAGTGAAATAAGAACCGTAATGACCATTCTAAGAGCGTCTACTGAAAACAAAACACCATTTTGATTCTATTTTGCATCATACACACCCATTATTCTTTTATAAATAAAATTTGTAACCCGAAGCCTCAGTTTAAAGTTAAACAAAACTTAATCTCGAATTGTACTATGACGAATGCGATACATAGAAATCCTATTCAATTCCACTGATATTATAAATGAGAAATGGTGACCACAACTCTTGGATTCTATGCCTGCCTTCCGTCAGGCAAAGTAGAGGCACTTTGACTCTTAAAATAGAAAAAAAAAGAAAGTTTGTGAGGATGAATGTATGGATGTTACTCTTTCACGCAAAAATTGCTGAGCGAATTAGAGTTAATTTTACAGTAATGTAGTTTATTCATCAGAATAGCACATAGTCTACAATTTATTAAATTTTGCGTTATTTGGCCACAATCTAGATATATATGCGTCAAAATTACTATGGTATCATGACAGACGTTACCTAAACCGATGAAGCGACACCACAACAATAGACTGTGGAATTGTTCGTCTTAAATAGTTCTGAACAAAATCCCGTGGCAGCATATTTCTGTCCTACCTTAGATTATCTTTAATGTTAAATTCTAAAGAATGAGTTATTAACACAATTGGATACTCTTTCACAACGCACACGTTTTTGTTACAATTTTATCAGAAGTTATATATTTGACGATTTTAATATATAGTGTGGATGATTTTTATTACACTAAGTAATTTAGACGAATAGTTTAAAAATTATCACGATAAAATTAACTTGAATGAATCCCAGCCCATATTATGAGGAAGCACGGTACTGAACGGTACATACAATGTTTATAATTTTAATATATATGCAAAAGTAACTGTCTGTTATGCTTCCACGGTTAAGTAACCACACCGAGTTTGGTATGTACATGCTTTGATTCTTAAGGAGAGACGCACTAATAACCGAAAGCACGCGGGCGGAGCTGCAGACAACAGCTAGTTATATAATAAAAATAAGCATAAAATCATTTTATAAATCAGCGTTAGAAAATGACGACGCGTCGCCACACCGCACACACGTTTATAAACTACACATCACTTAGTGTAGTGAGGCAGTCCTTAGCCACGAGTCACCACGCTATCAGTCGATCTAAACTTGTGCGTAAGACATTTCACAGTAACAAAGTCTGTAAACGTTACAATAAAATTCATATATTTATTGTCATTTATTACAACGACAAATAGCAACACATAATACAAGCGAATTACGTACGTAAACGATATAAACTCAACAGAACGACCACAAAAGCGCTACAAGAAGTGCACTTGCAACCAAATAAGGTGGTTACATAAAATTCGCTCTATAAAGAGGCCAATAAAGCAATCCAATAAGTGCTAGGGGCGTACCGGGGCCCGTCAGGGGTGAAAGGGGTGGCGCGGGGCTGCTCAATAAGCGCTCATATCTTCAGCAATTACGACAAAACAAATGAGAGCTAACGAAATTCACCTCCGAGAGGGATCGGCGGTGGAATACAGGTGATGTGGAGTGGAATTGTAATTTTTTTTTCAATGCCGCAAAGTAATTAAGCGTTTTATTTTGTGTGTATACATATATATAAACATATGAATGTATTCAGAAATATGTAAACATAGGTATTATCAGAAGTTTGGTGATGGTGACCTTGGCGTCATCATCATCATCATGAATGACCTTTAACAGTCCACGGTTTAGACATAGGTCTATCCTTAGCAAGGAGGTTATATATCGCTGCCCAGACAGGTTGGTATAGGATTTGTTTTAAGTTTTCCTTTTCTTTGTAGTAATGTTGTCTTACATATTTTGTTCCCTTAGTCGACTCTTACGACACCCATAAGATGCACAGGAGTGCTGACACTGTATTCTTAATCCGTCACCACACGGTAACTCCTATGTATAACACAATAAAATATTTCTATTTGAATCACAAAATATTATTCAAATAAATTGTTTTCTAAAAAATTTAAAACTAACACCACTCCGTGTTGTGTGCTCTAAAGTGCCAAAGGGCTGTGTGTCGGGTGTTTTAGGGTTTTTTCAGCGGCTTTGACTTGCAAATTGTCGCGCCTGCCGTCGCCCGAGGCACGTTCGTAATTAAAAATCAGAGATGACGCCAGCGCTCGGGTGGTGAGTAGCAGAACTATTAAAGCTTAATACATATAAAATGTAAATAGTTAGTATTCAAAATGTTATTTGTACTAGACATATATTTATTTTGAAGAATAATTAGAGCGGGCATATTATAAAATTAAATACAAAGTTGCTTCTACTATTTGTCAAGAGAGGGCAGAGCTTTAGTAATTAAACTATTTGGGATACAAATATATACGTGTCCTTAACATTATTAAGGACAATTTAATCCATAATATTTCTGATTGCAATGTAGACACAGAATTGGGTATAATGTTCTACAATATGAATGCCATGCAAGTTGTATTCAATAAACATAAATGGGGCATATTCGCGCATTTAAATAGGACACTAGGTATTATTAATAGTTCGGACAAACTTGCTGTTCACCTAAAAATATTACTAAGCAAATGCAATAGATAGTGCACTGTAAAATAATGAATAATATCACTCAAGCTCTTAAGACATTATAAAAGTTTTTTACGGTTAGCTAGAGCAAAAACAAAACGCAGGCAGAGGACACAAGTTTGAGTGCTACCCTTAGACTTGGTAACTTCACTCACTCTGTCAAAATCAACGAACATACCTAATATTTAACACCCGTTTTCTGTGAGTTGTGACTACAGAGATATTTCACTACAGTAGAGACGTCGTATACGTGCTAAAGCATATCTCTTCCACGGCTCATGACCCCCCATATGTTGCAAATATATCTCAAACAGTTATTGCTATAAAGAGGTTGGCATGATGAGATGGTGGGAGGTACATCATTGCGCTACGTAGAAAAAGTTTACTCTACTCGCAGCACTACGATCCATACTACCACAGCTCAAGGCAGGAACTTCCAAACATTGGTCACGAACTCCAGAATTGAGGATAGCGTCATAAGCAGAATTGGTATAGGCAAAAGTGTATTAGAGTGCAATAGTGTTCCGTTTGGAACACTTAACACTGAACCATAAACGACCTATTTAACAAAATACTTACACACGGAGCTATCGTGATAACATCTATGCTCGTTGATACAAACTGCTGTAAGGTTACAAGGTGCAGTTATATTAACCTAGCGGAGCGGGAAGCGTGTTGATGAATCTACTTACTTCTTAGACATCCATTATATACTCGACCGGAGCTTCAGTGGAGCACAAGTGAGGTGGTGCTCCTTTAGTCTCCCTCTACCAGAATCACAAGGAGAAAGATTTGGTCGGCCATACCTTCATTCACCAACACTATTTAATAGTCCACTGCTGGACATGGGCCTTTCCTTAGCGAGGAAGTTTTGTCCTACTACATCACGCTGGCCAGACGGGTTGATACAGTTTTCCTTGTAGTGATCTTGTAGTCGGCTCTAACAACACCCATTTTAGTAGTAGAGGTGGTAACACTTCGTATTCTTAATCCATCACCACGCCACATTTGGCGAAAAGGGTCTAAAAATTTGCTTAGCACCGGGTTTTTGTGAGGTCATTGCATCACTCCTGTGGATCTGAAACGTCCGTGACAGGTATTCAGATTGCCAGATTTAATGGTTAGCAGAAATCTGTATTATGCTTGAAATTGAACTATAATATACTTGCTTACTGGAAGGTAGGCAGCCTCGCACTAGGCAGATTAAAAGGAAGCATCACGCTTATATCTCTTGAGTGCAGTCTTATATACACGTGCAGTGGAACAAAATGGAAGTGGAAAGTGGGGGAAAAAATTTAATCATTTGAGGGTACTTTGACTACGTAGGAAAGTCTCTCAGCTTGCCTCTCCGCCATTTTGTGTTTCGACTTTAAGCTATTAAAGGCGAGCTGTAATTAATTAACGCTCAGAAAACATGGACGGAGTCACGACATCCGAATTATACACAACACTAATTGTTATGGAGGCGAGTGAATAATTTGGGCAATATAACTTGTATAAATACTATATATTTCATATTAATGTTGTTGGTTTTTGAGATCCGACGGGTTGATATGTTTTGTGGTGGGGTTCCGTGTCTTGTTGTTGGATATTCACTACTGGATGACTATTGTATAGGTATCTTAGCTGACTGTACGAATGACGTAGTGGTTGAAGCGGTCTCCACGCCGCTCTCTATCGCGCTGAGTGTTGTGGGTTCAAGCCTTTGTGTGAACCACAAATTGTTGTTCTGAGTTGGGTATTCTTCGTGTCTGTTTCGAGTGTGTGTGAAAGTCCTCCGCGACAAAAGATATGTTCCTAATACGGGCGTAGCCTTTTTTAAAAGGAGAAAGAAAGAAAAGAATTCGTCCATCGGATCAATTTGTAGATGCATGGTAAAATGAAAAAATAAAAATGTTAAACAGTAAAACCGACATCAATGCGGCTTTAAATACAATTTATCATAAAAAATGTCACTGTAAAGTCGAAAAGTGAGAAAAGATTAAAAAGAAATAATAACATAATATGAACAAATATTATATGTTCGAAATTTTCACCCCTGCATCAATGGATATCCGGGCTCACACTCACCCACGAAAGACGATAGCGCGGATGCTGTTGCTTTAAAATGGTTTTCTGTGAGAGGGTAGTACTGACCCGGTCGAACCGACCCATTCGTGCTAGAATCAGCGTGGCTCTACTATCTTACTAGACCATTTTAAGCAAATATCTTGCACGCAAGAATATCATAATTGATAGCGCTATTTACTTTCCCTTACAGGATTTTATGCATACATAACCATAGCTAATTGTAGTCTAAAAATCTTGACGACACAAATTAAAGAGAATTGCTTTCATACTTCTGATTCCGATTCTAAATCCTCTACCTTTAGTAATCTGAAATCCATCGTAGATACAAAGTTACAGGAAGATGATATAAGGAAGGCAGCTAAATAAAAGCAGCAAAGTTTTGAATGTGGCTTTAAAGGATCGAGCGTCCTTATCTGTTCGTTGCGTCCACCACCAAAACCACCAGTCTTGGAGTACGCAAAATTGTAGATGTCAGCCTTCCAGCATTTCTATTTTTGGTCCGTGGCACAGAAAAGTTAACCAGTAAAAGTATTATAAATACATCGGTTGATTCTGAAGGTCATGTAGGGCTATAGATTCTTTGCAGACAGCTTGTCTCCATACTATATTATTTGCTGTATCGATTCTCTAAGAGAAAAGAGGACACGCTGCTATACCTTTTAAAGCTGGGAAGCAGGAGCTCGTTTGTTGATTGAAATTTGAAAATATCTACAACGATTATCAAACATCTGATAATAATGCATTCGCAATGTGTATGGTGACCACAACTCTTGGATTCTGTTCTACCAGGACGGTAAAGTCACTTTGGCAGGCTTTCAATGCAAAAAAAAACATCTGATTAGTTAATCTTTTATTTGAATTTTTTAAATTCTTTGTCATTACCTATGAGCGATCTCAATCCATTCAAATGTTAAATAAAATTTGATAAAAACTATGATCCAACAAACAGATACACACGCTAAGTTACTACATCCCTATTTTACATTTCGGGGGTAAAAAAAATAACCCTAACATACTCGTATATCTATTTCCTTAAATAAATGTGTAGGTGTGTTTCCTAACTAAATGAACAAATGTACCCTACGAGTACAGTCGGAGGTATTATAATTTCAAATGTTATTGTTTCGTACACTAATGAGCGGGTCACGTGTCCGCTGATATCAGCCGCTAATTATACGACGATAGTTCCAAGTTTTATAGTCACGGAGATAGTCACATGAGCTTACTAGCTAAATTATTTACCGACGTACAAATACAGTGTATCACCACTTTAAGTCATCCTGTGGAGGTCGTAAAAACTTACTGAGGATGGAAATTACGTAGAAATAAATACTTCGTGTGGTGATAGGTTAGAAATACGAAGTGTGACCACCTCTATTCATCCTATGGGTGTCGTAAGAGGCGACTAAGGGGGTAACTAGAGACTAGAGAACGAGAATTTGAAATAAACTTTATACCAACTCGTATGTCAAGCATGGTATATTAGGCCAAAACTTCCTTTCGAAAGAGCTATATCATACAGTGGGCTGTTAAACTCTGTTGCTGAACAGATATCTATTCAATTAAACAAATCTATAGACAATGAATAAAAGTATCTTGTAAGTACTGTCAAAGGTATTGTAATTTGAAATGTTGTTGTGTACTAATGAGCGAGTCACGTTTGTTTGTTTGTATCAGCCGCTAATTATATGACGATAGTTCCAAGTTTTATAGCCATAGGGATAGTCACATGAACTTAGTAGCTAAATTATGTGCATGTGCGGTGTACCACAACCCCTATTTATCATAAGGGTGTCGTAGGAACCGATTAAAGGATGACATACCAAGCAGAAAAATGGTATTGCAAAGAGGACGAAACCTTGAAACAAACCATATGTTTACCGGTCGGGCAAGTGTGGTATATATTAGGCACAAACCTTATTAAAAAAAACTTCTTAGGAAAGATCTATGACTAGCAATAGACTAAAACAAAGCGTATAAAGAAATACGAAGTCCTTAAACAAATGTATAGGCGTGTTTTTTAAACAAATCGATGAGTTACAGACATACAGTCAGAGTGTTTATAATTTTAAATGTTCAAACTTTTAATTTATAGGCATTGTTATAATCATATAAATATGTAATTTTATGGTATCGTAATGGCAATGTTTGATTGTGCAACAAATTCTCTGGTCCGATCCCTATGGACCCAAAAACTTATCCCATCTTTTCTGTTGAATTCTTTCAATAAAATACGGCAAAGTTCAAATATGAAAAAAAACTTATGAGATACCAAAAATATAAATGATATATCATATAAAACGAAATTCAATAGAACACAAAAGAGAGTCGCTTACCATATCTGCATAAGAGGTAGGTAGGTAGGTACCAACCTATTGCCATAATTATCCTCCTAGATTGTAGAAAAGAGAGGCGAAATACGTACACAAGAGAAAAAAGATCTGTTTAAAACCTCAATTGCGACTAATCTATTAAAAATCATAATCAATATTTAGTGCCATCAGCTCCTCGACTACAACACTTTATTAGTTATGACGTGACTCGTTAATTCGTCGCATTTCGTCGTGATTTAGTTAAAATAATAAGCAACGCGCTCGGCCGGTGACGTGGACGAATTGTTACTAATATTCGTTATAACCATTTTGTTGGTTTATTAATTTGAAAATTATGAATTTAGTTATATTAATATATTTGCTGACTATTATAGGCAGATGTATACCTATAGTTAAAAGTCCCTTGGCCTGTTTTATGGTAAGCATACAGCTCTAATCGTGAACTAAAAATTAGTTTAATTATTTAGTGATGAAATTTAACATATGAACATGAAATTGCAAAAAAAAATTACTTGAATACAAGTTTTTTTTAATGGTTGCATTACTGACGAAGACAAGTTGACTTCTTGCAAAAGTAAATGTTATTAGAAATCTACCAAATGTATGGGAATGACGTCTCTCAATGCTAAGTCACGTCGTCAAAACAGTATATTAGCCAATAATACGAGAGAATAGAGGCGTGAGCGATTGTAGACAGAGAACCGACGTGAAATACTTAGGTTATAAAATTCGTTTGCCGGCACCCGCCAATAGATGGCATTAGTAGTATTAGTCCTTAAACGTTGGAATATAACGTAGGATTGGTTTCTGTTGCTTATTAATTCTGTGTAAAATACAGAAAAGGAATTCTGTGTTTTTTATGTAACTTAATATCTTCATCAAGGTTTAATCACAAAATTTTATGTATGCATCAATAAATATTTGACATCCAACAAATATGTCGATTACTTTTCAAAGGACACTGTTTATTTGCATTTTTAATCTAAATACATAATATATTAAATACTGTGTATATAATTAAAGTGTTATTCATGGGCGCTGGCATTATTTTCAAAGGGTGCAATTACATCTAGACGTACTATGAACTGATATAAATCATAGAATTATACGAGTACTAGCTCTTAACCTATGAAATTGACGTTTTTATGAAATAAGTAATTGTCAGCGCCCGTCGCTCATAGTGTTCTTCAATTTGAAGAGATCTACAAATAGTAGAGTTCCTCGAACGACAGCAAAGGCAGCAAATGTTCGATAAAAGAAATATTTTGGATAAAATGGTTGCTTTTACTATTTGCGTCGAATATTTTCAACATTTTTTCACCACTTAATCTTTCCCTGGACTTCCACAAACATTTCAAAACTAAAACGGCCAAATCGCTTGACTCGCTTGAGTTATAGTGACACAAACGAACAACAATTCATCTCATCATCATCATGTATTTAAGTTTTTTATATTTTAAAATTATTACAAATAAAGTGAGCCACTTGTACCCGTAATACTTACTAGTAATAACTACTTAAGTGTACTGTAGTGTAGTGTAGTATAGGGTAGTGTAGTGTAGGGTAGTGTAGTGTAGTGTCTATACAATTGTGTTGATTAATATTTGTAGTATACTAGGACTTGATGATTGCGCGGATGTCGTAGTGGTTTAAGCGGTCACACTGCTCTCTACTGCGCTGAGTGTTGTGGGTTCAAGCCTCACACGGGACAATACTTCGTGCGGTTCACAGTGTAAGTATCCTTTGTGTTCCCCACGACTCAGGATTTATTCTTAATGTGAGCGTTGTCTTTCAAAGAAAAAAAAGTTGAACCAATAATCACTGGATCGTGAATGATTTAACATCTCAATCATATAGGTCTCCTAGAACTGATGGTAATCACAATAGTTTTTGTTGAAAAGTCTTTTTCATCGCCACAATGGTCTCCCCAAGGAACCATAGATCCTAAGGAATTTTCAAACCTATCAACTAAAATGAAATGTAGATGTCAAATTCTTTAGATTTTTTTTTTATTATCTTAAGAGCCTGCCAAAGTGACTCTACTCTGTCTGATAGAAAGCATGAATAGAGTCCAAGAGTTGTGGTCACCATACTCATTGCAAATGCTGACAACGCATTATGGTAACCCACACTATGGCGGCCTTGTGAGATGCTTTTTTCACACCCAGCTTGGGAACGTAAAAGGCATGACAGTCATCGTGACAGTGTAAGACTTACACAGTTACCACGATAACTGTCACCGCTGCATCGATGATCAAACATCATGAATCATCGTCCTCAATTTTCATATTTTCACCATTTATATTTAGATATCTAGTTGCCATGGCTACCGTCTTGAGTTCATATCGTAACATTTATATTTGGTAACAAGAGTAACCCAAACATTTTAGTTGGCTGTTGACAGATTAGCGCGACGTACAACAGCGATAAATTGTGACGCAGTGGGTAACTTATGACGCGCAAGACACAGTGACTGATGGCCCAGTTGTAGCAGGGATGGTATTATGCAACATGTGAACATAATATCAAATAATAATAATAACTTCTAATGTTTTTTTTTTCTGTATTAAGAACCTGCCAAGGTGACTCTACTCTGCCTGATGGAAAGCATGAATAGAATCTAAGAGTTGTGGTCACCATACTCATTGCAAATGCAGACAATGCCGTGTGGTGACCCACACCCTGTGAGATGCTCCTTCACACCCCGCTTGGGGACGTAAAAGGCAGGACAGTCACCGTGACAGTGTAAGGCTTACACAGATGCCACGATAACTGTCACTCCTGCATCTATGGGCAGGAGTGACAGTTAAAGTGACAGACAGTTTGACAGATAGTCTGGCTTAAATTAGGCAGAGCCTGTGCAGTAAGCGTACCTACTACTAAAACACACTGTGCTGCTACAACACGCTTCAAAATAACGCATCGTTTAATAAAACCCGGGACTAACTATGAAAATAACATTTTATCGGCAAAATTCCGGATAACGTTTTTCCAGCCACTGCTGAGCTTGAACAGTGTTTTTATCCATTAAAAAATAATGTTTTATCAACACATGAAACTCGTTTTGGTTCATTTTTTTACGATTGCAAAGGTAGCGTCACTTTAACCACTATAGCTTTCTTCGTTATGTTTCGAATTACATCAAATTTTTATACATCTTATCTGAAGGTTGGTACTTCTGAACCTTGGTATATAAATGGCATTATTAGTACCATCTCTACGCTAGTCCCGGGACTTATTGAACGATGTGCTATGTATATATTTCTAAATATGTTCGCGTATTGTAGATAAATTAATTACACCCAAACACACAATTATTTGCCCTGGGTGGGATTCAAGCCTTACGGCTTAGCAGTCACAAGCCACTAGATCAACAGCCCATCAATAATTATGTTGGCGGCAATCAATACAATCAAATATTTCTTATATAAGTGTACGAGACACTTGGACCTTTAAAACTACACGACAGATTTTAATGTGGTTTTTACCAATTGAAAGAGTGATTCCAGGATAAGGTTTATATGTAATATATATACAATAAATTATATCAGGTAGGATATTAGTTTTAAATAAATTAATTTCCATTCCCCATTGTCCATTTTATGTCATTCTAAACCTTTTTTGTCATACTGCGTGTAAACGCGTACTCCAACCACCATGTGGTAAGTATCTAACATCGTCCAAAGAAATCTGCAGCTAATGAGAAAGAGCTGTGTCACAGCCTTTTGACTGCCCTCCCTTTCCTTATGAAATAAACGAGGGGGCGATTGGGTTGGGTTCTGTTAGCCTCTTTCCTTGGTGAAAAGCAACGAAAAAATTGTTTCTTAACACTAATTTTATGTAAGACCGTTATATCATTCTGATTGAGTCCTCATTTTTGAAGTGGAAACTTCTATAGCCAGGTCTTTTTTAATTATCGTAATCTGTGAATTTTTAAAGACAATCTATAAAATCTGAAATATGAACTTAGAGATTTAAATTACTTGCTACCTTTGACATGAAGAACTCCTTAACAATAGTCAGGGTTAGCACTAGAACGTAAATCAGAGCAAACTTCGTAATCATACTACTTATCACAAGAATGTCATACTGCGCTATTAATTGCCTACGAATTTACGTTCTATTTCCGTTTACTGATGTAACTTGTGGTTTAAAATTAAGTATTAGGGGCATTTATTTTTTTAAGCAAACTTTTTTAAGGAACCGTGTTTAGTGCAGATTAGAGTTGGCTTTAGATTATGATAATATGTTTTCTTTTAATTCGCCTACAAATTAGATAAATTTAAAAGCGGTTGTGAGTAAGTTGTGGACGTTTATAGATGTCACCACTCATTTTTCTCCAAGTAAACCATCTGCTCATTCGTCCATAAGAAGCTAGATGGATCACCAAGTAAACTAATATAAAAATGTGTTATTATTGGCACATACCTAATATTAGAAGTATATTAGACTACTTGTATAATTGAGAAATGGAATTCCACGTGAAAATCTTATAAAAAATCGACGAAATCGGCGAAACTGGCAAACATGGCCGGTTATACATCTAAATAACATAATTTGTTAAGTTATTTTCAATTACGAAAGCGTGAAAATGCAAGTGGTTAGACGATCTCCGTTAATAAATTATTGGAAAACAATTAGCGGCGCGCTAGACGAGGGAGGGGACACCCCTGAGGGGTGGAGGGGGAGACACCTTAATTAGTTCACTAATTAACGTAATTGCTGAAGGAAGGGAAAATATTCACAGGTTTATTTTCGCAACTTATAAATTAAGATTTGATATTGCTGCCCTGGACATTTGTTTTAGTGTATAATGATTTTTTAATAATGTAGGGGGTAAAATGAAAGGGTTATAAAGTAAATAGGACTTGGAAAAATAAATCTGGGAGAACTCATGATGGAAGCACTTGAAACCCCGGTTTTTGAGCTCTTTCGTACAAATACCGTTCTTCAGACATATACACACGCATCACTTTATAGGGTTTTATTGTTTTTAAAGGGGTTATTACCAATTTACATTGAGGTTAGGTTTTTAAGTGTAGAAGAAGGAAGTGGGAGGAAGGAATTTTAACACTATGGTAGTTGTTTGCGGTGAGAATGCGACAACAAATTGTGAGTGTTCTGTGGTAAAAAAAATATATGATAATAGTCCATAATAGACTTTTGGTAAAATTATCGGTAGAGCTGCAGCTCTATCCTCCGATTTCTTAAAGTATTGGTCTTGACTATCAATCCGTGAATAGATACGACTATCATCACAGCGATACTGGAGTCAAATAAAATTATGGAATGGGTAAAAACATCGTTACTTTTCTTTTATGAGTACAAATAAATATATCAAAGTGATATCACTTTGATATATTTATTTGTACTCATAAAAGAAAAGTAACGATGTTTTTACCCATTCCATAAATATGACTTTGCAATGAATTTGTGACTATCTAAGTCTGTTTAATTGTGTCTAGTTCTATAGATACTTCAAACTCAAATTCTAAAATTCTTCAATTATTCACGTCTTCTCTAGTTTTTGTATAAATTTTGGACACATTAGTAACACCTATCTCTGTCCACCACTTCGTACAGAAGCATTTTAAATGACCTAGACTATTATTAATTAAATTAAGTATTCTATAAGGTTTAAAACCCTTCTAGAATCAAATAATTCTGATAATGCAAAAGCATCAGCTATTTTGGGACCGAAGATAAGTCTACATTGCTGAGTGTATAAGGGTAATATTATAAAATAAAAAGCAAATTAGGAAAGAACACATTTATTAATCTCTCGGTATGTATAATATATCTCTTAATCTACACTACCACTCACATATATACAAACTTATAAATACCTACACAATAGTTATTTACAATACGATTACATGACTTCAAGGAAGGTGAAACTACAAAAGCATGAGATACTTAGACGAAAACTGTTGAAAAACAGTCTAAAGTATGTATGATGACAATGTGATGATGTACTCTTAACTGATTACGGCCAGTCTCAATTGAGATCAACTAATTACACAGGAGATATTATAGTGCACAAATGTGTGTTCAAATATAGGTGCACGCTCTGTTCCCTCACTCTTACAATCCGATGAATCGGCTACTCGATATGATGAAGAAGAGACGCTGGACTGACGGCTTTACGTGCTCTCCGAGGCACGGGGGTTGAGACCCCAACTTAGAAAAGCTCGATAACACTTTTTGAACTTTTGAATTTGATCGAACCCGTCTCGGGTCTCTCATGATCGGTAAACGCATATGCTAACCACTTGACCAACGACACAGTATCTATGCATTTATACTTAATTTAGGATTTAGGATAACTTTATTTTTAACTCATATGAATCTGTTAAAGATCAACTGACAGGATGTAAAAATCTACATCCTATAAGTCTACATAGGATGTAGACTTTCAGCATTAATCTAAATAATAATATTTTACTAAGAGCCGACTAAGGGAGCAAAAAAATCAAGAGGACAATAGCACTGCCGAGAGAAGAAAAACTTAAATAAACCCTACAACAATCCGTCTAACCAAGATGGTATTGTTTTTTTTTTTAATAGTAACCTACCAAAGTGACTCTACTCTGCCTGATGGAAAGCATGAATAGAATCCAAGAACGGTGGTCGCTGTACTCACTGCGAATGAAGACAGTGCAGTATGGCGACCTACGCTATGGCGGCCTAGTGAGAGGCATTTTCACGCCCCGCTTAAAGGACCCGGGATCGTAGTGGGAGGGTATGGTAAACCAAAACCTCCTTTCCAAGGAGAGGCCTATGTCCAGCTGTTGACTATTGGAGAGGTTATTGCACATTACCGTAATTCATATATCTTATGCTCTTGTAATTTCTCATTACTAACACGCTCTAATATTATCACGTCTTTCAAAACATCACAAATAAACATATTATATTTCCTACTCAAAAGAAAATTAGCTACAGTTTACATAATATTTATTTTATTTACAAAGCTTAAGTCATTCTTACAATTATCACTGACTAATGAAAATAGCAACTTCTTACAAATGCAAAGTGTAATTATTATTTCACTTAACGAATTATTTATTAATTTTATATATTTTTTTCAATTATAAGATAAAATACAAAATTGTAATATCAAGTATTTGAACAAATGGAATGTATTTTATGTAATGTCGACCTATTCCATTGGAATGCCAAATACATTGTAATAAAATTTGTATTTTGTTTTATTTATTTTATATTCCAAACGAATTTCACTTTTTACACAATAATTTTATAGATAATAGCTCCAGAAAGTTATAATGCATTTGATGGACTTTATCATGCTTTTTTTTTATTACAGTAATTCAAATTTTAGAAACTTTAAACTTAGGTGTCATTAAATATATATATATATATTAAAAATATCCATAAAATGAACAAGTTTGTAAAAATACGAGGATATAATACCTTTACAAGTAGCTTACTGTCTTTTATAACTTTTTTTGATGAGTTTCAACAAATGGAATCTATTTAGAATACAAAATTAATACAATAATAAATAAATACAAATTATGTTAAAATATAGGCTTGTAATTGAATAGGTGGTCACATTTTTTGTATTCAATCAACAGCCTTTTGCAGTCCACTGCTGGACATAGGCCTCTCCTTAACAAGGAGGTTTTGGCCTACTATTCCAAGCTGGTCAGACGGGTTGGAATAGGGTTTATTTCAAGTTTTCCTTCTCTTTGTAATGATGTTGTCTTGTGTACTTGGTTCCGAAGTCGCTTTTTACGACGCTCACGGGATGAATAGGGGCGGTAACACTATGTGTTCTTAATCCGTTACCACACGGATTATCCGTCACCACACGGATTGTATTAGGTGGGTAAATTCCTCAAATTAATTTTACAACATATAATTTAGATAATAACAAATATTTTAGCGATTCTATTTTCTACATATGCCTTGAAGATACTGTGACCAAAGTGTTATAAATAAGTTGGATTCTATTAAACTTACGAATACAATTTATAAATGCAACTTAGCAAGACAGCTACATCCTTAGTCATACAAGTAGATACTTTACAATTGAAGTACAATATTTACAATCGAGTATCAAGTCATACCAAAATCTAGGATTACAATAAGTTTATCTATATGTATTATATTTATAATTACGTCCATACACAAGGACAGTCAAATGATAAGTCTGATCACAACTTGATTTAAATAATGATAATCTAAAATTAAGTGAAGTTTTTGAGACAGTCTTAAAGCTAGAAGAAATTCAGTTATAAACGCACTAAACAATTTTAAAATAGCTACGAGCAAAAAAATGCTTAAATACTGAAATTTTAATTCAAAATGCAGAATTTCATTTTATAATTCAATATGGTATGAAACATATAACATCTAATGAAGTAGGAAAAGTTACAGATTCTATGTTACTTATTTATTTTCTTACAAATATTATTCTCAAAAATCCATATTTACACTTAAGTATTGCTTCGTTACACTAATCACATCAGGTGTGTCATAGGTAAGAGAAACCCTGAAATAAATTATTTGATTAATATGTAGAAAAACACATAAACATTATATAAATACTACATATTCTTTTTACATAACATACTTCTTATATTTATCTTTTGGTACAGTCTAAATTAATTTCATTCGGAAGTACAGAACATAAAACTTATTAAAGTATTTTCTCCTTTAAGAAAACAGTTGAAATAAAAATCATGATAAAATCTATGTTACAAATACATTTTAATATGTACTTTCAATTATAAGTTTAATTAATCATGATTTTGAGAGAATTTTTAAATTTAGATTTTTAAAAGGCGTTTGACTGCACCGCACACACTCTGTGCCATATTTTAGGCACTCAGTAAAATAAAATACAAAACATTGAGTAAAATATTTATGTTGACCCTCACAAAATATGTTCTAATACTTCAAATAGGAATGTTATTGCCATTTAAGTCGGACTTAATGTATTAGACCATTTGTAGTCCCTTGTTGAGGCTTTCAACGTGTTCCTTCGCCTTCATACGTAGGGCCGCTATGGATGAAGAGCGGGGATCTGGTGGAGCACCACTTGATGCCGGAGCTGGTGGTGTTAGGTAACTTGGGTATCCAGATGGAGGGTGACTTAGGAATCCTGCCGAAAAAATAAATTAATTTAACTAAATGTTATGACTTTAATAGAATTTTAACTGACGGTAGCTACTATAAAAGTCAAGTAACAGTTATGTGTTAATTGCCTGCGTATCTGACATTTTTCTTTAAAAAATATACAATCATATTAAAATTGATTTAGATATGTCAATCTGTACTTAAGCTTCTGCTTAATTAATGAAATTTTTCATTAACTCACAGAAACTATTGGTTTAATGTTAACTTTCACCATTATTATTTTGTAAAGTTGGAGAAATACAATGAATAAGGCAAGATGGCCTAAAAGACAGAAGTATGTTCGAAGCTGCTGCTTACTATGCTCGAAGACTTCAATGAGGTTTTCTGTATTAACTAGTAGTAACATTACAATATGCGCAAGCCGCATCGCTTACCTGTCTGATTCGCTCTTAGTAACAATTTTTATAGTATTTTTCTGTCTATCTTTTGCCTGTATATGTAATACTTGAAAGTCATTACTCTTATATCTTTGTCTCCTCTTAGATTTTTAAGTCTTAAATTAAATGACTAGTACTAACCTGGCAGCGCTGTCAATAATGGTGGCGCAAGCCATGGGTCTACAGGTAATCCAAGACCTCCAAGCCTGGGTAGAGCCCCAGCGGCACCACAGCCGTACTCGGAGAGACCTAATCGAGCTGCTTCCATCTTTTCTTGACGACGCCATTTTGCGCGACGATTTTGGAACCAAACCTGTTAGACAAAATATTATTCTTAGAAATTTTATAGATAGATTTTTGGATTCATATTTATTGTAATTATGTTCTGATAAATCATGTGTTTTCAGTTATGATGTCTTGTAGAATTGGGAGCAGTATCCGTTTAATGTACTGAACCTATATCCACTAGTCCCACGTCAAATTTGTAGCGACCTTCACATACCACGAAAACTGTAGCAAGCACATATCTTATGTAATTATTATTCTTTCTAATGTATTACATAAATACGACACACGCGGATTTACAATTTGATGTCACAGGGCGCAGGTCCTATCAGAATACTAGCGCTGCAGCTCTTTTTCTGCCATTGAATAGGGTACTATAATTACTTATGTCTAGTAGCCCTCTAAACACACACATAAGAGTGTTCTATTGAAAATAAAATACTGTATCTACTGAAAAATGTGTTGTCTTATGAATACTAATTTTTTTTTTTTCTTTCTTCAAGCAGAAGTTTTAAAAATTTTAAGATTTTAGCTTATTAGCAAGTACTACGAGTATTTGTATTTACCAATTAACTAACTCGAAAAAGTGAATAAATGCGATAACGAGTTAGTAAAACTACCAACGATAAACTGTATAATATATTCGGATATTTCATTGTTCAACAAATTTAATACTTATGACAGGTAACCCATCAAACGTTGCATGCCCGTAACCTGCTGTCTCCTGAACCGAAATCGAAACGGTCACGCGAACCGCACGTATTTTCAACGCTCAACTCCCCAACTGAATATATCATTTCACACTACAATTTGACACCATATTTATGTTATACATCTACAGCTTTATAATCTAAAATATACTTTGTTATTATTGGGCTAGAAGTTATGTTTGTTTGAGTATGTTAATGTCGCTTAGGTTGGATGGCACAATGATGGTACACCGTTTGTGTGATTGAGTTCGTGTTTCATGTTTTGCCGTATTCAAAGTTAGTTCTGTTATGTCTGCCTTCGCGAACTGTTTAGAAGTGACGTGTTCGCTCTCTGATTTATCGCATTAGCGAACCTTTTTAGGGCTTTTTATTGTATATCGTAAAGGTTTGATGCTCTAATAATGGCTTTTATGTCGATAAACGAATTTTCTTTAAATGCTATAATTTTCATGGTAACTGCCTTAACACTTTGTAAATTATGAAGGAACTTTTGAATGTGCGTGAACATGACAGTGATTTGTTTAATTAAATAGATATGTACTTAATTTTTACGTGTTAAAGACGATTTTGCCACAGTGCGAAATCAGATAATTTAACTTGGAGTTATTGATGTTTGATAATGTTTCGGTTATGTCATGTTTTTAGATGTACCTACCTACACTTATGTATATTAAAGGATCAATTGAATAAGGTTTTCTTGTATTAAAAGAGACGTAGAATCCCATAACATCAAAATTTGAGAAGATCCTTTGTGAAAGCAAAAAAGTTTTAATACGTTAAAAAATATTGCGTATGTTCAAAATTAAAAAAAAAATGAAATTTCAAAAATGGAATGTTTGAATCAGACAGCCTTATTGCGGACTACACACGATCGTGCCGTAGTCGTATGTTCAATAAAACTTATCGAATTAATATATCATGTGTAGGTGACCTACGATAAAGTATGGTGTCGGCCCGTACCAGGGGGCTCACCGAGTGTTGTAATATCAATACTAGTTTTTATTGTTGTATTGATAATAATAGACGTTGTGACGTATTAGACGTGTTTGGTATAATGTCTTTTTATTCGACTGTTGAACTCGAAGACTTATAATTTTAGGCCGTATGTCAACCTATTCCGTAGAACTTCTAAATAGCTAACCATAATTCAACGAATGAAATATCTTTTGTAACATGACACAAAATTTAATATGCACTGAAAAGAAGAAATATTAAAAAAGAAAAAAAAGACGACATGTGCGCTTTCCTAGATTATTAAACTCATTGTTTTATGTAATTATTTTGAGCGAATGTGGAGACGGTTCCCTGATGGAAAACGACTACCATCACCCATGACGGTATCTCAAATTAGACATGGTATACAACAAATTAAAGTAATTGTAATACGGATAAACTGGTTTTATTGTATCATCATCATTATAGTCATCATCTCAGCCAAAAGACGTGCACTACTGGACATAGACTTCCCCCCAAGGTTCTCCACAACAACCGGTCTCACACCGTCCGCATTCGGCAGCTTCCCGCAACCTTCACCAAGTCGTCAGACCACCTTGTGGGGGAACTACCATCGTAATATAAATACAAAACTATCTATTATAAACAATCATCATTCATCATCAGCCTTTTACAACCCACTGCTGGACATGGGCATCTTCGTAGAAAGAAGGTTTTGGCCTACTACGTTGGCTAGACAGGTTGGAATAGGGTTTGTTTCAAGTTTTCCTTCTCTTTGTAATGATATTTGCCTGAATAATTTCTTCCCTTAGTCGCCTCTTACGACACCCACGGGATGACTAGGGCTGGTAACACTATGTATTCTTAATCCGTCACCACACGGACTGATATTATAAACAATATCACAAGTTAAACTTAACTTAATCATCATACACCGTATTAAAGCAACAAAAATATCATGTCGTTATACAAAAACCACCTTGTCATATGTCGGTCGAAATTCATAATTATATCTAAGTAGTTTCTATTTTGGGAAATATTAACAGTATAACTAATAAAAGCGCTTTGGAATTGGGAAATAAAACGCTAACAGCTGGTTGTAAAACCTCAATTGTTATTGTACTGTTAATTAAGTAAAACGAGAACTACATTTGAAATAATAAAACATGTAATTTTGAGCGAGTGATTGTGGAACACGCGAACCTTGGCCGAACGCCCGATGTCACCTGCTACAGGCACCATAAACGAGGAAAAGTCTGGATAAGTCTTATTCAGAATAGTCGCCTAAATTAGGAAGTCGCGACATTGAAGCCGACAGCCAAAAGTAAATTAAGGATTTCTGGCCGATGTAATACATCGAAATTATCATCTAATATTATGCAGTGTGGCAACGGTATGGCAGTGTCGCTATAACAGCGGATATGACCTTCCCATTAGATGTTTCGCATCAGAATATTCAAGACAAAGTGCTGAAACTTGCACTTGATCAGTCCACTCCAGACCGCCTCTCGTTAGAAAGAAGGTTTCGGCCTATTATACACCGTTAGCCAGACGGGCTGGTATAGGATTTGTTTCAAGTTTGCCGTCTCTTTGCAGAGATGTTTTCCTGCGTAATTCGCTCCCTTCGTCGGTTCTTACGACACCTACGGGATAAAGAGGGGTATACTGCTCCGTATTTCGTATCCTTCACCACATGGATTTTCCTGACAATGATCAAGATCATTCTATCAAAACATCGGGTAAACAAAAGGTAACACAAGATATTTACAAAGTTAGTAATTCAGTTAATGTGTAGGAAATGTATGTATGGAAGAAGCTCATATCAAATCTGTATGATAAGTTACCAGTCTCTATAAACTCCAGACCAGAGGTATCAAGGGTAAGTATCACAATTATTTTATATTAATGTGATGTGATCGTGAGATATTCTGTCATTTCTAAAACACACTGAAAAATATTGACTAATACAATGTCCCGTTGTAACCCAATGTTAGGCTACCCCACATAATGCAGCGTCATAAAAATTATACCAGCGCGATTATCGCTTGTTTTCTGTTTAAAGTTCGTTTGTTTCGTGTGACTTACACTTTAGTTCGGAGAAATTGAATTAAGGACTCTTTGAACGAAGATTGGTCGTTGAATACGAAACTGTTTGACGTTTTGTTTGTCAAATATTATTTAAGTTTCGCTTAACTTTGATTAATTATAGTTAAGTTTATGGATCTTAGTTTGCTGTCTTGCCTTTGGTTTGATTTTGCTCGTAAATAGCGCTTGGTTATAGCGAATTAGTTGAACCTATCTAAATAGCAAATTTTCCAATTTACACACGTATTAAGAGATCACTTAAGGTTGGTTTTTAAAAAACTTTCTGTCGTTTTAATCGTTTGAAGGAGATAATACCTACTAGAGTTATCCAAGTGATCGGATTATACAATAATTACTTATTTAATATTCTATAAATTTTTATCTTGCTGTTTGTTTTAAGTTTATTTCGTATGATTTTAATTGCTATTGTCTTTTTTCCTTTTTAAAAAGACGACGCCCGCATTAGGAATAAATCCTGTGTCGCAGAAGACTTTACAAACATACGAGAAACGGATACAAAGAACACCAAGACTCAGAACAACAATTTGTGGATCACACAAAGTGTTACCCCATGTAGGATTTGAACCAACAATGCTCAGCAAAGTGGAGAGCGGCGTGGCGACCGCTTAAACCACTAGGCCAATCGTGAAGTCATTGCATAGAGCATTGCATGGAGTTGCCATTAAACAACAAGTACATACAACATATTAAGTAAGTACTTCAAATTTTGAGTTTAAAACAACTAATAAAACAAATGTGTCGCCTAAATTATCCCCTTCGTAAACGACATTAAACACAAAATCAAACTAGATTCATCATAATTTATACAATACCCACAAAAATTCCACGAATGACAATCATAGCGAATACTCGTCAACGTCAAAATAAATACCAAGAAAATGAACACACAAACCAAACACATTGTTTTACAATACGACAGATTCAATCAAATCGTAACAAAAAGGAATAAAAAGGAGAGGAGGACCACCAACTGTCGAGTTTCAAAAAACGAACGTCACAACACTAACAATGCGGTTCAAATATGACAGATGTCAGATTTGCGCGGCCCGATTGGCTCCGAACGCCCCCGAGAGCCTCCGAAAACAGCCGAGCACTCCGTTTAAATGTTATTCAATTCCGGTCCCGCTGTTTGCAACATTGGATTGTTCGTAATTTAATTATTCAACGTTCGTATGACGTCTTTTGACTTTAATCGAGTGACAAATTGACTTGGCGTGTTATTATTTTTGTAATTGGAATATTTTTATGCCATATGGCGTATGGAATCATAGAAGTATCATTTTTATTCAAGATAAAAGATACGGAATGGTTTTTCTGGTTTCGTTTATGGTCTGTTTGACGTCATCCTTCCTTGGAAATGTAATCATTTCTAAACGAAATAAAAGACAGGTAACGGAACTAAGAATTCTTACAAGGTACGTTTTCTATACATCGGATGGATAACTCTTCAGTTTTTCGGTATCTTGGGGACTCAGCAGCCAGAAGTGTTCGATGTTTCCGCTAAAAATTACTCCAAAGTCTGGCCTCAGATGCCTAACTCTATCATTTACTGAACATACAGTTTGTTACACGTCATTTACTCAAGCAATCTCTCTATGGTCGTCAGTCGACCCGGTAGGTAACAACCTACTTACTTATGTCAATAAAATAAACAAAACTTAAAAAGAAAGTTTAGAAACTGTACACAGGTAGTTACAACTTAATTAATAATTTTTTTTATCATACCACCTACAGTTCAAAGTTGATAAAAAAAGTGTTTCATTTAACCCCAAAAACAACAGTTCATTACGTGGGCTCACATGTACAGTCAAACACAAAAGTACACGTACCTAATTAAATTAATATTAATCGCCTTTCACAAACAACGTCTCATGACTTCACGTGCTTACTTAGTAGCTTCACAGTTGAACAAAATTTAATTTTTATTACGGCTACGGGCGTTTAAGGGGGGTGGGGGTCCCTACAAGCGTAGGTGGGAGGGTGGAGATGAATTAACGTGTTATTGGGGTGAAATTAAAGCGGTTAAACAGTTCGTGCTCAGAATTGTTCTACTAATTGGTCCCGCGACACACGCGTTTTGTTTAAAGACGTCTAGAGGTGTATGTACGTATGACTAGGTTAACAGTATTGTATGTTTTTGTATAATTTAGTATAAATGATGTGAATGGGTTAGTGATTTGAACGAATTGGAGAAAAATAACAAGTCGCTGTTAGAGGAAATAGATTCTCAAACTGTGATGTAATCTCTTATAGAAAACGTTGGGCTTATTGGTTTGGTGGTTAACAGAACTAAGTCGTGATCACATGAATATTTGTGTGATGAGTAAAATCACTTGTATCAGGGTGTGATTTATCATCATCATCAACAACAGTCTTCAACAGTCTACTGCTGGATATAGGCCTCTCCTTAGCAAGGAGGATTTTGTTTACTAACACGTTGATCAGACAGGTTGGAATAGGATCTGTTCCAAGTTTTCTCTCTCTATGTAGTGATATTTTCCTGAATATTTTATTGCCTTAGTCGCCTCCTAAGACACCCATGGGATGAATAGAGGTGATTACACTATGTATTCTTAATCCGTCACCTCACGGTAAACTACTGAATGATGTGGTACGTTAAGCGTTTCTGGATCTCCTTCAATCCAGAAACCTCAATTTAACATTTAACAGATTCGTACTGATGAAATATAGTTATCTGAATTACATGGATATAATAAAAGACCCTATACCCACACGAATAATCCTAAAAAACAGGTTCAGCGTAAAAAATCAAAAGATTTTTTGGTTTATTTGTTGCATTATATGTTAAGTGTTAATCTCTAAAAGTATCAGACGGATTTTCGGATGTTTGTCTTTGGTAGAACTCTTGGAAGTAGCATAGTCACAATAAATACCGTATTTACTCGTACATACCTATCACCAACTAAAATGAAACCAGCCTATCTAAAAGTTGTCTGGAAAAAAATACTATAGGCAATAAGGCCCTTTGTACATTACATTTGTTGTTAGTTTTTTAGTGTATAATGTTTGTAAGCCCTGGTTTACAAACAAAGTATTGTGATAGATAATATTTTATTTATATCTAATATATAAAATTCTCGTGTCACAGTTTTCGTTGCCTCTCCTCCGAAACGGCTTGACCGATTTTGATGAAATTTTTTGTGCTTATCCGGTATCTATGAGAATCGGCCAAGATCTATTTTTCATCCCCCTAAATGTTAGGGGTAGTACAACCCTAAATTTTTTTTTTATTTTTTAGCCAAAATTTTTAATTTCTATTTTTTTATGATACAATACACAAAAATACATACAATCCTCAATTTTGACCCTTCTACGATCAACCCTTATTTTTTAATAGCCATTTTAGTAAAAATGGCAAAACAACGTTTGCCGGGTCAGTTAGTATAATATATATACATATCTATCTAAACGCAGGTGAATTGTAACGAACATCTAGTAGTAGTTTCATCTAATCGTACATTTTTTGTTATTAAAGCATCAAAGTATCTATTCGTATATAGAACGAAACTTTTAATATCTTCAATACGAATCATTTCAGATTATCAGTCGTACAAACATTATTACTAAGGTGGTATAAACAGCTCTATACACTTCTGTTTTAGAGGAACACATGCAGCGCAAAGCAATACATCACCCAAATTATGTTTGAGAGACACAAACTAAGCTGTGCGCGACTGTACTCTATATTAGAACTGTTTATCTCTGACACACACACATATTTTCTGCACATGTACCTACTTACCTATTGTACATGGACACAGCCATTTAAGGAGGGTGCATCTACGTCTACACATTCTGTTAACTCGTATAAAATATAGAATTATACTTGGTCTTTAACTATGAAATCGACTTTTTTTATGAAACAACTCAAAAATATGTATATTTCAATATATATATTCTTTTCTATGGGGGGGTGTATATGCACCCTCCACACACCCTCCGCACACCCTTCCCAGTGCCCATATATTTTTTTTTTATGAAGAGCCTGCCAAGTGACTCTACTCTGCCTGATGGAAAGCATAAATAGAATCCAAAGAGTTGTGGTCACCATACTCATTGCAAATGCAGATAATACAGACCACGATGACTGTCACCCCTGCATCAATGAGCCTCCAGTCTCGCACTCACCAACGAAACACGACAGCATGGATGCAACATTATAGGTAACATTTATATAAGAAGGTTGTTTTTCGTAATTGACATATACATGAAAGAGTATAGTAGTATACTCCACAACACAGGGAATCCTAGTGGAGTCTAGGGCCGCAATTCATATATATATTATTTTGAGACCTTTCTTTTTATTATCGTTATTTGTATTTTATAGCCGCCAGTCGTATAAAAATATAACAGTAAAATTAAAAAAAAAAGTAATAAGACCAACATATATATAATGAAACCTGTTTCCCCAGTGGGGTAAGCAGAGGTATATCAAACGCCCACTTTTGGCCAGTGTTTTTGTCCCACGTAATAGCCTATTGTCACTAACCGGAATGTTTTGTTTGCTAGAGCCTCGACTTTCACCATTTTTGTTCACTCAAAAAGTGTTCAACGCGCCTAAAGAACTTTTCCCTTCAAAAAGTAATTCTAAAATTCATATCGTGGGTATTTCTTTCAAAGTGGAGTGGAATTTCGCTTTTCAAGTTCATATCTACATCACCTTAAACAAATACAGAATTTAACCTCACGTCCGATACCATTCAACGTGACTCTTAGACTTATTAAATCGGAAGCGAGCGAATAAAACGCTACATAGAGCCTCCTGGAGGTGGAAGAGAGGGGGTGAAGGGGGAGCTACTGACACTTCCGCGGAGTAACGAGATTGGTCTCGCTTATTGGTACCCGCACCACGTCACAGACAAGCACTCGGTAATGTAAACGTTTTTTGGGAGAATATATTGTAAAATGAGGGTAAGTGAATATTTTTTGTTATGTTCGCGTATAAGATAGGATTGGGTTATTGTTATTGATTGTCAAGACAAATAATTATAATAACTTGACGCACAGGGCTACCTACATTTTTTTTTAACTTGTGGAAAGCCCTTCAGGCCGCCCCCCCACCGGGGTTTACGACGGGGTGGTGTATTGGAATCGGACCTTACTTGGCCTTACTTTACCGGAGGGCTACCTACCCGAGTCAACTTTACTTTCAAGTGATGAATTGACGGACGAGGCTCTGGCAAGTAAAACATTGTGATTAGCGGCAATAGGTTCACCAACTCTTCGGAGGGATCAAAACCCTGGCTAAAAGTAGGCATTGACTATAGACTGGCAATAGGCGTGATTATATATATATGTATTTATGTAATTGACACATCCCATCCAATGCCATCTTATTAAAGTAGATGTCTAACTACGATCGGCTTGTTCTGAGTCTGGGTGTTCTACGTGTCCGTTTCTTGTATGTTTGTAAGGTTCCTATCATAGGAGGTTATCTGTCAAAATATTTAGTAAAGAATTAGAAGATTTAAAACTACGCCTCATAGATACCGCAAGTGAGTCATGATGCTTAAACAGATGCGCCGACTCTACCGGACTGATACCGCAGCCTTATAAAAAGCACTACAGCAAAAGCAATTATTACCACGTGTGGTTACCAGATACGCAAACCTTATTGAAGTTTCGTATTTTATCATGTTTTCACTAACACATTCACTTTTAAATCTTCATATTTTCCATCAGGCAGAGTAGAGTCACCTTATCAGACTCTGGATTAAAAAAAAAATTGCTTATGAGCACAAACAATGTAATCTCATCGAAACAAAAACGTGACCTCGTATTTCCCAAAAGGTTTATTACCATGTGAGATAGCAATAGTTCCATCTCACTCCAACATTCAACAATGTTCTACTGAAGTAAAACAAACGCTGCGCTAATACATAGCGCCCTATTTATCTTTAGTGAGTGCGTAGGCGGTGCGCTAATCGAATTGTCTCGTTCACCAATAGGCTAGATGACACGTTAGTCAAATTAGTCACTTTTTATGCCCTGTATGAAAAATGTGCTGAATAAAAAACTTGTGATGTCTCTGTTTTAGACTACTCAGTTGATATTTCAACATTTATTTCATTTTAATTGGTAATAGTAATAAAAAGCTGTAATAATTATACTTTCCGACATGTTTTGTGATAATTTCTTTACAGCCAACTACCCTATCGCAGTCAAGCTTTAGTGAAGCTGTAGGCAATTGTATATCTTATATCTTATTACTGAAATTTTTAATATGCGTAATGTGATGACTGGCCAGGTTAAGTGTTTGATGATAATAGCCTACCTATTTTAGTTTAATTCCTAGTGAGAGAAATTGTTTTTACATATGTTTAATACATGCATTTATACATAAAACTACGCCTGTTTTCCCAGAGGCTTTTTTGCCAGTGTTTTGTTCCTAATAGGTGGCTAGCCCATTGTCACTAATCGAGAATTTTTGTTTGCCAGTGTCTCGTCCGTCAATCAGCAAGTGCACCACTAGCAGAGGCCCTAAGCTCTTGACGGGAACCCTAGGGACCCATGTTCAACAATCTATGTTAAGTATTGTGGCAGCTTCTACATTATAACACAAAGTAAATGTACAACGGCGCCATCTAGCGGAGATACATCGAACTACGAAGTATGAACGAAAAGTATGAATGTAATGAACTACAATGCTAACTACTAATCCTGTATCGCGATATAGAGATTCACGTGGCAATTAGCGTATGTACAACATCCCAACATCAACCGTTGGGCCGTGGCCCGCCAGGTATGATCACCTCGCCTGGTCGGAGGATCCTCCCTTTGTGTCGGAGGGATATATGACACACGTCCCTCCACAAGTATCAATCCGTGCGGTGACGGATTAAGTATTCGGAATGTCAGCAGACAAACAAAACTAACTACGCAGGATAACATAGCTGCAAGGAGAAGGAAAACTTGACATCAACTCTATACCAACTTGTCTGGCCAGTGTGGTATAGTATGCCAAAACCTCCTTTCTAAGCAGAGGCCTATGTCCAGTAGTGGGCTACTAAAGGCTGTTGATGTGATGATAAACAATCTTCGAAGCAGTTTGCATATTATGTCAAAATTTGAACCCAATCGGGTCAGATATTTTTGACTTTTTGAAATATATACAGACCAACTTAATATTTTTATGAAGCTGCCTATTTATCTGTTGCTTATTTGTCTGTTGGTCTAGTGGTTAGTTATCCTGACTACTAAACCAGAGATTGTGGGTTCGGTTCTTAACTAGGATAAATCTTTGTGTGACACGATCATTTGTTCTGGGTGTAATTTGTCTATTATATGTATGTATTTAGAAATATATCAGTACGCTTTTCAGGCGTCTGTTTAACATAGGTTTTCTGTAGTTTAGAATCAGATGGTCGTGTCTGAAATTTGTGATAATATGTAATATTAAACTGCGATAGTAAATATAAAATAAAAAATATTTTGAACATTTAACACACAACGTCATTTAGTTTCCAACTAAGCAGAGCTGCTATGATAACTAGACTGACTGATAGAATACTTATTTCCTTTTTTTTGGTAAATATTATACATAGAAAACATCCAAACTCCGAAACAGATGATGGATAAGCGGTAAGCAGATGACTGACGTTATTTCCTTAACTGCCTGTGTTTAGGTGGTACATTGTATTAAGACTGGTATGTGTCTATCTTAAGAGCATATTTCCAACATTGAGTTCTGCTTACCTCTTCAGGGGCATAGAAACGTTATACCTACTATCACTATGTGTACTTAGTACCTAACTAATGTACGAAATTGTCGATAGAACCTTCTAATTGTTACAAGAGTTACATAAATCTCCCTGTAGGTATCGAGCTAAATCGAACGTGGATACCTCTTTATTTACACAACGACACGAAATTGACTTCTCACTCCATCTCGCTCTAACACCCTACACAAACATGAACAAAAAGTACTTCACCTTCTTTCCATTCCAAGAAAATAACAGAGACGGCACATACGGCAGCTGTGTACGAGCGAGCGAGACAAAAATCATCGCCATCTTAGATGCAGCCCGTGGACCAGAAGTTAGCCAATAACTTGCTTTGTATGAACCCAAACTGGCTTACGTAAAGCTCAATTGGCGTAGCAAATTGGACTGTATTCTTTATGTGTTAGAGTTGAAGATTACTTGTTGGGTTACGAGGTGAAATTAATAATAACTTTGTAGGGAAGTTCTTTAAGGGGAGGTTTGCAACGTGAGGAGAAAATAATGACGGCGTGTCTTTGATGGGACCTATTGTGATGGAGTCTGGTTTTGAAGTGGCCTCTAATATAATAAGGCCTATTAGTTAACTTGAAATTGTATTTTGTTTGGGGTTGTGAAGCCAATTACAGCGTTTAATCTTTGATTTGTATGTGTGTGCGTATGTGTATTCTTTTGTGGCATACACATTGTGACATATTGTGAGGCTGATGTAAATGTGAAGATTTTGTAATATAATGAAAAGGATACGTAAAAACTGATTATTCTAGAGTTCTTTTCTGCTGAGGGGTTGACAAAAGAGTGTTAAACGCTCACATTTTCTTGACCATTTAGTTCCCATGTGTGTATTACCGTCAATAAACACATAGAAAATTTTCTTAACACTTATTATTTTAAATTATAAATAAGTTCGATTCAGGAAAGATTGAATCAGGAATAATGGGAGCCGTAGATGACCCAAGATCACTGATATTGGTCAGAAAATTGCTAAGCTTAAGTGGTAGTGGCTGGCACACACTGCGCGCAGAAATGATGGTGGATGTGGTCATTAAGTTCTTTGTGGCGACCGTGTACTGTAACGGTAGGGCTCCCATAAGGAGGTCCAACGAGCTAGTAAGGGTCACGGAAAGATGTTGGATGCGGGCAGCACAGGATAGTCCGTTAGTAAAAATCTAGGGGGATGCCTATGTCGAGCAGTGGATGTCTTTTGGCTGAGATAATAATACCAAATTTACAACAAATAAAAATTACACGAGTATTGTATTGACAATTTAGATTTAGCAGTGCTACAGGTCTACTTAGTTTGAGACTAGATGGCGTTGTATGTCAGGTGTTCAAAATATTTATTTATTTAAATGCAAGTAGAGCCTAGACGCTTACAATATTAGTTCATATTTAGTATCTTTCTGTTGGTTTTACGAGAGTTTAGCAGTAGGCCAGCTATAAGTTGCGTGGAACCAAAACACTGGCGAAAAGTGGGTGTTTAACATGTTAAGCGGTAGGGTAGAGGCATACCATCCAGATATTACTGGATGTCGTAATTATCTGGATGTCGTAATAGCAGCGGTTCCCGGATCCCTCCTATCTCAGGCTCAGAGTGGCACACCGTGTGGTTTGGCCTGAGGGAGTTTCCACAGGTTAAAAAAAAAAGGTAGAGGCATGCCTCAACCTACCTCTCTAGAGATAATGGAGTGATTTTATGTGTATATGTGATACAAATATATATGTCCTTAAATTATTCAAAAAGGTCCCTTAATATGAATTATTAGACAAAATACAACAATATAAAACAAATAACAAAAAGATGTACAGTTCTGTACAAAAGCTCTAACATCACATCACAATATACAGTCGATCCCAAAAACATCAATCACTCAAACTGAGTTAATCCACAACTAAATTAACTCGTGGTAAACAAGTGTACCCTTAAATAAACCACACACGAAAGAAAATAAACTCTATTGCGTTTGCATAAAGCCCTCTATTATTTGACCTAAGTAATAAATAGAGTTTACCTCGATATGCAACTTTACCGCTTTCGTATTAAGACTTAGATTGAAATGTACATAAACGTTTATCTACTGATTTTCATTCTATCTTCACATCATTTGTGCTCGATGCCGGTCCTAAAAGGTTTAACTAAATCGGTGCTATAGTTTTTGAGCCTTATTGTATGAACGTTAAAGTGGGTTTTGTTTTGTGTTACAGTCTGACTGACGAGACCGGTCGGGTTTTTATTTCATTAATTAAATAGGTATTTAAGAGCTATTAACGCGTTTTTACTCTATTTAATGGTTTTCTTTTAAGACTATTTCTTAGTAAATGTGTATTTAATTAATGATGAATATTAAGATTTTTTGTAAGGTACAGTTTGAGTTCTAAAACCTAAAGCCAGTTTATTTATAAATCACTAAGTATCTATGTTTTTTAGTACTCAACACCAGTAAAAACTTATAAATTGTCAAATATTGTGTTTAGTATTCATTGATTTCAGAACAGATAATTTGTTAAATAGATTCTTGAAATTATATTTTAGAACCGAGCTTTGACTGTAAGTTGAAATCAAAAAGGTAAGTCTCAATTCGGAAAGGGTAACGTCTGACAGATATCTTATTATACTTATCTTTTATATTAAATAAATAATATTATACAGGGTACATAGTAGCGTATACTGATAATTAATAAAAAGACTTTATTCAGAAAATTTCACATTCACGCTTAAGAAATTTCAAAATTCAAATAAAAGCAAAAACGTGCATTTTTTTTAAATCATAACACAGTTAATTAAAACTTTTATACAAAAATAAGAAATAAAAAAAACTTAGTCTTAGTAATTAAACGCGAATCCTCTCAATATATTCGAACAAATTCAATAAAGCCGTGTACAAACAACTCGAAACGTTATTGCATAACGCATCTTAAACGCAGGGTAAACGGAGGGTAAACGCAGGCTAAACGCTCGAGTTGTCAGCCGCGGGGGAACAGCCCTCTGTTTATACGAGTGCACCCGACTACTTAATAACGACTTATTTATTTGCACAAAGGATCAGAACTGGTAATTGCGTGGACGATAATAGGAGAACTATTAAATGACGCACGTGGCCTATCGGGATCTTGTATATTTGCCGCTGACTGTCCTTCGTTTCTGATTAAATATAGTTTCAAAGTTTAATTGAAAAGTAATTTCCTTTTCAAAGGTTTTTGAAGAGAGATTTTTTTTCTAAATTAAGAACCTGCTAAAGTGACTCTACTCTGCCTGATGGAAAGTATGAGTAGAATCCAAGAGTTGTGGTCACCATACTCATTGTAAATGCAGACAATACATTATGGCGATCCACACTATGGCGGCCTAGTGTGTGCCTGTGAGTGAGAGCCTAGTCGCAGCGCAAGGCTCCCACGGGTGCCACGATGAGTGTCACCCCTGCATCAATGGGCCTCCGGTTCCGTACTCACCAACGAAACACGACAACATGGATGCTGTCGCTTTAGGTTGGAACATACAAACACCTTCACCACTTCAAATCAACCTATTGCCGTCTACTGTTGAACGAAGGTCTCCCCAAGGAGCGCCAACCATCCCAGTCCTGGGCAATTCGCATCCATCCGCTGCCCGCCACCTTCTTTCATTCGTCGGTCCATCGCGACGCAGAGCGTCCTACACTACGTTTACCAAATCGTGGTCTTCTCTGTCGAATAACCTCGATACGAAATACAAACATATATAAACTGCCAATACTGTTACCCTTCCTTTTGGTTTCGTCGCAGTCGATTGAAAAGGGAGCCCTTTCTCTTTTTATATTATGGCTACAGTAATTTATTGAAAAATAGATATTATATAGTTTAATATATTTTTATATTATACATACTGAGTTTTTAACAATTAATATTTGATTCAAATGTAATACTTCGACCTTCACTCCACAAAGAATTTAAGTTAAAAACTTCAACAGTTTCTTTCATACGTTTATATAATTTTAAGAAACTAATATCGCCTTTCGAATTCGGTTGCAATTCATCGTTATACCATCAACAAATCTATACAACAAACAAACCAAATAGCTTTTTAACACAATTCCACACGTCTGAACTCAATTAATGTATTAAGTAAATTATAAATGGTTCCAAAAAGCGAACATGATAAATTGATGTCGAATAACAATTTAATAGAATAGCTACAATGAATGAACACAAAAAGTTTAAAATCAATCGAAAACAAATTACTTACGGGACGCAACCAAATTGAGTCATTAGTGGTAGAACCATGTCTACTGGTTGTTGCAGGATAAGTCCATATTTGGGACGACAATTTTCAAGATGAGATTGCGTCGTCGTCGCTTAGATATATGCTAACAAATATAATAGATATAATAATATTAGAAATAGTCATATTATTATTTAATAATAGAAATACCAGCAGACACTATGATTACATTTTAGGTACCTAATTTTCCATCACAAATTGATTAAGAGTTTTATTTATTTCACTTTATGCACAAGTACAGCGGTGGACTTAACGCCTAAGGCATTCTTTGCCAGTCAATGGATTCTGCGATGGAGGGAAAAGATGAGGGAGGCACACTAAAGGATGTATAATAAATGACAGAGAACTTACTTTGAGCAAAAATAAGCAAATATAATATAATACACACATATCTATACCTGGATATACCACAACAATTCCACCAGTTCTGCCACTTCACAAAGTAAGGAGTAAAGATTTCTAGTTTTTCATTGAGAAAATAATGAAAACTAAATGACCACATAGTTACAATTATATCTCCAGTACATAGACGAGACAAACAGACTGAAGTCTGCACCACTGAGAGGACAAACAGATGTGATTGGGACCAATTGTCATTGGCAATACCATTGTCGTCAACCGATTACATTTAAAGGAAAGGTAAACAAAAAGGTTAAACTCATGTAGTTAAAGAGGAGACAGAGTAAACTCTTACGAATACGTTCAGGATCAAAAAGACGAATGGAAAATATAATTTCATCTCGCTATTGACGGGACTGAAATAGTAATTTTTCCCAAACAATTTTCGTCATCATCATCAATAGCCTTGAACAGCAGACTATAGGACATAGACCTCTCTTTAGAAAGGAGGTTTTGGCCTACTATACCACGCTAACCAGATGTGTTGGTATAGGATATTTTTTCAAGTTTTCCTTCTCTTTACAGTGATGTTGTTATGCGAAGTTTATTCCGTTAGTCGCCTCTTACGACACCCATGGGATAAATACGGGTGACGACACTCTGTATTCTAAATTAAACGTAACTAAATTCTTCTGTCAGCACACGGACATAAAGACTCTTCGTACAAACATAAAAACCTAAACAATTTTAGGAAATTTAAAAATTTTAAAAACATTCAGTTATTTTAATCAACCTTAGGCACAAAGGGAGGATTCAACGACCAGGCGAGTCGGGCTGCGGCCCGACAGTTTATGATGTGATGTTGTATACACGTATGCTAATCGCCACGAGAATCTCTATTTCGCGATACAGGATTAGTAGTTGCTTAGTAGTTCATTATACTCTGTAGTTCGATATATCTTCGCTAGATGTTGCTGTAGCATGTTTTTTCTGTTTATTGTATGTGGAAGTCGTCATAAATATGCTGTCACTCAAGGCTCAATAAGTTTTTAGCTAAGCATATGAACATATTACATGCACTATGCATTCAGTTAATTGCTTAAAGCTAATTCGCCTACATAACAGTCACTTATCCCCGTACTCTAATTAACACTACTTCCAATTGCAAATAGTTAAATCAATCCAACATTTTTTTCAAGCAACATGGCCATAATAGTCGTTAGCAACATTGAACATTGTTGCATGGACGACAGCAACACGGCGTAAGCAAATCAAGTTTGTAGCGCTAAATTAATTACTGCGATGAACGTTTGCGTTGTCGATTTGCGTTACCGACATGTTTTTAAATTGCTCCATTCTTTATTAACGTGGAGGTGAATTTATTAATTGTTTGCATCGCTTTTATTGAATCCTTGTTCGTACACTGTCTTGTTTGTTGAGTATATTTTGTCCAGGAGCCTATGATTTCTTTTGTTGTGCTACTAGAATTTGCCGTGTCGTGCGCGAAAACTGTGTGAGTGTCACCATTCCTATGTCATGGGTGTTGTAAGAGCCCACTAAAGGAGCAAATTATGCAGTAACACATAACTGCAACAAAAAAGAAAACTTGTGGTATGTCAAGCAAGGGACTTTTCAAGGCTTTTGATGTAATGTATCGATATAATATTATAATTAACTAGTGTTTCAGAAGTGAAATTACCTTATTCCAGCTCTGTCAAGAATCACAAATTTTATTTATATTTTTTTTTGTATATTGTGAACCTGCCAAAGTGACTACTCTGCCTGATGGAAAACATGAATAGAATCCAAGAGTTGTGGTCACCACACTCATTGCAAATGCAGACAATGGAGTATGGTGACCCACGCTATGGCGGCCTAGTGAGATGCTTTTTCACGCCCCGCTTAAGGACGTAAAACGCATGACAGTCATCGTGTCAGTGTAAGGCTCACATAGTTAGTGGTAACTGTGTGAGCCTTGCCAAATAGTTATTGTGGAATAACTTTCACCCCTGCATCCATGGGCCTCCGTAAGACCTATTCGTCGTGTAGTTGGTGATGGTAGCTGCTAAACCAGAGATTGTGAATTTAAACTCAGTGTGTATAGTCAGATAGATCAGATGGATCATCTGTCTTGTACTTAGGTGTAATTGTCTATTGTTTTTTCTTTCTAACCTTTATTATTCGCAATATTATTTGGGACGGTTACTATAGCCATTGGTTTTACCTGAATGAAACTAAAAAAATATCTTATTGCAGCTATAAAAATGACAATTTTGGTAGGTGTTAGTAACTCCATAACGAGCTTTTGGGATCTGAATAGAATTTGACACAAAGATAGGTTCTATTCTGGAATAATTCAAAAGCTAAGTATTTTAATACACTCGTATCAATTTAACTAAATATTTAAACCTTAAAATGTTCAGAGGAAAGTTGACTCAAAATGCAAAGAAATAGATCCAACAGTTCAAGCACAAAGTAATTACTTTTAACAAAACTCGACGCGTCAAATTAAAAAGTAATCCTAATCTGAAAACGTGACAAAAACAGGAACCTATTGTCACAGTGTGTTCTCACCGCATTCACAACTGGCTATTAGATCCTATGGGGGACAATGGGACAATAGTCAATGGGGTCGCAATTACATGGTACTAATTCACTCATTGCACCCTTAAGTTTTTTGTAGGTATTGTTACAGTTTAACATATACTTTGTTTAGTATATTTATGTTGATTCGAGAAAGTTTCGAGAGAAAATTGCGGCACTTCTGTGACTTGTTTTTTTTCTACGGCCAGTATAATTTGAACCATTATTGCATAGACTTGTGCTTTGACATGTGCGTATTTGCCAGCATATGTGGTGAAAGTACTCCCATATAGGGGAGTCTCGTGGGAGTTTTGTCATCAGCAAATTTTCATAATCTAGTACCTCTTATAACTTACTAATCTTTTTAACATTGGAGATCAATACTTCGCCACATGATTTCGTAGAAAATCGATGTTAAGCAATTTTATCTTTTGCTTTTCACCAAATCAAGGAAGTTACCGAAGCTCAAACCTCTTTCCATCTATTTCTGGAGTTATAGGTAGAAGAAACTCTTGAAAGATAGATGTCCACGAGCCGTAACAGTACCATTTGATGACCAGCCTGTTCTTTTACCTCCACATAAAATATCTTAAAAGTATGACTGACGTTAAATAATACAGTATCGTGTTTGTCGTCAGCAAACGTGGCAGACACGTGTTGGCCACGTGGCTCCATGTTGGTACACCCAACCTACGGCCAATTACAACAGACCACTGGATACGAATGACGGATATTTAACATGGATATTCGACATGGACAGTTCTTGGTGTTCTCACCCTATGAATGACGTAACAATGTTTGCGAGGTGTCAGGTTACTGTTGGGGTGTATTAGACTTAATTAATTTTTGGTATTCCTTTGGTATTTTGTGGGGGAAGATTTTGTAAAGTCACACGCAATCTGAATTCCCTGTGGAAAAGAGGGGAGTATTATGGACTATAGTTATTTAAGGTTTGTGGATTTGTTGAAAGTCTTTGACCCTTTAGAGTTTAACTCCTTACTAGTAAAATGAAATTAATAAGAAGGATATTAAAGTTCCTTAGCGTAAATGGTGAACTTAGGGTAAGTCCAGGTAGATATTTGCAATACGGCTACGAAGTAAAACCTTCGCGATATTAACGTCTATCACTTTTCAGTGACTATATACGTTATGAAACAGGATTAGATGAGCTATTCTAAATATATATTTGGTCAATTAAACTCGTGGGCACAATACGACCGGTTTCTTCATTCACTCATCACTAATATCAATTAAAGACATAAAGATTTTAAGAAAGACACAGAAAGAAATATCTATTGTCCACTGAATTACAGGTTAAAGATACTGTTCGTTAATACTACTTCTCGTGTAATAAGAAAAACATATTGTAGCTGTAGCAAATATGCTACGACGTAGACGGTCTACAAAGGTCTACAATAGTACACTTTACGGGTAAATTATCGGTTAGACGTAGCAAAGTATATGTTGTAAAAAGGATCTGAGACTGTAATTAAAGAGGACTAAGTCTCTCAAGTGATCGTAGATTCCACAGGGACAGCAGACAACTATAAAGTCTCTTATTTATATAATCTAAATAATGATGACGTACTCCTAGCTGATTTCGGCCAGGGTGGTCAGTCTCAATGGACACCAACCAACTACGCAGAAGATATCAGAGGCACAAGTGAGTGTGCAAAAAGAGGTGCACTCTCTGTTCCCTGGCTCTCACAGTCCGATGGGACGGTTATCCGACACGACCGGGAAGAGATCAGGCGCAAAACTGATGGTTTTATGTGCTCTCTGAGACACGGGGGTTCAGACTACAATTCATTTTTATAATAAGAAAAATACAACAACACTTTTTTGTACGACCCGGGAATCGAATCCGAGACCTTTTATTCAGCAGTCGCATACGCTAACCACTAAGCCAACGAGGCAGTCCATATAAAAATAAATATGAGGTTACTACACTCCGTTACAGACCATGAAGAATTCATTGAGTTTCGATATCGGTACACAGCATGTTCACGTTAATGTAAACTAAGTATATATGCTGTGTACACAGACTATGTACTGCTCAAGAGCGCAATAGCTGTGCTAATTAATTTATTGGGCTCATTTAGTTCGAGACAGTTCTTCTTTTTTGTAAATATAAGTTAGGTATGAAATTCAATAAATCGAATTTGACAAATCAAATTTTAATTTCGAAATTCAAATCGAATTTAGTTCATTTTTACCAAATTACTTTGAACTGAGACTCCTTTTTATGCAATGTATTCTGAAAAAATGTTTTTGTTAATTAAAAGCAAAGGGTTAAGCAAAGCAGTTAGTAAAAATAGCTGTTTAAAGGTCGAAGTACTAGTAACGTAGGGTTTTACTGACATTTGGCATTAGGAACCACTGGATAAATCAGACTCCTTAGTCACTCCAATATTAAAAAGATAATCTCTTAATTAAAATACGTTTTCAACTTTAAAAAGAATTTACTGGAACGTCTTAATTTAATTTCGCATAAAACTCCGCCGCCATACTTGTCGAGCTAAGAGGTTAATTTAGTATTTGTCAGCTGCGGCAATCGCGTATTAAAGACCTTAACCACCACCTCAGTGATAAAGTTAACACGACTTTATAGTAATAGAATTACGCTAGTTTTTTGCTTTGCTGCTTTAGTCTTGTTATTGTTATTACTGGAGTTTCTCTACAGCCTTTGTTAATTATAAAACACAATCCAAGATTGGTTCAATTAATTGGGTTCTAATGACGGTATGTTAGAGGTCCTGACCTGTTCTTTACACGGATTCTATTTTATAGATTCTAATTTCTGCATCTGGGGATTTGTAAAATTTTATATTTTTTTTCTATATTAAGAGCCTGCTAAAATGACTCTACTCTGCCTGATGGAAAGCATGACTAAAATCCAAGAGCTGTGGTCACCACACTCATTGCAAACGCGGACAATGCAGTGTGGTGACCCACACTTTGGCGGCCTAGTGCGCTTGGGGATGTAAAAGGCATGACAGTCTTTGTGGCAGTGTAAAGCTTACACATTTACTACGATAACTGTCATCGCTGCATCAATGTCATGTCATCAATCTTATATTCTAAAGATGTATGAAATTATTTTCATTTAGTTGTTCAATATAGTATAACCTTTGTACAGACATAGATGGAGATCTACAAAAGGCGGTCGTATCGCTCACGGTGATTTATTCCAGTCAACCTTTGTGCAGATAATATGAAAATATTGTAAAATCTGGGCAGTCTGTGGTGTAGTTTTATGATAATTTAATGAAATAATAACATGTTAATTTACACACACACACGATCTATTTTATAAACTTCGTACACATTCGTGTATAAGGCAACTTTAGTGTACGGCATGTTTATCACCGTTGATATTGAGCACTAATCTAATAATGAAAAAAAAAAATAACAGCTGATACTTATAGATAGTACGTTACAGACCTAACTGCTAAAGGGTATGTTTATTTTCTATTTATTTTTTATTTTAAGAGCCTGCCAAAGTTACTCTACTCGGCATAATAGTAAGCATGAATAGAATCAGATAGTTGTGGTCGCCATGCTCATTGCGAATGCAGACAATGCAGTATGGTGACCCACACTATGGCGGCTTAGTGAGATGCTTTTTCACGCCTTGCTTGGGGACTATATAAACTCAGTGTGTTCGTTTTAATAGATTTGTATTTTTTTTTAAATGTCTTGTTTTAAGTTGTAAATCATCTCAAGACAATTGTACTTAAATTGGCCGCTTAAATCTAAGCGACCAAAAAGAGTCGGCCATTATAATCTTGTATAATTTACATTAATAGATTAAAGAGAGGTTTAAGTGACGATTTGTTCAATATTTTACGAGTTTTATTAGGAAGCAAATAAATGATTAAGTTACAATTTGTTTCAACCTGATATTAAGTGTTGTTTTTAAAAAGAGTTCATTCTTGTGCATATTTCTATACTTTTTCGGGTTCCTCTTAATTAACTTGGATTGGATGTGGTATGTTTATTAATGATATACTTGTACGACTTCATTCACTTGATTAATTAATGTCGGGTTCCATAAGGGATTCATTTTCCGAAATTCTACCACAATGGTCAGATTTTATTTAACACTTATACTTTTATTACATTGTAAACTTGTTTAATAAACGATTTACACCATATTCTTATATTTTACAACATCAAACAGATCGTAAAATTTACTTTGTAAAAGTAAAAGTATTGTCCGACTGTTTAAAATCAGTATTTACAACTACAAACAGTGTATAAAATTGTAACAATTCAATAAGTTTACAAAACGAAAGTGATACAATAAGTTAGCGCCTTCATCTCAAATTCTTCGTATACTTGACAAAAAGAACCAAGCTCAAGTACCTACATATATTATAACACAAAATTAGCCGATGATCTCGCTGCCTTACAAAGGTACCGAGAACTTAATACTCCTAACTTTGTAAAGGCACCAAGGTCTCACTAACGTTCTCAAATATCAACGATTGCGCAAAACTTATACACTTCGATCTCCATTGTGACTCTTCAAATCCACAGAATAAGGAACATTATCCTTTGTATTAGAGATTTTGTAACGTTGGAAGCTAAATCTTTCACCGGGCCGCCACTCGAAGCCGAATTCTAAAGTTCTCAATTCAAATATAAGTTGTATTCGTATTGAATTGTATGTCAAATTGGATGGATAATCCGCTTGAGAGCCTACGTAAGCCGCCATTGTTGTGATCACAACAAAATGGCCGTGCTTTAATGGCGCGAAAAAGAGACACTTCTATTGTTACCGGTCATGCAGATGCACGTATTGTGAAGTGCTAATTATTTTGTTTACATTTTAATTGATGGTAAAGGAAGGTTTATAGTGTAGGTAAATATTTTATTTAAACTGTTACACTTAATATACCTTAAGACGATTTGAAATTATTGAAATAAAAACGGTATTTCGAAAATTGTGGTGAGATTTATTTAATTAATATCACGCAGTCTGTAGTCTTGAAAGAGCAAGGTTGAAACTGTAAAATTTTAAAAGAAATACGTAATAAATTTAACACGTGAAATGTTTTCTATATCCTGTCTTTTTCATTATATAAATAGGAATTGCTTAATTGGTATGTAGCACTAATTCTTGAACTACGAATTCTATTTGCACGGGTGTATGGGACAATTTAAAGTAAAATGGAATTTTATTATAGGAATAATATATAGTCAAAATAAGTAATTTGTAGCTCTGGTTTAATTATCCCTCTAGTATTGTTATTTCTTTAAAGACTTAAGCCAAATAAAAGCTTGCAAAGAGAACGGAAATATCAAGTTTGGAGTTCCGCCGGCCATTGCCGTAATCTACACCGACATGATACGTACGGAACCTGCTATTAACCATTCATTGCTTTATTCTTTCATATTTTTACCTTTGTATAACCTCCATTATAACTTGGACCGGCGTCAGACTCTTTCTAAAATGGATCAGAGTTCAACTCGTAATTGATGTGTTGTACTCGGTTATATCCAATATAGTTTGAACTATAATCGAGGAGAGTTTCTTTAAGAATCATAGTTCAAAATGAAATTGTCTTGTTCGTGATGGTATCCAATATAAATTGCACTACGCTTGTGAGTTTTGTGTTCGTAGCTGAGGTCATATTAACTGGTGCTTATGAGCTATAATTGAATTACCCTTATTTAGTTGTTTCCTGTTATTTTTTCTATACAGGATGGAGCTGTCAAATTTTAATCAAATTATTATCGAACAAAGGGTCTAACTTATGATTACCTTTAGAATAGCTATTATTAGGGTCTACACGTTTTGATATTAATTTCCTAAGAGACCTCTATTTTTTTTTTTCATCTCGAGTTCGTATTTTTTTATAACGGTCTATTTTATTTTTCTTAGTCATAATTATTAGGTGTAGTCATTCATTAGATAATTAAGTCGTCAAATAAATTATGTAAGTGTAAGAGATAAGGCATATTCATCATCTTTTTCTTTTCAAGTTTTTTTTGGGCTCACATTGAATAGCGTTTTATTTTATTGATTCTTGCTATTAGTTTCCCTTTTTGCGCATAAAAGAGATTAAATCATAGTACATTTTTATTTATTTCTCTAATCAACAGTCTTTAACAGTCCATTGCTGGACATAGGCCTCTTATTGGCAAGGACGTTTTGGCCTACTACACCACGCTGGCCAGTCGGGTTGGGAAAAGGTTCGTTTCAAGTTTTCTTTTCAGTGTTGTCCTGCATATTTTGCTCTCTTAGTCGCCTCTTACGGCACCCATGGGATGATTAGGGATGGTGACACTCTCTTACCATGGTATTCTCAAACGCTTACCATGTGGACGTTGTTAAACAACAATAAATTTATAACGGTATGGTAAGTGAAAAATATTTTCAAAGAATTAAAATTCGACAATAATACCACATTTTAAATTATCACATTATTATTCAAGCGTCTTGAGGATGGAAAGTCTGTTCGTAACCAAGGCCAGCGCAACCTGGTCGAAACGTCAGACATTTCAAAGATACCTATGTACTAAACATCTGTCGTGAGCGCTGCGCTTAATTCCCGAGAACATATATGAGTAATACTATTAAATGTTTTAAAAATAAAGACACGATCACAATCCAAACAAGACTCAATGATCCATAGTCGACATTAACGCAAGAACATCCAGGAAAAATAAAAGGAAAATACATCCTAATACACTTGAGGGTTGAACGGGTGTGGGGATCAAACGAAAAGAAACGGGGAATAAATGATATGATCGCAATAAACACAATTTCCCGTGTTGCTGAACAAATTGTCGGCACACTGCGACTCTCACGCGACTTATGTTAGCCTGTTACATCAAGTTGCGTTTCATGTGTGTGCGTTTGATGCTTAAGAGTCGATCTTTTCCTGTGTCAATATCTAGAAACCGACTCATTTTTTAGAAAACTATTCCAAGGCAAATTTAATTTTTATCAGTATAAATTATGAGGATTTTTAACAATGAATAAATGATATGATCGTCAATAAACATAATTTCCCGTATTGTTGAAGAAATTGTCGGCACACCGTGACTACCACGCGACTTACGAGTATGTTACAAGTATATATTTATTCATTTATTTATTTATTTATACTTTCTGCAAATAAGTTACATTGCATAAGGCGGGCTTAACGCCGTAGGCATTTTCTTCCAGTCGATCTTTGGGTGATGCAGAGATGTGTGTAGTAGCTGTAACATCTCGGTACGTCAAGTTGCGTTTCTTGTGTGTGCATTTAATGATAGAGAAACGACGTCTTTATCAACTATCAACGTTTCAGTGTTATTAAATTGAAAGAACTTTCTTTTTTGTTGAACCTTGTCTTTTCGTTTTTCGATATTTTTCCCCGTTTGAACTTCTAGTACTGACTGTCTCGTTGGTCTAGCGGTTAACGTATGCGACTGCCGATCAATCAAGAGGTCTCAGGTTCGATTCCTGGGTCGGGTCGAAAAATGTTAATGAATTTTTCTGGTTTCAGAAATACTTAATAAGGACCCGAAGTTTGGAAGTTGGGGTCTTAACGCCCGTGCCGTCGAGCGTTCGTGAAGCTGTCGGTCCTCCACCTGATCTCTCCCTGGTCGTGTCGGATAACCGTCGCATCAGATTGTGAGAACGAGGGAACAGAGTGTGCACCTATATTTACGCATACACCTGTGCACAGTAATATATACTGTGTAGTAGGCTGGTGTCCGTTAAGACTGGCCATCGTGGCTGAAATCGGCCAGGAGTACATTACTGACTCTCACAAAAATTGCATGATCAGAATTAGCCAAAGCGGTTCAGCCATTTTAGAGTTTTACTAAAATTAATGAACAGCTATTTAAATAATCGATTGATTTTGTTACAAATAAAAATTGACTATGTATAAGTAATCTTAATATAGAAGGAAAAATCCTTCACTGTTGACTTGGACTTATTTCTTGAACTATCTTCTCTGGAGTTTTTTTTTAGGTATAAGATGGGGTATTCTTAGAGGGAAGTTAGATTTATAACATCAGACTAGCTTTAAGAGAACAAGTCTATAAAAATATATTTGTGTTAGCTTTAGACTAAGTACAAAATTAAGCAATATCAACTGAGACTTCTAGACGATCGCATGATTTACTCTAAAATACGAATTAAAAAAAAATTACCGCTACATTGCTCTTGAACTTCTTTGGGCTACTCCTAACATTCTATATAAAACAGCTATGTACTATAAAACAGACGTATACCACGCCACGTATAGTGGTGTATTCAGTCAGTTGGATAGTTATAGTGTAGGTGTCCACGCGCTAAGTTAAGTTCACACCGCGCTGTTGGCGCTAACTGAATTATACAAGCTCGTGCACTCCTCCACTAACGTAGCTTTACAAACTCTAGAGAAGACATGGTTTTTGAAAATGTTTTATAGAAATTTTAATATCCATGTAGATCAATGTGAATGTAAAGCTTAATGTTAGAAACAGAATATATTTTTGACAATTGACCTTAGATCTTCCTAATTAGACTTGTGACTGCGTAATTAGACCTCGAATGATATATGTTTAGCATATTGTTGGACAAACAAAGATCAGCAAACAAACACAAATGTAAAAACTTTGGCAAAGAATGCTATCACATATACATGTCACCCATGCTAACAGAATAGCATAGGTAGACGTAGGTAACATTAATAAGTGGTCTATGTCGCTATATGTGGTATATGAGCTAAAAATAATAGCACAACCTTTTCGTATAGATAAAGATTCGTAAAAATCATTAGCGTGGGTTATAATCATTCAACTGTTTTAAAAAAACCTCGAGGTAAAATGGTATATTATCATTTCTGCATTTTTCTAGGAAGTAGAGCCACGCTGATTTCAGCACGAGCGGGCCGGCTCGACTGGGGCAGTACTACCCTCCCACAGAAGACCAACCTAAAGCGCCAGCATCCGTGTTGTTGTGTTTCGTTGGTGAGTGTGAGACCGGAGGTCCGTTGACGCAGGGGTAACAGTTATCGTGGTAACCGTGTAAGCCTTACACTGTCACGATGACTGTCATGCCTTTTACGTCCCCAAGTGGGTGTAAAAAAGCATCACACAAGGCCGCCATCGTGTGGGTCACCATACTGCATTGTCAGCATTTGCAATGAGTACGGTGACCACAACTCTTGGATTCTGGTCATGCTTTCCATCAGGCAGAGTAGAGTCATTTTGGCAGGCTCTTAATATAGAAAAAAAATTGGAATTAAGACAAACTTTAAACATGTCTGCTCTATTTGTTGTTAAGGCTGTGGCAGCGACGTTCGTGTGGGATTAGGTTATAATAGTTATTAATTGCGAACTAACTCGATAGGCGGCGTCTCGCTCGTTGCTAATCCAATGCACGCTACACTGTTAACTCGTTATTGAACAGTTATGGATGACTGTTAACGCGTTATTTAATAGTTAATCTTGTAATTTTAACGTTTAAACTTTAAAAAAGCTTTACAATAAGACAATGGCACTGCAAAAAAGTGAAACTTGACACAAAGTCTACTTTTACAAGGAGAGGCTTTGCTCACAAAAGACCAACCTAAAGCGACAGCATCCGCGCTGTTGTATTTCGTTGGTGAGAGCGAAACCGGAGGTCCACTGATGCAGGGGTGACAATTATCGTCATAACTGTGTGAGTCTTACATAGCCACGATGACTGTCGTGCCTTTTACGTCCTCAAAACGGAGGTGGAGAGACTGGTACCTACTGGTAATCTTACTTATACATTCGGTAACAATAATCTTAAAGTTAGAAGGCACAATAAAAGTTAGAACGATAGTAAACACACAGAACACGACAAAAGGTCATCATCATCATCATCATCATCATCATCAACAGCCTTTTACAGTCCACTGCTGGACATAGGTCTCTCCTTAACAATGAGGTTTTGGTCTAGTATACCATACCGGCCCCGAGTTGGTACAGGATTTATTTGTTTGTTTATTCGCGTTACCTAACGTAAGGCACCCAAAGCATATATATACATATATATTTCTATTTTAAGAGCCCGCCAGAGTGACTCTACTCTGCCTCATGGAAGGAGTTAATAGAATCCAAGAGAATCATTGCGATAAATTATAAAAAATATATAAAATTAAATATATGTATAAGTATTATTCATGGTGAATTTATAAAGTGTATGTATGTATGTATGTATGTCACCTACAATTGTTATGTAACAGATAACTATCTGTTCTTCATCAAGAACTGGAGAAACTGCTCCGTATTATATTTATTTTGAATGTCATAGAAATAGAGAATCTTACAAAGTAGAAATGTATTAATATATAAACACATATGAGTGTACATAACACATATTATTTGTAAATGTGTGTGCATTCCCTAAGTACCGCAGCTGCATACATTTACACGCGCTAGGGTGACTATAATCCTCCATAAAGCGAGACTTTCTGAGATCGGTCACGGGATTAGCGCCGCGATTATGAGTGTATAAATTGCTTTTATTTACCCCCATAGTAATTGTCGCTATTATGATCTATTCTACTGAATAATAGGTATAGTATTATTTAACCCAAGTGGTGAGACGTAATTGGTTTCATTGAATTTGAAAAGTCTTCGACTGCGTTACATATGTTTATTTAAGATAATATAATAATTACATTTTACCAGTCCAGTTGCCGTGTATATCCTATACGCGATAACTGGACTGCTTCCTAGTTTGGAATCAGATGGCCATTAGTGAGATAGGTCAAGTTATTATGTTGTGTATATTAATTTATATATGAAAATATACTTTTAGGTAATAACTACCACATTGAAATTTGCAAAGTAGTCAATATAACAATAAGTAAAAACAACGTATTTAACACTTTTTGAAGCTATACTTCTTGTGGCGTGTTAGGAAAAAATTACATGAATAAATTTTTACCATGGACGCGCACACCATCACGAAAAACCGACACCATAAAATTAGCTAGTCAACATATTAGTATTTTATTGTTAATTATGTACAAATAGCTGTTTCATGATATTTAAATAAATTTTATTTGGCTAGACAATGTGTGATAATAAAATTTCCTTTTAATGTATTTTTTTATTATTAGTGTCGCTTTTTCTACATACATAGGATAACGTGAAGAATATTTTTTTTTTAAAGATTTTTATCTTATTACACCAAACTAGTGTAAATATTTAAGTGCGTACATAAGTACATAAACAGGTTTTTTTTAAATAAGAATATCAATATTTGTGAATATTTCAATCAATATAGTCGTATATTTAAGTAAATAATTGTGTAATACAAGAATATTAAAGTCTAATATAATTTTAAAAGAAAATTAAGCATTTTTATGATAAAGATGTTTGTGTATCTTTGTACATCTTTGTAAAGTATTTTTTCATTAATTGCGTTAAGAATTTTTAAATATAAAATTATATTTAAAGTTGAACTTAACCTAGTTTTAGTAATTACTTTGGTTATGAGTGTATTGTTACTGAAATAAAGTCGACTTTAGTTTCTTCTTGTAGACGATCAAGATGAGATAGTATTTTAAAATATCTGAATAACGATATATAGTTTGGAGTGTAAATCTTAATATTTTTGAACCCAGTTTAAAAGATTTTATAGAAGTGTCCGTCAACACTTTCCAATTTAAATAAGGATCTTGTTTCTTTACGATATTTAGTAGCATAAATATAAATGGTTAACGCCTAAATAATCAATAGTGTATCCGTGTTTATACTATTTTTACGTGATATTAATTTAAGAAACATACACACAAAGCTGAGTGTATCTCTTATTATATTTAAGTACTACTCTGTAGTAAATTTTATTGATGGCACAATTGCACCTGGTTAAGTATAACCTAAATAATAAAGTGGGTAAAAAATAAAAAAATATTGAAGAAAGTTATGTAACATCACCCTAAAACACTGTGATCCACGTAGTGAAACTGCGGGAAATGACTAGTATATTATGATAGTTACTCACCTACACAACTTTCTCAGGTGAGTTTTATGAAAAACATCATAATTTACATTATCCATAGTTTTGGTTTTATTATATCGTCTTCTGTTAGTTACATGATGTTGTAAAATTATCAATCTATTGCTGTTAATTGTAACTTATATAATTTTACTAATCGATTTTAAAAAAGAAGCTGTATGTCTTTTTTTGGGCGTGCCAGCGGCAAAAAAGTATTTGATTGCAATATTGGCATACACGAATTACTTAGCAAATCTAAGAAAGCAATTATAATTAGCGTCGGAAGCTAGTCATCAGGCCAACAAGAACGTGACAGAACAAAAACTGCTAATGGCACACAGAACCCTTTCTTGTTCACGATAGATCGAAACAGTAATTATGGCCAGTGGGAAATTATGGGTTTTCTTACAACACTATTAGCGGTGTGGAGTAATTTTCTTTGGTTAAGTAATTACACTTATTTTAGTGTCAAAATTTACGTTTAGGTATATCTCACTTTTTTTGGAGTTCTTTTCTTATAAGTTTGACTTATATATGGTAATTAAAACTAATCTTGGAAAACAATTTTAACCTATTTATACTATCAAATGGAAACTAAATTCATTCCGTGGTTGCCTATTAATTTGTGTTTAAACACCATTCTCTCGGGATTACATAACAGTCATAAAATTTTCAATTTTTATTGAATATTTATTTGAAAAAATACATTTTATTTTAATCCTATTACAGTAATTTAGAAATTATACTTGCTAATGTCTAAATTATGGTTAAATCTTTTACTGTTAAAGTTATGAATATTATGTTTAGCTTGACAGTAGGTTAATGTTTATTATTTGTAGAAAATAAAAGTACACACATGAAAAATCTAAAATATCTAAATTAATACCTAATTAAAACCATAGTTAAACAAATAATTATCTATAAAAGAGAATTTACATCACTCAAGTAAACTAAACATGTACATGAACATGTAGTTACAGAACTGAGTTTAGTTTTAGAAACTACTTCCTTTGCTAAGCATTTAATCGACTTCATAACGCAAAAAAGATCACACTAAACATCATTACAAATGCGCACAAAGCAATATTGCGACACTAAACAAACATTTTAAAAGCCCATTTTGCAGACACCCTTCTCGTTTTACGTCACTAGATTAAAGACCATATGGTTCAGGAAATAAGGCACATAGTTTAATGGTGAATGATTTAAGCGGTAGGGTACAGAAACGTTTATTAGCACGTTTGGTTGGCAGTCGAGCGTGACGGCGATAAGTGACGACCTATTGAGATGTTTTTGGGGTGAATGTAATGACTGCGCGTTAGGAAGTGTTCAGAAAAGGAGTGAGGATCTATTGTACTAGTTTTTATATATTTTTTTGTAGTACACGAGAATTTTGAAAGTAAAAGTACTGCACAAATCGAGACTTTAAAATAATGCTACAGCCTTATCAAATATCATCATCATTGTCATCGTCTCAGCCAAGAGATGTCCACTGCTAGACATAGGCCTCGTCCAAAGCAGTAAAAATAAGTAAGTAAAATGTATTTTATTTTAATTTATAAGAGAAATATATAGATACAAGATTGTAGGCAGACATAGACAATGTTAAAAAAGTTCTATAATCTTAATTGAATATTGTTTTATAAATTTTTACTCTGGCAAACTTAAACAAACATTTAGAAGTGTGTGGTATATTATACTGTTTGTCTAATCTAACTAGGTTGAGGTATTTACATATTTCTTTATATATAAATACATGAATATTACATTTGATAATCATTTGTTAATGTTCTGGATAAAGTTTGTGTTTAAACTACTTACCAGCGATCGTGAGGTCATAAATTTGATTCCTAAATAAGAATATGTCAATAGTGAACCCACAATAGTGAAATAATTTATCAGTAATATTCATACTCAATACTGAGTAAAAGTATATTATGGGACTGAATAACAGCAATAGGCTGCCATTTTGAAGTAACAGGTACTGAAATGAAAACCGGCAAAATATTGCGTATATTTCGCCGACTTTCATTTCATTTAACACGTCTCTAGTTTACCTTTTCGGAGCTGATAGACGTGAGTATATGTCATTATCAGGACTGCTGGACACGTGCCTCCCTGTAGAAAGGAGGACACGGAAGATAAAGATATGCATGTACATAATTATATCATTTTAGATGTCAAAATACTGTGACTGTTTCAGCGACACGATTCGTGTGAGTGTCACTACTGCTTTTGTGTATATTTTCAGAAATATATTTGCCTAATTATATTATTTAAAACTATCCTGTATTCCAATAAAATACTGGTCACCCTACCTATTCCGATCAAAGCAGGGAATTCGATTACCATCACTTCACCATTGTTGTCTATTTGGCGCTTAATGTACTCCGGTATTGTTGTTAATCATCCAGCAACAACAGACCCCTTATTGCTAACCACTTCAAATGCAACAAAGGCCAATATAATTTTGCCCTATCGCACTGACGAGTCAATCGAATAACATCAAATTGACTTGAGCTGTACAGACAAATTGGATGTTCGTACTCGGAGGTCTTAATAACCTGGTTGTACGGAGAAAAGAAGTGTTTATGTGTGACTGACTTTATAAAAGAGAATAAAAGTAATTTGAGATAAGATAAGATTGTGATTGTTGCGATTGTAAAAGAGTTACTTTAATGGGTTTTTACTCGTTGGAAAATCACTGTGTTCAAATTTGTACCACCATTTATATTATAGTGGTACTGCTATACAGGGTGTCACAACTCTTACAATTCTTTAACTTTACCGTCGTACTTTATCACCAGATGTCACTATAAGGTTTTTTATTTATTTTGTTTCTTAAAAAAGACAACGCCGGCACTAGAAACAAATTCTGTGTCGCAGGTGACTTTACAAACATACAAGAAACGGACACAAAGAACACCCAGACTTAGAACAACAATTTGTGGATCACGCAAAGTGTTGTCCCACGTTCGGTTTGAAGCCACAACACTCATCACAGTAGAGAGCTGCGTGGCGACCGCTTAAACCACTAGGCCAATAGTGCAGTCAAAGGTGATTAGTACCTACTGCATTCTGGTACTTTATGTAAAATAATTTTATAGGTGTTGCTGGCAGAGAGAGTACCGAGTTAGACCCTTAATGAAGAATAGTTCTATGAAGTATTAGGTATGGGGCCTTGCAGAAATCAGGGCTAGAATGCATTTTTCTCGTCAGGAGAAAATCGTGCTTAAGTTAAACTACTTAAAAAGGGAGTAAGGTGATATTTAATACTTAGTGACAAATTTTTGAATGACAAAATAAATAACTTTTATTTAAAAACGAGTAAGTGAGAGCACTAGAGACCAAACTACCCCCTACTGGTTCTGGGAGGAGAAGGAGTCAAAGGGTATCAACACACTTGCGACTCTTGAGTTTCTTCTCGGTAAACGGTGGTAGACACTTGCTATCAGGTAACCCATCTACTCGTTTGCCATCTAAATGTGTATTTGTTTTCCGTTTTATTTATAACATTTTAAAGTAAATCTTATTTCTAGGGTCTTTGTCAAAGAAGCCTTTGTCCAGCAGTGGCCTTAAAGCTGTTGATGATTGGTGAACTTTTATTAAACATGTTCACACATTACGCCCTTGTAAGTTCTTTACTGATGTATTGTTTGTCAAACAGAGCAATCAGTACAGGCAGTCATCCGTACATAGTGGACGTTTCAATTACGACCCTTTTATGTAACTCTTTCCTGTGTACGTAATATACATATGTCTATAACTATTATACTATATATATGACTGCACGGATGTCGTTGTAGTTTAAGCGGTCGCCACGCTGCTTTCTGCACCGAGTGTTGTGGGTTCAAACCCCGTATGGAACAACACTTTGTGTGATTTACGAATTATTGTTCTTAGTCTGGATGCTCTTTGTGTCCGTTTCTTGTATGTTTGTAAAGTCCCCCGCGTCGCAGGATTTATTCCTAATACGGGAGTTGTCTTGTTGAGAGATAGAATATAAATGTTAAGTTATACATATAAGTGTATATAAGACAACATTGTGGTTGCAACAACTATATGTCACAGTCAATTATATATCAGGAATGTATTATTAAACTGCCTCGTTGGTCTAGTGGTTAGCGTATGCGTCTGCCAATCAAGAGGTCTTGGGTATTTCTGGTCATATAAATGTTTAATAACAGCCCTGAGTTAAGAAATTTTAGTTTTAGCAACCGTGCTTCGGAGAGCACGCATAGCCGTCGGTCCTGCGCTTAATTTCTCACCGGTCGTATCGGATAGCAGTCCCTTCATACTGTGAGAGTGAGGGAACAGAGAGTGCACCTATGTTTGCGCATATACTCGTGCACTATAATATCTTCTACGTAGTTAGTTGATCTCCGTTGAGACTGGTCACTGTGACCGAGACCGGCTAGGAGTACACCATACAAATTATTTGAATTAAAAAGGCAACTAAAAACGTTGGTACAATATACTTAGTCTGGCCATAAATACTGTTACACTTAATTATAAAAAAATATTACATTTGAATTTCGAATCTGTCATTTTTATACGATTGTTCATTGTGTTTTCTCATTTTGGCGCCAATACATTGTAAAATATTTTGCGATATTAAAATGGTGTGGGGTGATAAAGAGAACCGAATCGCTGTGATAGCATTACACAAAGTAGGTATGGAGCCAAATGCAATTTTTAAAACTCTCCATACACTTGGTATTAGTAAAATGTTTGTGTACCGGGCTATTAATAGGTACAATGAGACCTCCTCTGTTTGTGACAGAAAAAGATCTGGCCGTCCACGTAGTGTTCGTACGAAAAAGGTGGTCAAAGCAGTAAGGGAAAGAATTCGAAGAAATCCTGTCCGAAAGCAAAAGATTTTATCTCGGGAAATGAAGATAGCACCTAGAACCATGTCGCGTATTTTAAAAGATGACTTAGGACTTGCAGCCTATAAGAGACGCACTGGCCATTTCTTAACTGATAATTTAAAGAAGAATAGGGTGGTAAAATCGAAACAACTACTGAAGCGGTACGCAAAGGGAGGTCACAGAAAAATTTTGTTTACGGATGAGAAAATTTTTACAATTGAGCAACATTTTAACAAACAAAATGACCGTATTTATGCTCAAAGCTCTAAGGAAGCTTCCCAATTAGTCGACAGAGTGCAACGTGGACATTATCCGACTTCAGTGATGGTTTGGTGGGGTGTTAGCTATGAAGGAGTGACTGAGCCATATTTTTGTGAAAAAGGTATCAAAACATCGGCACAAGTGTATCAAGATACCATTCTTGAGAAGGTAGTTAAGCCCCTTAACATCACCATGTTCAATAACCAAGTATGGTCCTTCCAGCAAGACTCGGCGCCGGGTCATAAAGCTCGGTCCACGCAGTCTTGGTTGGAATCGAACGTTTCGGACTTCATCAGAGCTGAAGACTGGCCGTCGTCTAGTCCCGATCTTAATCCGCTGGATTATGATTTGTGGTCAGTTTTAGAGAGTACAGCTTGCTCTAAACGCCATGATAATTTGGAGTCCCTAAAACAATCTATACGATTGGCAGTGAAGAATTTTCCCATGGAAAGAGTGCGTGCTTCTATTGATAACTGGCCTCATCGTTTAAAGGACTGTATTGCAGCCAATGGAGACCACTTCGAATAAGCTTTTTATATTTTTAATTGTTTTATATTTATGTATTAAACTGACACACTGTAAAAGTAATAAATGTTATTTGCAGTTAACAATTTTCTTTTTTCTTTATTACAATATTTATGGCAAGACTAGGTATATGTATATACATATATTGTACAAACAACGCACGCATTAGGAATAAATTCTGTGTCGCGGGGGTTTACAAACACACAAGAAATGGACACAAAAAAATATCCAGACTCAGAACAACAATTTATGAATCACACAAAGTGTTATCCCATGTGAGGTTTGAACCCACAACACTTAACGCAGTAAAGAGCGGCGTGGCGACCGCTTAAACTACGAGGCTAACCGTGCAGTCGAATCAATAATAAATATTGTTGAGTTGAAATAACTGGAAGTTTTAGTTTATTTCAAGTTAAAAGATTCAACAATGTATTCATGATGTCACGGAATAGAGAGAGTAGAGTTGCCATTAACATAGAGTAACAATGAACATGCCACAATATAAGAAGGCGCAAAATTTAAATTAACATTTAAACAAATATAAATAGTGTTGAGCGTTAGTGGCTACAACATCGTATGTAGTTAGCGAGACGTCGTCTGGGACGGAAGCGACCGGTAATTCGCTTAAACTCGCGCCAGTATCGACACCTCGATCACTCCATACAAACTATATCTACGTGTAATCTGATTAAGCACTTACCTCGGGGATATACAATGCATTAATCGTGTATATAATGATTTTCAGCTTTAAAATTTGGATAATTTTCTTGCTGCTTATTTATATCAACATTAGAAGGCTTAAACGTTTGTTGATTGGGTTGAACGCGCTGATCTCAGTAACTACTGTTTCGATTTGAACAATGACTTCAATTTTACATAGTTCATTAAACGAAGAAGGTGTAAATGTTCTCACTACCACCTATAGGAGTCGTGTTTCTATGAAAAAGTTGTGAAAAGCAGTTAAAAAAATTATTCTATTTCAAAGAGTAGGTGAAGATCCACGGGGCTGTTTGTCATTATATTTGTCTTATTTTTGAGGGTATTGTAACAGAACTAATAATTCTCTTTTCTTCCAATCTCTGCAAAAAGTACCATTCCAAACAACTCTTCATCAAATTCATTTTATGGTAGGCATACAGATAATTTAGAGTTATGTATTATATGCTAAGCTTTTTCTTATAATACAGTTAATTTTTATTATTGTTTTTCTATGCCGCCATCTTAACCAAGATACGAATATTCAAGTGAGCCAAGTCCATACTCTTGCGTTATTAGCTAATTTCGTTTTGACTACGTGACATAGTGTTCAGAGACGTCAATCTATTTGTTAGTTTTCTAATAAAGATTATGTTTGTAGAATGTCAACTTGACCTGAGTGACTGTTTTTTGATAATGAGAGTAATGGTATAAATTCTGTTATTTTATGATGAGATATTAAATACGGCTTACCGTTATTAGGAAACCAAGTGCCATCACAGGGTGCACACACTATATTTCGCAAATATACCTCTCGAGAAACATATCAATACATAATATATTGTATTACAAACGCACTTAGTTTCAAAATACTTTGCACAAAAACAGAACCATAAGAAAGCAATTAATAATTTTCCAGTTTAAATAGATCCCTTAATTTGGCAGTGAATTACAAAATGTTTTAAATAACGTTCGTCGTTGATAATGGGGAGGGTCATCTGGACTGGTTGCCATCAACCGTTTGACATATGTTCGTCAAGGTAAGGGGATTGAGTGGCATAAGCCCCTTGGGTTCATTATTGCTCTTTACCCTTCCCTATAAGGCCCTTCATTCAATGTTTGCAGTGTTCGATTTATTATAAAAAAGGTTAGTTTATTGGATTTTCATTTCGTTCAAGGGTTTATTCCCATAGGGTGTTTATTAGTATAGACTACTGATAGAGGCAAACAATTACATGGCCTAATTAATGTGGCTAATGATTGGTTATACAATTATGTACTTTATACAATTATTTGCCGATTATACACTCATGATCATATCTTCGTATTAAAGCTAAAAGATCTGTATCCGAATGGGTGTCTCCAATTCTTAATGACGATTGATCTTGAACGGATAGTTTACAGTCTTATGCTCATAGTAACTGTTAATTAATAAAGCATATTACAGACTATTTAATGTAAAAAGTAAAAAGTCCTATAAAGTATTAAATAACCCTAAAACGAATTGTAACATACGTATTACATGGATAATAATCTATGTAATACGTTGCCTGTATAAATATGTGTGTGTATGAGTGCGTGTGGTGACAGATTAACGATACGAAGTGTCACCGCCCCCTTTTCATCCTATGGGTGTCGTAAGAAGCGACTAAAGGAGCAACTTACACAGGACAACATCACTGCAAAGATAAGGAAAACCTGAAACAAACTATACCCATCCGTCTGGTCAGCGTAATAGAGTAGGCCAAAAACTTCTTTCTAAGGTGAAGTCTACGTCTAGTAGTGGACTGTTGGTGATGTGATGATGATGATGAGTATACGTAAGCTTACATATATTAATATAATTAGTGCACGCTGGTTTCCCACAATCACTTTATAGTATCTCCTACTCTTCCGTGCCCGACGGAATCCATACGTACTGGCAAACACAATGTAAAATCTTTGTAACAATATGGCGTACAATAAAGTATTAAGTATAATATTCTACATTGTATTTATTCGACTGTATCAAAAACTGTATCTATGTATATATGTTCATGCATATTTATTTGGTATGCTCTATGGTCTAACTGACTTGAAAGTGACCCTGGATATATGATAATTAATTAATCAAAGCATTAGTTTGTAAATTTATGCATCTGTACAAGCCACAGACTTCCGCCGAAATAAGGCCTAAAAAACGAGTCTGGATCCTGAGCCGGACGCCTGAGACGGACCGTCATCTGGTGGTTTTAGCTAAAACACCACATACCGCTTGCCGCAAGAAGCTGGAGATACGAAAGAAGTTTTGAACTACCAGCCAGATATTACGCTTTTTAAATAAGCTTAAGAGGTATCTGAACTTACCTGTACTCGAACTTCAGGTAAATTCACCTTCATGGCAAGCTCTTCCCTTGAATACACGTCAGGGTAGTGTGACTTCTCAAACGCTCTTTCTAACTCATGCAGCTGGTAAGTGGTGAATGTGGTACGATTTCTTCTATGTTTCTTCTTGTTATCAGCTGCGGACCCTGGCCGGGGAGTGTCGTCATCACTACCTGGTGGTGATTTATCGTCGGTTGGGGTCTGCTGGCTGTAACCGTCATTGCTATTACCCGAACCTTCACCTGAAATAAAAAATAATTAATTTAATAATGCAGAATTATGCTAGATTTGATTTTGTTAAAACTACTTTTTATATAATAAGGGATAATAGACAGGTCACTTGAAGGTAAGCGGCTACCCCACTCATGAACATTAAGAGACAAGTGCGTTACTAGGCTTTCTATTCCTATCCCATAGATAGGACAAAATCACTTCACAGCAACAGTCTTTCATAGTACTCTGCTGAACATAGTTCTCTCCTTAAAAAGGGGGTTTTGGAAAGATTGTAGAAATTTGTTCTCCGAAGCGAGATCTGTATCTTGCTGAACGAAAAGCCATTGCAAATTCAGAAGGCGCTCTACTTATAATTTTGCAAAATATTTAAGAATAAATTAACTAAGATAAATTATATGAATTGCAGCCTTAACCCTGTAGACATAAGATTGAAGATAAAACAAAATTGCACTACCCTAAAACATAGAAGAACTCCAGGTTTGGGTAAAACAGAACAGTCCGTAAACAAGGAAATGACTTCCATATTTCACGCTAAACAAACAAAGCATTACATACATTTAAAAGGCAATCAACTATCTTCCAGCACGATATGTGATACGATCTAAAAAGCATTCTATTTCGACTGCCTTAGGGTGCCATTTATCATTATATATCATACCACCAGTATATCACAATTTCTTACACCACAATTATGAACATGAATACCTGTCTGTGAAATTTGATTTATCGAAATGTCGGGTACGAAATTGACCATTTAACTGTAGCGGCTGAAATGATTTAGAACCCCTTAATGCTAAAATTTAAATATTTATTTTAATATTTGTTATAACTGGCCTGTAGGTCCAATGGTCGTTAACTTTGAGTGCTAAGCCGGAAGTCGTGGCTTCGATCCCAACCAGGCGAAATATCATCGATCATTGTTTCTGAGTCTGGGTGTTGTTTGTGACCAAACTTCTCTAAAATGGCTTAACGAATAGGTCCTAAACTATTTTCTATAGTCCTGTGTGGCTGTATGTGAGATGTGTCCAGTTATTATTGTTATTACTATGCTTAATACAACTCTCATTTCGTTGGTTAGTTAGTTGTGTTTTGTTTGTATGATAATCAAGTTTACAAAACACTCAGTGACTGCAATATAATTACAATATTTTGGCGTACCGTGGCGGAGTGATAGTGTATGCGACCGCTGTGCATGAGGTCTCGGGTTCAACTCCCGGGCCGTACCTAATGTCTGAATTTTTCTGTTTCGAGAAACACTTAATAAAAATTGTTTGGGCATTTAAATCTTTTTTATCTTAGCTTTCACTTAATTTTACTACAAAAATATGTTTATCTTTGTTTCAAATTCTGGTCTTCTAGTAATAGTGGTATACTTGGAGATAAGTGCCAATTAGATCGGAATGATATCAGAAAACCGGAGTTCCGTTTTACTGATTGATTGACCTCACAGGAGCCCAACACCTTATGAAGACCGTACCGCAAAGAACTTGTGACTAAGTAGCAAGTGTCGGTATAGGTGGCATCATTATCAGATGACAAAATTGTTTACTTGCCGCCCTATACTGTACTAAAATACTGAAAGCACGAAATCACTAATACGAGATATCACATAAACAGGCCAGAATAAGTGTAGTGAGACCTTTAAATTCATTGATACCCAAAATTTCATATTTCTAAGGAGTATCCAATATTATATCCAATAGAAAATGTTGCTAAAATATTCACCTGGGTATAACGTGATGAAAATCGAGTTCCACTTCGGATACTAGGGGGTGATTGTTTGCGGAAACTCGACGTTTATCAGTTCCATTATTTTGTCGGCGGTGAGTGATCGAGTGGGCCACGGTGAGGGTTAATGTACAGACACATAGCGGTTTAGAACCCTTATAACATAGCTTGTATAATATATAGCTTATAGGTTTCTTTTTCGGCATTATTTTAACTGAAATATCAAAGATTTTTATGTTGTGTTATACCTCGTATGTTTATAATATGGACCATAAAAATAGTTTTTTATTTAATGTAGTACAACTACTTATAACAAAAACTAGTAGGTATTAAGCTTAAGTAACAACAAAATACAAAAATATGAAGGTATATACGAGGAAAGCCACAGCGTAGAAAATTAATTGTACCTAATATTTGAACTATTTTTTGAAATTTAATAAAAATATCGTAATTATTTTATACTGTGTACCTATATTCTTCTACAAAACACTAGCTAATCCGCACAACTTTGTCGGTGCATCTCAAAAGAAACTGTTGTTCATTATTTTCTTCGCGTTTTACCACATTATCGGACTGGACTTCCACAACATTTTGAGACCAAAAATATTCAAATCAGCACTGTCATTTCTGAGTTTTAGTAAGTCTAATTAATATAAACTCATTTTTATATATAAGATTTGATCTCAAAGACTACTGAATCCTCCACACTCCACATTTACCTATATAAGGGATAGCGCCACAAAACGTTTGACGTCATCTGTCAGTTGTAAAAACGATTAAGAAATCAAAAGTGAACAAGACAGCTAACAAAACATCTTCATACACGGCACAGTAGATTGAACGATCAAAGCTGACCTCTCACTCACACCTATAACGAGTGAACGAGAAGGAATTATGTCACATTTAGATTACCGCTGTAGATTACTGGGAGTATACAAAACAAATAAAAATATTGTGGCCAACGCATTAAGACATTTTACACTTATCGCGATACAATCTGGCGTTCATTTTTTTTTTTCGTAATAATTATCGATAATCTGGCAACACTCGCGAGCATTATCGTCTATAATGGGTTGTCTCGTTGTTTTTTTTACGTGTAGCAACCCTAATCACGTGTCAGATTTACCGTGTAGCGTATTAAAGCTCTTCGGTTTTAATGATTTTTTCCGAATGGTTTCATTATTGAATTATTTGCTTTTAGAGATCCGTCGATTTAACAAGCGATTAATGGGCACAAAGTGTAAAGTCAATCAGTACTGACGGCGGTTTAAATTAATTTAAAGTAATTATAAATGCAAAAGTTTGGATTGATGTTTGTTAGTCAATTATGCAAGAACGGCTGAACAGTTTTATGTGAAAGTCAACATTATAGTACTCTACAATTTTATAATGATAGGACCAATGGTTAGTAATGTAACAGAAATCGAGTACAAAAGTTAATCTTATCATCCGGTAGCGCTAGGTGTGTTTTGTTTTATTTACTGCACGGGTAGCGTAATGGCTTAAGCGGTCACAACACTGTTTTCTACTGCGCTGAGTGTTGTGGGCTTAAACCACACATGGGGCAACATTTTCTGTGACCCACAAATGGTTGTTCTGAATCTGAGTATTTTTTTTTGTCCGTTTCATATATGTTAAAGACACAGAATTTATTCCTTACACGAGATGTCTTTTAAAAAAAAAGAATATAATGTCTTTGGTATGCCCTTGTAAACGGCTAAACGGTTTGATGGATTTTGGGTTGAAATGTGCCATTAGCCTCTTACCAATTTTGAAATCTACTTGATTACGTAATATTTTGTCGAGGTATGTAAAAACTACAAAGTATTAAAATTGTTCCAATAAATGTATAAATTTACACGCGGTCATGGGCGCCGGGAAGGGGTGCAAGTGGGTGCATTTGCATTTTAACTTATTTCATAAAAATGACAATTTCATAGGTAAAAACCTAGTTTAATTCTATATTTTATATTAATTAATAGTACGTGTGGGTGTAGATACTCTCCCCTGAAAATAATTCTGGTGACGTGATCGAGATTTTTTGTCTTTTTTTGTCAATAATTGGCCTGTATATAGTAGACCCGTGTGGTGACAGGTTAAGAATACGGAATGTCACCACCCACTCCTCCCATGGACGTCGTAAAGGGTGACTTAGAAACAAACTAGGTAGAACAATATTACTGTTATGAAAAAGAGAACTTGAAATAAACCCTTTACCAACTGGCCAGCGTGCTATAGTAGATCAAATCCTCCTTGCTAAGGAGAGGCCTATGTCCAACAGTGGGCTATTAAAGGCTGATGATGATAATAACAATTATAGAAAAAGCTTGCTGTAAGCTGAGACAAACATGAAGATGATAACTTATCTTACACTAGGTCGTTTAATCTCAAACTGACTAATTTATTAGGATGTTAAGTACAATACCAAATTGTAAAATTCACTAATTAGGACGGAAATCATAATAAACATACATAATTAAGAATTTCGGATAATGGGAAATGGCACCAAACTTACGATGTACGTATGTGTGTGTATCCTTCCCCACATAGGTATTTTCACGGCATACTTAAAACAATCCACCCTTTAATTCCTACCTGAACACACATGGAAACTAAAACACATTAATTTACATAGAAACACACACACTAACAAGTTTAGTTACCAATTGCTGGCTTCATCACGATCGCTCAATTGCCAACTAGATTGTGTGGCTTACAATCGATTTGCAATCGCTATTACGAGTCAACATTCGATTATGTCCCCCTGTGGTACTGACCGCAGCGCTAAACGATCATTCGATCACTGTTAATAGGTAAATATGGGCGTATTTCGATGTTTTGTATCGATATGATATATCATAATGATGTATTTTCGATAGTTTTGGCAGTGGGACCGTTCTTTTGTGTTAAGGTTAGGTAGGATGAGAAACTTGGTAAGTTGAAGATGGGTTACTTTCACCACTTTAATCACCGTAATGATGCGTTTTCTATTTTCAGTTGTCTTTCAGAGTATCGCAGTCTATTCTTTAATCGCCCAGTGATTATTAAATACGCATTAAAAATATGATATAAATGAAAAATAAATTTTATATCGGTAAATATTACATCGAAACAGAATTTTACTGTCATCAGGTGCCTAAAAAAGATGGTCGTTGGAGTATATGATTTTGTGTAACTGTACAACTCAACAAAGTATGTAGCAACTCTGTTAGGCACCAGAATTCCAGCATAAATCATGATATTCTAGATCTAGACTGATTTTTATATACCAAAACTAGCTGACCCGGCAAACGTTGTTTTGCCATATAAATAATTTCCTAGTAATTCCTAGTGTAGACAAAAAATAGCTTACTTATTGTAAGTATGTATGTATGTTAGAATGTGTATGGCTATTAAAAAATAAGGGTTGATCGTAGAAGGGTGAAAATTGAGGATTGTATGTATTTTTGTATGTTGTATCATAAAAAAATAGAGATTAAAAATTTTGTCTAAAAAATTAAAATAAATTTAGGGTTGTACTACCCCTAACATTTAGGGGGATGAAAAATAAATGTTGGCCGATTCTCATAGATACCGGATAAGCACAAAAAAATTCATCAAAATCGGTCAAGCCGTTTCGGAGGAGTATGGCAACGAAAACTGTGACACGAGAATTTTATATATTAGATAATAATTACAATATTTTATAAATTAATAAATTAAAACATTCATGAAGACAACTCAGTTTTTACACCGTGCATAAAACAACACAAATAAAATAAAAAAGGAAATATCCTAAAAAAAAAATACAACAGAAATAACTGAAACCACAGATAAATTATATAAATATTTCAGACATCTAACACACAGCACCATCTAGCTTCAAACTAAGCTGAGTTTGTATTATAACAGCTAAATTGACTGATAGAATACATACATTTTATGCACTCAAACTCTGAAACAAATATTTAGGGATCACACAAACGTTTGGTCCAACCCGAAAATCGACCCTGGGGCCTCAAGTACGGTAGTCACATATCTATACTAATATTATACAGCAGAAGAGTTTGTTTGTTTGTTTGAACGCGCTAATCTTACAAATTGATGATCCAATTTGAAAAATTCTTTCTGTGTTAGTTGGCCTAGTTATCTAAGAAGATTATTGACTATACATTATCACATTTCAACTAAAAGAAGTGAAGTATTAATTAAAAATATTGAAAAAACCGGATAAAAATATCTCTTTTGAGAGTTTCCATAGCGCGCACTGCCTAGACGGTTAAAGTTAAAAAAAATCCGCTACTACATATGTCAATCTGTAAAGGTTGGCTCACAATAACTTGGGTCCGGATATCGTAATAACAGCTGTTCCCGGATCCCTCCTATCCCAGATGCAGAGTGGCACACCGTGTGGTTTTAGTCGGTCCGATTCCGACACACCACACCGCCGTAAACCCCGGTGGGATGATGGCCCGAGGTGGTTTTCGCACATTAAAAAAAAGAAAACTATACTTTTTTTTTGTACACGCTGAATCACTAACATCACGCTATGGGCAATAAGAGGGGCAGATTAACGGGTCAGCTACTTATACATAAAATACATTGCGATATAAATGAACTCGCTAACACAGGCCAGTACCACTTTCTTATTGAGGATTTATAATTAAGAGAAAGACACTATATTTGCCTTACATTTGACACACTAAATAAATAAGCAACTCCAAAAATCTTATCACAAACTTACAAGTACCTAAAATTCCAAGTTAAGCGCACGCCACCGCCAGATCTGATAAAGCTTTAACTCGATTAACTAATTATTAATTTCACACAAATTATAACGAACACGCTATGACCCCATTTTGTTTTGAAAGAAATTATGTTTGCGTTTAACTGAATGTCGAGTGACCTTTGAAGATAAGCTCATTAAAATAAACAGCTGAGCAAAGCCCATTAGAGCGGCAAACTGCTGTTTAACACGTTCTCGTCTTGTCTCGGCCGTGGTGATAACAACAAAGAAGAAATACTAATCTATTTTTTTCTGTGGGAGAGCCAAGCTACTACACGCTGAAGTGATACTACTTCCTCTCAGAAAACCGATGAGCAGTTATGCTGTTTCTTTTAAAGACATTATAGCCTTAACATGGGCTTGAATGGAAGGATGAGATTGTGATGTAAACGGTCGCGTTGCTGCTTCCTACTGCATCGAAGTGTTTTGGGACCGACCTGTACATAGGATAACCCTTGACTCCCACGCACTCACTACCCTCCACGCTCCGCTTAAAAGACCGTAGATCATACCAACGGTCTTATAAGCGGGCGTGAAAAAGCATCTCACCAGGACGCCATAGCGTAGGTCACCATTCTGCATTGTCTGCATTCGCCATGAGTATGGCGACTACTACTCTTAGAGTCACTTTGGTGGGCCCAGCAAAAAAAAACTTCATGGGATCAATAAATACTTGATCGAAGTCTGGGTGTTCTTTGTAACCGTTTCTGTTTATGTTTGTAAAGTCCCTCGATGCAAGATATATTACTAGGGCGAGAGTTGTCTTTTTTAAAAAAAGACAATGCCCGCACTAGGAATAACTCAAACGGACACAAAGAACACCCAGACTCAGAACAAGAATTTGTGGATCACACAAAGTGTTGTCTCATGTGGGGTTTGAACCCACAACACTTAGCGCAGTAGACAGCGGCGTGGCGACCGCTTAAACCACTGGGCCAACCGTGCTGTCGAGTATGTATAACGTATTAAATTATTTGTGATAAAAGTGGCATGTAAACAATGAAAATATAGGTGATACGAAATTAAATTTCTTGTTTAAAGTTTCTACGTCGGCTTCATAGCCATCTGTCACAGAGATCCAGCTATATTTTAAGGACTATAGTGTATTTTTATTTTATAGGTAGATGACAAATGTACAGACGGCTCACCTGATGGCAAGTGACCATCATAGACATCTGCAACTCAAGAATCACAAATATGTCCTTTCCTTTTGTTTTTTAGCCTCAGTAACCTCACTTATATTTTTTTAATGTACAACCTGACAAACTGTAAACTGTACCCGATGGAAAGCATTGCAAATGCAGACAACGCACTATGGTGACCAACACTATAACCACTCACTTGTGTTGTAGTAAAGCAACAACGACGTAACGGCCATTTTGACACAGGATATATTTTCAAGGCTGATTCTCTTTCTCTTCGCATATATATATATATATATTATTATATTCGAAATATTTATATAAATGTTTTTATTTCCACCACAAAACATATATATACAATATCTTACACAATGATTTGTACTGTTTAAAGAAATTGGTACAGAGGTAAAGTTGTAATTTGGGCTGGAGTCTAAACTATATCGAGACTCCAACATTTACACCCGTACAATCGTGTTTTGATTTAACGAAATATTTCAATGTTATTTTAACCAACTTAAAGGTTACACAAAAGTACATAACAATATACGGTGGCTGTCGTGGTGGCCACTACGCCACGCCACGTAGCGTATACGACTGCTGCTGTTAAGGTCTCGGGTTCGATTCCTAGGTTAGACCAAATGTTCGTATGGTCTGCAAATAATTATTTCAGAGTTGGAGTGTTTTCTACGTATAATATATAATAAAAAAAAACTTATCGCCGTCCACTGCTGAACGAAGCTCTTTTTTTTTTTAACTTGTGGAAACCCCCTCGAGCCGTCACCACACCGGGGTTTACGGCGAGGTGGTATGTCGGAATTGGACCGACTAAAACCACACGGTGCGCCACTCTGCGCCTGAGATAGGAGGGATCCGGGAACCGCTGCTATTACGACATCCAGATCTGAACAAAGGTCTCCCCCAAGGAGCACTAACCATGCCGGTCTTGGGCAATTCGCATTCGTCAATCATGTGTATGTGTTTACAAAATAAAAGTAGTTATATTGGTTGTCTAGTACCTAGAGTATCAGCTCTGTTTAATTTGGGACTAGATGGCGCTATGTGAATGTGGAAGAATATTATTATTATCATTAAGGTAGCAAATAGATAGCAAATTATCTAACTTCTAAAAGTTATCACTTATTTTACTAAAACTGCGTCATGTTAAATTGCTATTAATATTTACAAAAGCACATCGTCTAAAACAAAAAGCCATTTTCCAATCTGTCCATAATAATACAATGTCACCTCCCCTACTCCTCTCATGGCTGTTGTAAGAGGCGACTAAGGGAACAAAATATGCAAGAGAACAACAACACTGTAAAGAGAAGGAAAACTTGAAACAAACTCTATATCTACCAACCTGTGTTTTTTTTTTTTTTTTTTTTTTAACGTGTGGAAACCCCCTCGGGCCGTCATCCCACCGGGGTTTACGGCGGGGTGGTGTATCGGAATCGGACCGACTAAAACCACATGGTGTGCCACTCTGCGCCTGAGATAGGAGGGATCCGGGAACCGCTGCTATTACGACATCCAGAACCCGTGTGGCCGTGCTAAGGTTTCAACCTCTGAAATTATTGAGACCTCTGTCTAAGTATATGTATATATATGATAACTATAAATACATACAAAAAATCACACCTGTTTCCCCAGAGGGGCAGGTACAAGTAGGTGGCGAGCCTACTCCTGTTAATCGGGATATTTTGTTTGTCATTGCATCTGCTGGATATTGATGTCATGTCCAGTAGTGGACTGCTAAAAACTATTGATGATATTAAAAAAATAAAAATAAATTCAGTACTCTTCTTTCTTAAGCGTAAAGAAAACAATTGTTTAACCATTCATTGCTATCAGTAGTCCACTACTGTTGGTAGGAATCTCTTCAATCAAATGAAAAATATAAGAAATTATATTTGATTTTAAACTACATTATTCCTGACAATATATTTATATAGACATTAATTTATTGATCGTATTGTAACTAATTGCTTGTATCCATTTATACATTAACAGATCGAAGATTTCCACCTGATAATGTTTCTTAACGTAATACAACTACTGTTGATTGAGAGCCTGGTTATATGTCATTGCGTAACATAAATAAAAATAACAGCTTTATATACAATCGAAAACTAATCTTAGTTATAATTTATAAAGTCTATTTTCAATTAACTAAATGATCTTGACACAAGTGAGTTTAGTGCATTTTTTTTCGTAATTGAAATTACAAGGCTGAAGAGAGAGTTTGAAATGAAACAGAAATAAAAATTAATGAGCTTACTTAAAGTTAAAACACCGAAGGAAGGGAACCTCACTGCCTTTACCACTGACTGTGTCACCTTGGACAACATGATAGACAATGAAATTACAAATATATTATGAACATGACCTAATATTTACGATATACGATAAGTTTCGATTCCAGGGTCGGGTTAAAAAGGTGTTATTGAGTTTTCTATTATAGAAATGATTTTTCACGAAGTTTGAAAGTTGAGGCCTCAATTCCCGTGTCTCGAAGAGCACGTAAAGCCGTCATTTCTGCGCCTGATCTCTTCCCATTCGTGTCGGATGGCCGTCCCATCGTCCCATCGGGTTACAAGAGTGAAGGAACAGAGAGTGTACCTGTATTTCTGACTACACTAAGATACTATAATATCTCCTGATAATTTGTTGGTCTCCATCTGACATTAACAGCCGTGGACGAAATCGACTAAGTATAGTTTGTCATAGTGTTGCCACTATTTCGCCAATTTCTTCCATTTAAAAGGCAATGTATCAAAGAATTTCATTTTATGAGACAGTTATGAGAATAGAAATCGTCTGTTGACAATTAACAAATGACATGTCTGTTTGTTGAATATTTAAATTATTAGAAATTGGAACAAGCCAAAGATGAATAAATGTTATAATTAGTAATACTATAATCAGTATTTCTAAGTAATCTTTACTAATACTAGTTATAGTAATTGTTAAAGATGTCCACTTCTGGGCATAGGCCTTTTTTTTAACGTCTGTAAACCCCCTCGGGCCGTCACCCCGCTGGAGTTTACGGCGGGGTGGTGTATCGGAATCGGACCGCCTAAAACCACACGGTGTGCCACTCTGCGCCTGACATAGGAGTGATCCGGGAATCATAGGCCTTCCCCAAGGTTCTCCATAGCTGTAAACATTTAATTCTGTGATATTCGTGATATCTCCTTCTATTTTTTAAAACTATTCTAACCCTAGATTCAAGTATTTTTAAGATTAGAATAGGTCTGAGTGACCAATATACTTGTATTGTTTACTACACCGTTACTTGACGATCATTTGCTCGGTCTGGGTGTAATTTATCTGAACACCTATAAACTTATTTAGAAACATATAATATTATTAGGTATGTTTATCAGTAATGAGTATGGTTATCTTAGTTTTCTCTCTCTGGCTCCACCTTATTTGCGCTCAGGCGGCGGTTTGAGATGTGTAAGGTTGTTTTTTTATTGTTGTTTTAGGAGCCTGCCAAAGTGACTCTACTCTGCCAGATGGAAAACATTAATAGTACCTGGTGGTACGCTTTTTTACGTCCCGCTTGGGGACGTAAAAGGCATGACAGTCATCGTGGCAATGTAAGGCTTAGACACTTAGCATGATAACTGTAACCCTTGCATTAATGGGCCTCCGGTCTTGCAGTCAGCAACGAAAAACGACAGCGATGTTAGTACTGCCCTGGTAAGTCTCTACTACTACTTTAGTCATACAAATAATTCCAAAAATATACGTCCACAACCAGATGCGTTATAAAATATTTTAAGCTAAGCATACAACATTCTCTATGTGGTGGCGTATTAAGAATACTGAGTGTCATCACCACCTTTTTTCCCATGGTGTTGTAAGAAGCAAATAAGAACCAAAATATGCAAGACAACATTACAACATTGAAACAAATCAATACGTCTGGCCAGCTTGACATAGTAACCCAAAACCTCCTTGCTAAGGAGATACCTATGTCCAGAGGTGGACTGTTGAAGGCTTTTGATGATTGATGATACAAAATTCGACTGTATTGCCAAATCTAAGTAATATTTATCTGAATTTAAAAAGTATATAATAAAATAAAGATATTCACAGACCGATAGACCTTCTAATATAATGTTAGAAAATAAAAAATAACCCTAATTGCCACAATCACTATTTATTAATCGATTTCGTAAGCGGAAACCGAATATACAATCTCAATATTGATCTCGATAAGCCAACATTTGGACAAACATTTCGATAATCAACCAACTTAACTAATGATTGGAACTGACGTGCAGCATCCGGCGTTAAGTGAAACATTAATAACAAAATGAAAAAAAAAGTGTGTGTATGCTTATGTACGCACGTAAGAAGTTATACTGCTTTGGCAAAATAAGATATATTGCTAAAAAATTAAAAAGAAAACCACACTAATAATAAAAAAAATATTTAATATATGGAAAGTATTATAACGTATTATCCAGTTTAATAAATTTTATTTAAATATCATAAAAGAATTACCCGTGCATAATTAATAATAAAAAACGAATATGTTGAATAGCTAATTTCATGGTGTCAGTTTTTCGTGACGGGGTACGCGCGCGTCTTAAAAACTAAGCCTGATATTTTTTCCCTGCCGCGCCAAAAAAAAGTAAAACTTTAAAAATCGAAAATAATAAGAATTATATTTTATTCATTTATTTATTTTTTTTCTATGTGAAGAGACTGCCAAAGTGATTCTACTGTGCCTGATGGAAAGCAAGAATAGAATCCAAAGAGTTGTGGTCACTATACTCTTTGCAAATGCAGACACTGCAGTGTGGTGACCCACACTATGGCGGCCTAGTGATATGCTTTCTCATGCCACGCTTGGGGACGTAAAAGGCATGACAGTCATCGTGGCAGTGTAAAGCTCACATAGTTATCACGATAACTGTCACCCCTGGATCAAAGGGCCACCGGTATCGCACTCACCAACGAAACATGACAGCACGGATACTGGCGTTTTAGATTAGTCTTCTGTGGTAGCACTGCCCTGGTCGAGCCGACTCGTTCGTGCTGAAATCAGCGTGGCTCTACTGATGTTCTGAGTTTCAATTTACATATACAATTATCTATACCTAATACCATAAAGCTGAAAACTTTGTATTTTGTTGAACGTCGTATCTCAAGAACTACTGGATTGAATAAAAAACATCTTTCACTATTAGTTAGTGTGTTTATCGAGCAAGGTTTTATAACATCAGTCAACCACTAATAGGAACCAAGTATCAACGAAAAATGTTACTGAAACGGCAATTTATTTGAGAAACATACACTGACAATAAACTTCGATTCTGTCATTGTGTTTCATGCAACATAGTTCGATATTATTGCAGTAATACCTATTTAACAGTTTCAAAACGTGCTATTAAACGGTTCTATTCCAATTTGGTACTTTAGAATTGATTTATTTGTGTTATACCTTTTTTTTTCTGTGCGGAAATCCCCCCGGATACCACCTACGGGTGGTTAAGTCGGACTCGAACCGACCAAAAACCGCACGCCGTCTCATTTGTACCCTAGAAAGGAAATGCCTGAAAAATGTGTGTTATACCTAACTATTTTTTTAACAAAACTAGGTGATCTGACACGATTTATGTAACAAGTTTATTGAGTTCTATTGATTACAAAAATTCTAATTAACAATCCGGAGTTTGGTAGTTTGGGTTTTAAAGCCGTTGGTTCTACGTCTGATCTCTCTCCGGTCGTGTCGGATGCCGTCCCATCGGATGGTAAGAGTGAGGGAACAGAGAGTGCACCTGTGTTAGCGCACACACTTGTGCACTGTTATATATCCTGCATAGTTAGTTGGTCTCTCTAACACTTTTATTATACTAGTACCTTCTCTTAATTTATTAACGAACATCAGTAATTATCTTTTAGTTCAAAATGAGACGTCAAATAAAAATTATGAAACTGATTAGCATCACACGTCAGGGAACCTAAGTTTAAACGGAGTTTATTTTTTATCGTGGTGCTCCGCTGCACTTTCTCTTGATGTCGATGGAATGGCGATGACAAATAGATCAAATTACCTATTAAAAAACTTGGAAGAAATTGGTATTTAATTATTAAAACTTAGGACATCATCATATCAACAACCTGTAACACTCCATTGCAGACAGAGGTCTCTCCTTAGCTAGGAGAATTCAGCCCACTATACCGTGCTGGCTTTTTCAAGATTTCCATCTCTTTGCAGTGATGTTGTCCTGCGTAATTTGCTTCCTTAGTCACCTATTACGACACCCATGGGATGAATAGAGGTGGTAACACTCCCTATTAGTCCATCACCGCACGGTAAAACTTAAGTACTTAGAGCAAACTAGCTGAGTCACCTGACTCTAAGCGACTACCTCCACCCATGATTGCAACTTATCTACACAAAACACAATGTGTAACATTATCTATGGTTTTGACCAGTTTCTTTTATAGAAGGCCATCTGCTTATTGCCAATGGAAAAAAAATCTATTCAAACTATCTCGTAACTGTACGAAGATCTCCCGCAAAGGGCCTGAATTATCCTGGCCAGTGTTTTTAAATCGTAGGGTCATCGTGCCGTAAGATGCCCTATACTACGTTTGCCTAATTGCGGTCTCCACTCTAGCACATTTGGCTCTAGCGACCATCCGTTCGTCTGGCGACATGACCGGCCCACTTCCACTTCAGCGTACTGATTCTATTAGGCCAAAACCTCCTTGCTAAGGAGAGGCCTATGTCCAGCAGTGAACTGTAGAAGGCTGTCGATGTACTGATTATCCGTGCGTAGAAGTTTACTCTAGTTTTCTGTCGAATAACTTCCAAAAATAAAAAGAGATATAGATAGGGGAATTCCATATCTCGGATAGGAAATAAGATTGAGATTTAATTAGCTTAAAGACGTTGCTCAGAGTTTGCTATGAATCTGTGCTCTGTTTGATCTAAGATTACAATAAATGTGCCGGTTGGATGCAATGCACTTGTTAATTAATTAATTTATCCTTTATTTAGACCGGAGGCCCATTGATGCAGGGGTGACAGTTATCGTGGTAACTGTGTAAAACTAACACTGTCACGATGACTGTCATGCCTTTTACGTCCCCAAGCGGGGTGTGAAAAAGTATCTCACAAGGCCGCCATAGTGTGGGTCACCATACTGCATTGTCTGCATTTGCAATGAGCATGGTGACCACACTTGGATTCTATTCATGCTTTCCATCAGGCAGAGTAGAGTCACTTTTGCAGGCTCTTAATAGATATAAAAAAAAAGACTGTAAATATGACAATTTTTCATTGTGACGTTACGGTGACAGATTAAGAATACAGAGTGTCACCTTTACTCTTCCCATAGAAAAACGTCACTGTAAAGAGAAGGAAAACTTGAAACAAATCCTTTTTTTTTACGTGTGAAACCCCCTCGGGCCGTTACCCCACCGGGGTTTACGGTGCGGTGGTGTGTCGGAATCGGACCGACTACAACCACACGGTGTGCCACTCTGCGCCTGATATAGGAGGGATCCGGGAACAGCTGCTATTACGACATCCAGATCACTTGAAAGAAATCCTATACCAACCCGAGATGGGTTGGATGGGTTTCCAGTGGTAAATTAGGCCCAAACCTCCTTGCTAATAGAAATCTAGTTCAAGTGTACTGTAAAAGACTTTTGATGATGAACATTACGAAACATTGCATTTTACAAGCGGTAATTGTAACCTTTTCGAAATACTGTTTACTAAAGGCATGTAAACTTGTATTACACATGACAGCATGTGTGGTGTCATAAATTTTACATGTAAGCTGTCAGACTTAACGTCATATGGATGTGTAAACGAAGGTGGGAAAGTGACCGCTCACCTTTATATTAAGGTACAGTAGAAAAGAATTGACAATCTAGTTTAACTAGCTCTATTGTGAAGGGTTTCTGTTTCCTTAGTGCTTAGATTGGACTAAGTAAATAATGACCAAAATGTGTGCGTAAAGCACGCTTACATGTGTTCCCTTGTATGCGTATATAGGAGGTGAGAGGAATATCCCTTGTAAATAAAAAAATGTGTGCGTGTACTAGCGTACACTCGTAAGAAGTGAAACTTCTTTATGACGTTATTTTTCAAAAAAATAATTTAAACCCGTCCGAAGTCGATGCAATCGCCACCTGGATTTCAAAAATGTAACTACTCAAAACGGGCCGCAAAATACATTGGAGACATTTACCAATCCCTACTCCGCTGGAGAAAGTATACTTCGAATCACGTGTGGTAGGGATAAGAAAAAGATGGCGCGTAACGAAAAAATGTGACGCGTAACGAATAAATGTTACACTAAATTTTTTTCCAACCCCGATAAAGCAGTTTCACTTCAAAAATGCGGTCATAGAATGTTTTTGTTGGTTTGCACTTTGAGGACATAAACCTCCGTAAAAGGACATGAAGGATATAATGTTAAGTAAAAAAATAACTAGAGGTATATAACATATATTATAAATGTAAGTAGGTAGGTAGGTATACCTATTATTAATTTTTGAAGTAGCAACTGGTCGTGGGTTCAATTACCACCCAGGATAAATTCTTGTGTGACGAAAACGATGAATGTTATGTTACGTCTGGGTGTAATTTATCCATAATATGTCCGTACGATACCATTTCCGTGCGGTGACGGATTAAGAATACATAGTGTTACCACCCCTATTCATCCCGTGCGTGTCGTAAAAGGCGACTAAGGGACCAAGTATGCAAGACAACATCATTACAAAGAGAAGGAAAACTTGAAACAAACTCTATTCCAACCCGTCTGGCCAGCGTGAAATAATAGGCCAAAACCTCCTTGCTAAGGAGAGGCCTATGTCCAGCAGTGGACTGTGGTGATGTTGTATAAAATCAGTTCATTGTATCGATTCAAAAACTAGCATCGGAGTAGTGGTCACAGTTGGGTTCCTAAGACGTACACAGACAACTTAGATAACTAACCTATAAAAATCGCGATTAGTGGATACTGACCGCAAACTTATGTCCTATGTCCAGGAGAGGCCTATGTCCAGCAGTGAACTGTAAAAGGCTGTTGATGTCAGGATACCATAATACAGGCTTTGTCTAGTTTGGGAACAGGCGGCCAAGTGTGTGAAGTGTGAAGATGTTATTGTTATAATTGTAACTATAATAATAGCTACTTTGTTAAGGCATTCAATTCTTAAATTTTTAATTTTGTTATATTTAATTGACCTACCTTTAAATACGTAAAAGTGTCCCTACCGGCTACAAGGGGCTGCTTACACCCCCTTGTCAAAAAAGAAAATACAAAGAAAAATTTCATAAAAAAAGTCAATTTAATAGGAAAAGTTTAGTATAATTGTATATTTTAAATTATTTAACACCCTCTAAAAATAGTTCCAGCGACGCCCATGTGTAAGTAAATAATATTCAGTCAATTTTTTTATTAGCTTTATTCCTAGAACTTCACGTTGATGTTTAACCCTTCACCATGTTTAACATTTTTCAAAAATTAATCTATAAAAAGCAACAAATATTATTCCAAGTCGTCTGGTGATTTTGGCTAATAACTAAATCTGCATAATATACAATCAAGTTATAATTTAATAAACCTTACTATAATTTGTTTCAATTTCACCCGACTAGGTTTATAAATTAGTAATTTTTACAAAAGATAATTTTAGTACGAAAAGTTGATAAACAACTCTTGTAAATATTAATTATTTCAAAATTAGTCTGTTAAAAATGTTCGTAACAATATAATTAAATGAGATACTAATTATAAAATATAATGATTTTTATTAAATGTTAATATACAATTATTTCATTTATTCTAATTTAACCAATTATTTAAAATATTTGTTGGCATATTTATTAAAGTCATAAAACTTTTAGAATAAACAAAATTAAAATAAAATTAAAATTTTTGACTAAAGAGTTTTTGTTGTAAATTAAGAATAAATATATTTAATAAATTATTATTAATATATTTGAATTTAAATTTGGAATTGTCTTAATATTTTTTGAGTTAACCCGTCGGCGGCGCGCGGTACGCGGCGGGCGGATGCTCGCGGGCGGCGCTTATAGTGCACCGCCTACGTTTCAAATTTCATATTTGCAACGCAAAATAAAAAAAAAAATCTTTTGTTTTACACACGTACACCGTTTTTATATGTTAAAGCTGAAAAGTGACTTTTATTGATTAAGTGTTTAATGAAACCTAATTACTTTTTTGTTGTGTTTTAAAGTTGGATTTTTTATGAATAGATATTCAAATAATAATTTTTTTCCTTCAAAACTTGAGGTAAGTACACGTCCCTATAGGATTATTAATGTATTCTGATTAAAAAAAAACTTAAATTAGAAAAATAAAATGCTGTTCCAATTCCACGTGTAGCTTAAATCTTTAGTTAATGAAACGAATAAATCAAATAGTATTAGCTCATAATGTTATAACTAAACATCAGTAATAATCAAATTATTAATAGAAATTGAATAATAGTAAATGTATAAAATACCTAACCGATGCGCGCGACGGCAAGCAAAACTTAAAGCATTAATTTAAAAATAAATGAAAAATGATTGTCTTCAGATAGAACATTACTTTGATGTCAATTAGAATAGTAGAAGATATTTTTTCACTCTTCAACTCTGTAATCAATACTAAAGTTCATCTTTCGCATTTCGATATAAATTAATACTTGAGATTCAACCCATCTTTCACACACTTACATATAGATTTGTGAGTCTAAATTACATTCTAGTGTGTTCTATGTAATATGTAGAAACTTTTCGAAATAAACTATACCATTCCTGAACTGATTTATAACAGTAAATAATGTTCAAAGTTAGGGACTAGGACAGTTAGGGACATTAATGTCATAGACACACAAAAATAATAGATTTTCTATAAATTCTACTTTTTGAATATCATTAGTAATAAGCAGAATACGTTTAAATGGAGTAAATAACCAAAAGTCCGCTGTCTATTTTAGAGCGCAATTAAAATGAATTTAAATCATCGATACAAATAAATGATGTTGCACATATGTAGGTAAAATGTAGTGAACGTACCAGCACTCTCCACAGCTCCCGGCGACACTGGCACAGTTTCACACTCCCGCTCATCTCTCCGTTGCTCAAACTCACCCTGCACTCGAGATACCTGCCTCTGTCCATTGAGTCCTAATATAGCGTCTATTGTATGCCTCGGACCCTGATTTACACTCGTAGGCACTTGAGTCAAGCCTAATCTAGACTTCACTGCATCAAAACTCTGATTCAAATGTTGTATTTGCTGTGCGTGAAAAAACATTCCCATTCTATTAAGCGTCTCTAAGTTCTGTTGGTGTTGTGATAACGTTATTGATTGATCTGTCACGTTTATAGAAGAGCTAGAATTTGGGCTGCTCATCTGCGAGCGTGGACTGTTCGTGTCGGAACGGTCCGGTGTTTGGTTGCCGTAAAATCGTTCGTCGGGCGCGTCCATCTCGCAGCGATACGCGTACGTCACTGGCGCTCCGAAACTACTACTAGACCCGGCGGGGAAGAAGAAGGCGGGGCTTATTGAAAGGGGGGCGAGCGAAATTGCCCATTGAAAGTGCGAAATTTGGGGTCGCGAAGTGATTTTGTTTGGTAAGAAGCAAGAAGCGGCGTATTAGCATTTTCCCCTTGGAGTTGCTTTGAACTGTATTGAGAGTTGGTGATGGTTGAATAGTTTTTTTTTCTGTTTGATTGGGTCGATTGTGCTAGGTGTTAGAGTGTTGCCGGGAGTTTGTTAGCGATTTCTTTGAGGGTTCTTAATGTTCTAGGATTTTTGCTTGTTGCTTTTTGCATAAATATTACAGAAATTAAAATTCATGAGGTACGAAACATTGAAGACAGATCAATTATAAACTTTAAAACGCATTTAACATATATGAATCTTTTGTCTGTAAATATGTGTTCGTAAATAGTTTAATAGTTAAATTAATCAATCAATCGTTTGTTATAATAAGATAAGCCTAATCAAGTACTTAAAAGCATATGATAATTACAGACACTTTCGAATCAAACTGAATGCCAAGCTAATCAAGATTTTTTGCATACATTAACTACTCGGCAAAAAACAAACTGTACACAGTCGAAACTTCCAATTACGCAAATGCTAATGAACTCGATTCTAATTAATGACGATAATCAATACGGGGCCAATCAGATACTACCTGTCTCATAGGGGGGAAGGAGAGGGAGCGAGACCACGCCGGACATCTGCCTGTTAACACACAAATTTAACCAAATCGGTTAACCCGTAACCAAACAATAACAGCTTTTCCAACTGACCAGAGAGGGGATAACACCATGACTTATATCTTATACTTAACCATTTTAAAATTATCCATATCTTTTTAGGATTAGAGCTCAAATTGGCTGTGTGCTTAAACATAAACTTAGGACGTCTAGACATAAGATATAGAATCGTCAATATAATTTTGTCTTCTTCACTCTTACAAGGATCTCGCTCGCTCTCATCTCAGGTGTAGCGACGGTTGCTAAGGGGCGGGGCGCGTTGTGACGTCACCCGTCGATCGACCAATCGCTGTGGGGATTTTGTTTTTTTTTCTTAGTGCGTCTTGTATTGTCGATGCGTTTCTTTTGTTCGACGTTCAGTGATTGTTCGCGGCCCGCTGTTACACGGTTAACTTTGGAATAACAAGCTACTGGCTTTTTGTGGGAGATAACTTCATTATTTTTATTTTATATTTTTATTTTTTATGCTTGCATAAAGTATCTTTGTAAATGTTAATAATTTTATTTCAATTTATGAAAGAATACTAGTAAAATACCTTTTGAGTAAATATAAAATTATTTCTGTTTAGTCGTGAGTAAACTCCGCTGAGTTTGAATACAACTAATTTTGTCTAGAATCAAAGGTGCTTGGGGAATTCTTTACAGAAAACTGATTGCAGAAAATGTAATAAGTAATATTTTTTTTAAAGTAGGTAGGTATACATATATCAGATTAAAAAAATAATTAACAATAAGTTAAATTAAAAGAAAGAAAAAAAAATATTTTGGATTTATAAAAATGACGTTTCCATACACATTACACAGAATACAATGCAATCGAGGGTGCCATCTGATAACCAACGCTACACAGACACCTTGTAGCATGTAACTAATATGATGACCCGCTCTAGTGTATTTAAGGTCTTATTCTATGATTTCTATTTTATTCTATTTGATTGCCTCTGTGGCGCAGTGGTAGTGTATGCGACTGCTGTGCATGTTCTCGGGTTCGATGCCTGGGTTGGACCAAATGTTTATACGATCTAGAAATATTTATTTCGGATTTTAGGTGTTTTCTATGTACTTATAACATGAATGTATTTATAAAAAAAATAATATAAGTTTTCTATCAGTTAATCTAGCTGTCTTAGTACAAGCTCTGCTTAATTTGAAGCTAGATGGCGTTGTGTCGGATGTCCTATTTAGATGGCTTATTTATTTACTATTTTTACTTTTAGTGTGATATGTAATGTCTCGTTAGTCCAGCGGATAGTGTATGCGACTGTCGACTAAAAGGTCCCGGGTTTGATTCTCGGGTCAGGCAAAAATGTAATTGGGTTTATCTTACAAAAAATGTCTAGTAGCAGCCCAGTGTATGGAGGTTGGTAGTGTTTCACGGCCGTGCCTCAGAGAGCATGTTAAGCTCATTGGTCCCGGTTGTGATAAACATCAATGGCAATCGTTATTGGAAAGTCAGCACCCTCAAATACACTGATAACTATGTAGTTCTACCTTCGAATTCAGTTCGCCCTCAGGTTTGTTGAGATATTCAAGTAAAACCAGTTGAACTGCTAGCCAACCCTAAATAACCTTGGGAATGATAAGGCTACAAGAAGACTTTTAATTTTATTTATTTATTATATTTTTAATAGCCTGCCAAAGTGACTCTACTCTGCCTGATGGCAAGCATGAATAGAATCCAAAAGTTGTAGTCACCATAGTCATTGCGAATGCTGACAATGCAGTATGGTGACCCACACTATGGCGGCTTATTGCGGCAATGTTGTACGCTTGGAATAAATCGGTTAAATACATAAATGTGAGCAGATTGTCACGTGTGGCGGTACTCACTCTCTATCAGTTTGTCCTCCTATACAATGAAAAGAGAAAACAAGAAGAAAGTGGTAGAAGGCATCTGTTATTGTAAATAGGTAAAGATATGAAACATTCAAAAGTATTTGAGAAGTTATTTATTTGTTTATTTACAAATTTTATGTACCATATTTGTACTTCGGTGCACCTAATGCCCAGGGGATTCCCTTAAAATCAACCATCGCATGGAGTAGAACTTATTTAAGGTAGGTACACAGAGGTTAGATACACACTTATCTAGAACTAGTTAAGTAAATCCTACGACTTCTCTCGTCTGATCATTTTGTGTTTTATACAATCCTTCATCCGTTATTTACCTTCCTGGGAGTGACATTTCTAAAAATTCTTTCTCAGTTAAAATTTTGACTTCATAGCCCAGTGGTCATGCTCTGCGTTGATGAAAGTAAATAGTAACTAAAAATATTAATTATCCGTGTGGTGACGGCTTAAGAATACAGAGTGTCACCAGCCCTACTCTTCTCATGGGTGTTGCAAGAAGTGACTAAGGGAATAAAATATGCAAAACAACATCACTGAGAAGGAAAACCAGAAACAAATTCCATATCAACCCGTCTGGTCAGCGTGGTATAATAGGCCAAAACCTCCTTGCTAAGGAGAGGCCTATGTCCAGTAGTGGACTGATGTTGATGATAGATATAAAAAGAATTGAAGTAGCGGTTTAAGCGGCCACCATGTCACTCCATACTGCGCTGAGTGTTGTGGATACAAACCCCACATGGGACAACACTGAGTGGTCCACAAATTGTTGTTCTTAAATAAATCCCCTGTGAAAAGATATATTACTGATTCAAGCTTTACCCTGGAAAATAAAGTGTTTGTAGCCTTATCTAAAACGTTCATCAATCTGTGACACTTTAAAATATAAGTACATTCACAGTGCAATGCATTTAAGTTGTTATACATTAAATATTTAAAGTCCACAATCATGTAACACACTCTTCACTTGATTTAATGCACACGATGCATTCGATGACTTTTAATTGCACCGTGTATTTTTTTAACCAGGGATTTAAGATTGCTAGAATAGGCTAATGACATTAATATATTTTAAACTGCTTAATCCTGAAACTTTATCCACATATACAAAAAAAGACAAAATTAAAATTTGAATACAAAACAAAATTGACTTTGCTTAAGGCTTCTATTCGGTATATAAATAATAAAAAGACATATTACTCGTTTAAAATCTTCAAGAAAAATTGATGAAACAGGCTATGAACAGTGAAATCAATTACCTAAGAATTTAGAATAATATTTTTTTGCAATAACATAACATAAAGTTACGTCTATTTCCCTGAGGGGTAGGCAGAGACCATTGATCTCCACCTTCTACAATCCTGACAAACCTCTTTTGCTTCGTCCACATTCATCGATCGCTGCGTGCATGCTCGTCGGTTCCTGGTACTTTAAATTAACACCATTGTATTAAATGTACAATCTTGAAACAAATTTTACTGTAATGTAGTAAAAAACACAATGTTTTGAAGTAAGGAGGCATTTCTAAATTTATTTGAAGATGCTTGTCTTAATAATTGGAATCATATTAACATAGAAATGTTCTAATACTTGAATTTGGGACAAAGTTTTTAGGATTCATTAGGTCATTTCACATGTACCATCTGTCATTTGCCAGTGTAATTTGAACTATAGCTGTATAAACTTAGGAGCTATGACTGAGCAAATTAAAATCATCAACAATATTTAATAGTCTACAGCTGGACATGTGTAGGCTTCTTCTTAGCAAAGAGGTTTTGGCTACTATACCACGCTGGCCAGACGGGTTGGAACAGGGTTTGTTTCAAGTTTTCTTTCTCTTTATAGTGATATTTTCCTGAATAGTTTGCTCTATTAGTCGTCTCTTACGAGCCCACGAGATAAATAGGGGTGGTAACACTACGTATTCTTAATTTGTCACCACACGGTCCAACTTAATATAATATTTAATGTAAAAATTACATATCATGTAGACACTTTCCAACATTGTATTACATATTTTTTCGTAGACCTCTGCTATATACAAAGTTTTAGCATTTAAAAAATAATTACTTATTGCAAAAATGGACGCCAATAATTCTGCAAGTACCTAAGTATTAATAAAGAAAAAGTCTCTGGTATCTATAATAATAGCAACTGACATTGGATTCTAATTTCAAAAAACATCGTACCAATACTTATGTTCTAATCTAGAATTCTATAATCTATGGTTATAGTTTTCAAATATCTGCTATACGGTCGCACAGTACACAATTATGTCGGCCAATTTTAACTTTGTGATAATTTTAACGTTTATTGAATGGATTAGTGGATTAAACTTGTACTAACAAATGATTTGATGGTTTCGTAACGAAAAGTTTAATTGGAATCTAATATTCGATACGCAGTATTTATTTTTGTGTTAGATATTTTTTAACATGTACGTATGTATTATATTTAAAAAATCTTAATATTATTTGTTTATTTATTTAAACTTAATGCACATGTTGTACAAAGGCGGAATTAATGCATGGGGCATTCTCTACCAGTCAACCTTTAGGTAAGAAATATGATGCGGTAGGTGCAAAGGTTACGTATAAAAGTTGAGATGGTAAATAAAACAATAGAACCTTTATAAAGGTGACGCAATTAAAAATCACTAATATATAATATATTAAAACTCACTGCTAAATTTTTATATACATGTCAAAATATTGAAACAATATATACACAATACATAAACATATATATATAAACAAGACATAATGTTATATATAAATATTTAGTCGAGTACTACAATTGTAACGATTCTACTAATTTATTTCGAAGTAGATCGCGTACTTTCGTCTTAAATGTATGACGATTTATGAAGGTCCTGATTTTGGTAGGGAGTGGATTCCGCAGAAAAACTGACTACACAAAGAAGGAGGAATTGATGAAGGTGTGGAGTGGGCATAAAAGAAGCATGTTGTTTCTAGAACAAAGGTTTCGATCGTGATTGAAGCGTAAAAGACCGTATATTATGGATTATATGACTCGAAAACTCTAATTAAAAAGGTTGTTAACTATTACAAAATATTGAAAAAAAAAATCTACTGTGTCTTTCCATTTCACTAATTAAGTTAACAATTTAGAGTTAAAAAAAAAACCTTGTGCCAGAGACAAAACGCATATTATGTATACTCATGTCTCACAACTAAAAAAAATTAAATCTCAAAAATCAAAATTAGAACACCAAATTACAGTTACCGAAGACCCGCCACTCTAACCGAAATCAATTAAAACTCACTAAGTTCTTGGCTTTCTAAAGCAATAGCTTTGCCTGAAAGCGGGTGACGAGACTAAATATAATAACGATCTATAATGGCGGATGATGGTTAAATTAAGCGAGTTCATGTTTCAGATTGATTGGTTAATGTTACAGGACATTTACACTGACTTAAAATCGTCCGAGGCTTCGCTGACACTCGGTGTCGGGGAATTATTTTGTTGCATTTCACTTAGACTTGTTACTCAATAGTCAAAAGTAAGAGTACATTTCTGCCCTTTAATAACCCTTCCTTCTCTAAATAAGGGGGGAGAGGATCAATTCCTCCTATTCCTAAAAGCAATGAAATAGTTATTTGAAGCCAGTTTGGTGTAAGATCGCAGTATCATTTCGATCTAATCATTACCTACATGCCGAAACATTGATAATTAAAAAAAACATTCTAATAATATCTATGTTCTAACCTAGAATTCTATGATCTATGGTTACACTTTTCAAGTATCTGCTATACGGTCGCATGGTAAACAATTATGTCGGCCAATTTCAATTTTGTGATAATTTTAGCGTTTATTAAATAGCTAGGTGGATTGAATTTGTGTTATCAAATGATTTGATGGTTCCGTAACGAAAAGCACTATTGCAATGTTTTCGTTAAATGTAAGCCCTTGTCTACTTGTCGAAACACGACTCTCTTTCCTATCTTTTACTACTTAAACAGCTAACATTCCCTACCTTCAGTTGCTAAATCTCATTTTATGCTCAATTTACTGTTTAACACCCAATAGTTTCATGCAGATGTCTGCACCGGTTTGCAAAACTATACCTGTGAAATGATTTACGGTGTAGTCTGCAAGGTCCTTTACAACCTGTGGGTAGGCTCAATCAGAGGTCCCAGGTTATAGAGGGTTGAATTCAACTAAATGAAGAATTAAAAAAAAAGACGAAATGCTACTGTTCCTATCACAGGTAACTTAAGATTGAATTAAACTTAAAACGAATTTTAACGTTATTTTGTTGTATTAAAGTTTTATTTTGTATATTTAGTTTTATGGTAGATTAAGTATAATTATTTAAAAAACATATTTTAAATATATTTAATTTTAACGAAATATTACCAGAGACTCTAGCCAAATTGACATCCTACAATCCTAAACGCTATTAGAAAGCCAAATATATGGGTATGACGTCATCTAAACGTTAAGTCACGTGGTCAAAACAAATTAATAAAAGAGAATAGAGTTGTAAGCGATTGTAGAAAGAGATTCGACTTATTCGACGCCCTCAGGGTCATAAGAACACAAAGAGATGAGAAACGGTTTCCATTCTATCAATTACATGAAGGAAGTACTTTTATTGAACTGTCAGACAGGTCTGTTCGTTAAGGAGGTTGTGGGTGACAATCCAGTTTATAACAAGCAAAACCACGGCCAAAAGCACGACATCTTCCATGTATTTGTGTACGGAAAGTTATTTGTTTTGACTGATCCACCAACATAGAGCCGTAAACCCCTGTTTCTATATCAAATCTTGTCAGCTAATTTAATTTCTGTTGTAAGCACCCATTAAGTCACCATTTCAGTTTCCATTCCAAATTTCCCTGTAATAGGGAACATATGGTTCCCACCCAGAAATTAAGACTCCAAGAAAACCTCATCTGCAAGTGCACCCTCTGATTGACGGACAAGACTCTGGCAAAAAGAAACATCCCGTTTGGTGGCAATAGGTGGCAATAGGTAGAGACTTATTTACGTGGAACCAAAACACTGGTGAATAATGGATGTGTAATATGCCTCTGCCTACCATCATGTAGGGTAAAATGGGGTATGAACAGTTGTTTATAAGCCCGTCATTTTTAAAAAGCCGCGGTCAATAGTTAATTAATAATATAAACATTGGGAATACGTATTTTCTCCGGTCTGTCCGTCTATCGACAGAGTCCATCCCTGGCCCAGCTGACAGCGACCGCTATAGGTAATTGTTGAATGAGCGGCCATTAAAGCGCCAATTAAGCGACATTGATTGGTTTTAAACCTCCTCTCTCTACCCTCTCCTCACGACCCACACCCTCTGCGGTCCTCATAATACCATAGATATATTGTTTCTAGAACAGAACGGTGACTTCCATTCCGGTTCGTTTCAGGTGCGTGGTAATGCGGCAAGTGTAATGGGTACCTGTCCACCGGTAACGATCAAAGATGGGTTAATATAGTTATAATTGTGTTCTATTAAGTTTACTATTAAGTTTTTTTCAGACCGGAGGCCCATTGATGCAGGGGTGACAGTTATCGTCATAACTGTGTGAGCCTTACACTGTAACGATGACTGTCATGTCTTTTACGTCCCCAAGCGTGGCGTGAAAAAGCATCTCACTCGGCCGCCATAGTGTGTGTCACCATACTGCATTGTCTGCATTTGCAATGAGTATGGTGACCACAAATCTTGAATTCTATTCATGCTTTCCATCAGGCAGAGTAGAGTCACTTCGGCAGGCTCTTAACATAGAAAAAAGAAAAAACTTCTCATTTGTATTGAAAAATCAATCTTCTATAAATCGGTATATTAATGTAATATTCGTTTGTGTGCGGTTCAAAAACTGAAAGTTACATACCTATAGAGCTCACATTTTGACACGATATCCAACACGCTTTGAAGATGGTTTACGCTAAATTATCGTGTCTAAAATGTGCCAAAGTGAAACGTGGCAGGTTACAACTAGTTGCCTATAAAATTAATTTTAATAATCAAAGTTGAAATGACATTTGACGGACGAATGACATTTGAAAGTGACGGATTAAGAATACAGTGTCACCACCCCTGCTCGTTCCATGGGTGTCATAAGAGGCGACTAAATGAGCAAATTACGCAGAACAACATCACTGTAAGGAGAAGAAAAATTTAATTTAAACCCTTTTTTTTACGTTAGCAGCCCCCTCGAGCCGTCAACCCATCGGGATTTGTGGCGGAGTGGTGTGACAAAATCGGACCGACTAAAACCACACGGTGTGCCATTCTACGCCTGACATAGAAGGGATCCAGGGATAGCTGTAACCACGACCTCCGGACCCACTTAGTTTGAACCCTTTTTTTTTACGTATGGAAACCCCGGCGGGCCGTCACTCCACCAGGCTTTACGGGGGGATGGTGTATCAGAATCAAACCGACTAAAACCACACGGTGTGCCACTCTACGCCTGGAATAGGAAGGATCCCCAAAACAGCTTTTATTACGTCATCCTGACCACTCTTAGCGCCTACCCGTTAGCCCGGGCACCATCTTCGGGTAAACTTTAACTTTAACTCTCCATTTAAGCGACGTACGGTACACAAAGTCGTCGCTGACGACGTTGTCTGCGAAATGACGTCTTCGTAGAAGGTTGCGACTGCGGTAAAACAGCTGTCACTACCGGCCATGGAGGGTATCACGGCCGGTAGCGAGAGTTCTTCACCAATAAATGCAGTGAGGGCCTATACTGCACCGTCCAGGCAGAACAAACCGCTAGCGTGTCCTCATTGCAATCGCAGTGGTGACAGGCGAGACTCAATTCCCTCCTAGTAACTTCGCGAAGCAGCCGTGCCCGGAAAGGACCTGCGTCAGTCGGGAGGAAAGGGTTCCGTGCTGCCGCCATGTCCACTCGAGGATGATGGCAAAGCCAGCACGTGAAACCTCCAACCGGGACGAACAACAAGCCATCGTGGCTCGACGAGCGGCCTCACGCCACTCGCGTACCGCTTCGGGCGGGGGCTTTATGCCGCTATCCGCCCGGAAGTCAACCGTCCGCTGATAAATCCGTCTTTCCAGAGTGATATAGTATGCCAAAACCTCTTTGCTAAAGAGAATTCTATGTCCAGCAGTGGACTGTTAAAGACTGTTGATATGATGATAAATCGTGTGACTCAAAACAATAAACGTTAACGTTATATAACGCGTTAAATTTGTGAATAACAGTAGCTATATTTATAAGCTGCAAAAAAAAGATCAAAGAAGACAATAACTTAGTCTAATAAGTATACTCGTAAGTGCAACTACCCACGTAGTACACGAAGCCTATGACCGAAGCTGAACCTACCTACATTTAGCAAAAGCTAATTTCTGAAGGTTTAAAAATTCTAAGACGTTTGGTCCATATATGTCTAAAATAAGAATATTAACACTTCAACTACACGGTCACCACGCCACTCTCTACTGCCCTGAGTATTGTTGGTTCATGTCCCACAAGGAACAACAATCTATGTGATCCACAAATTGGTGTTCTGAGTCTGGGTGTTTTTAGTGTCCGTTTCTTGTATGTTTGTAATAGTCCCCCGCGACACAGGCTATATTCCTAATGTCCCTATTCACAACCTAAAGCGCCAGCATCCGAAACCGAAACGAAACACGACATCGTTGGTGAGTACGAGACCGGAGGCCCATTGATGTAGGGGTGACAGTTATCGTGGTAGCTGTGTAAGCCTTACACTGTCTCGATGACTGTCATGCCTTTTACGTCGCCAAGCGGGGTGTGAAAAAGTATCTCACTAGGTTGCCATAGTATGGGTCACCATACTGCGTTGTCTGCATTTGCAATGAGTATGGTGACCACAACTCTTGGATTCTATTCATGTTTTCCATCAGGCAGAGTAGAGCCACTTTGGCAGGCTCTTAATATAAAAAAAAAATGTGTATGTTACCTTTAAAAATAGTTTAACAGCTTATAGCAGATAAAGTTATTAGCAAATACTTTACGATAAAAAACATGTTATTAAAGTGTACTTTTTATAAAACGAGATGTAAAACAAATAATGTAACGTACCTTTAAAAAGTACATTATATCACATTTCTTCGTGTGCGAATTTATCTTAACACAGCACACAATGAAATTCGCGTATTAAAGAATATTGAGAAAATTATCAGCAAGGAATAATTAACTTTTAATATGTAAGTGAAAGTTTCATCTCAATAACAAAAAGTTATGATAACTTTACAATATTAATCATTCTATTGTTTTTATAACAAGGGACTCGGCACTGATGGTGACCACAAAAATGTCCAGCAGTGGGCAAGGTCCCCTTAAGTTAATTAATAGCGCGGCATGCCCACGATCCATTAATGTTGGACGCTGCGGGCGGCGTTAGGGTGACCAAATAATATACAAATCGGGATACGTATACATATAATATAAATGACTAGCTATTCATTGGTGTCAGTAGTCACTTTCTATTAATGTCCTGTCTGCTCGTTTATCAACATAACATCATCACCTCTTAGGAAATCGATGTTCAGTAATTTGTACTGTACAAATGGCGTAAAGTTTAAACAGTTACTTCGCCGTTTTCTATTGCGCTGTGTTGTGGATTCAAAACTCACATAGGACAACACTTTGTGTGATTTACAAATTTGTTCTTCCAAGTCTGAGTATTCTTTGTATCTATCTCACGTATGCTGGTAAAGTACTCCGTGATACAGGAATATTCCTACAGCGGGATTGTCTTTAAAAATAAAATTTTGTTGTTTTTACTGAGTGAGTGAGGTTACTGGTGTCGGACGAACGAACAAACAATCAAACAAATAAACTATTCAATTTTATAGTATGAGCATTGATTGTTCGTTATCTGAAGGAGCCAAAGATCATATATATAACGTCATCATTAGACGTACTGACTCTGACAATATTGTCAAAGTAATTAAACAAAAAATTCACTTATTCTGTAAAGTGCAAAAAAAGTAAATTATATAATATTGAAATTGTTTAACTTGAGAAAAGCTTAGGTTATTACTTAAATTTTATTTATATTAATATGATAATGTAAAGAAATACGAAACATAACCAGCGCAGTGAGTTAGAGTGAGAGGAGAAATCTGTCTGTCGTATGCGTGCAAAAGAGGGAAGCCAGAAAGACTGGCGCCGTAAAGCGTTACATACCGAAACGGTTTATCCTCCCACGAGAAGTTATCGCTTCAAAAAATGACTGACTGAAGTTCTGAGGTACCTTCAATCTGCGTTATAAACCTCCTTATTCTGAATCTGGTTAAAAAGACATAATGTCCTCCTATCTCCCAAATAGCTGGCGACATGACCGCACCTGGTCTTGTCACGCTTTGATCTCGTGAATTATCCTTTATCTGGTCTTCGAACAATTTATTACCAGTCAGTCGTGATTGTTGGGTTCTCATTAACCCTGTAATTGCCACTTAGAAAGCTCAAAGGGTTGTTCAAAATGGTTTTAATAGGATCTAAATTTAACCCAACCTTTACTTGATGTTGTAACAATGTTTAATAATCTAAATATTTTATGTAATTAATTAGAAATCTCCTGATTACTTTATGTTGAGGATTATTATTATTTGGCTCTAATTAATGTACATGGCTCTGCCTGCGTGTTTTCATAGTTAAAAGTAGGTTATGTCCTTTCTCAAGTATTAAATTACACTCATGGCAAATTTCATAAGAATCGGTTTAGCGGTTTCACCGGGTAAGTGTAACAGACAGAGTTACTTATTATTTACTAGATTTTGTTCACGGCTCTGTCAGTGGATGATATGTAGCCTATGTCATTTGCAGATAACGTGGTTTTCCATTGGTAAATGAATTTTTAAAATTGGTTTAATATTTTAAGCGAGAAAGCGTAACAAACAAACAAACTCACGTCCAGATTTATAATATTAGTTAGGATTAATAATGTAAGGAGGTTTTAAAACCTACTTTGGTTAAGTTTAATTTTAATCTTGCTTTTAACCTCTAGAGAACACTCTAGATGAGAACTGTCAGTATTACTTATATACATATTTTTTTATTTTGTGATCCTGCCAACGCGACTCTACTCTACTTAATGGAAGGCATAAATGGAATCAAAGAGTTGTGTTTATCATACTCATTGCGAATGCAGACAATGCAGTATGATGAACCATACTATGACGTCTTAGTGAGATGCTTTTTTTTGGAAATATAAAAGGTATGACAGTCATGGTGGCGTCAAAATGAACTGGAATTAAGTGATTTTTTTTTTCTATATTGAGAGCCTGCCAAAGTGACTCTACTCTGCCTGATGGAAAGCATAAATAGAATCCAAGAGTTGTGGTCACCATATTCTTTGCAGTGCATTGCCTAGTGAGATGCTTTTTCACACCCCGCTTGGGAACGTAAAAGGCATGACAGTCATCGTGACAATGTTAGGCTTACACAGTTACCACGATAACTGTCACCCGTGCATCATTGGGCCTCCGGTGTCACAATCACCAACGACACACGACAACATGGATGCTGGCGCTTTAGGTTGGTCTTCTGAGGGAGGGTAGTACTGCCCCGGTCGAGCCGGCCCACTCGTGCTAAAATCAGCGTGGCTCTACTACCTAGAAATGAAATGATTATTATACGTAGAGAGTATTTAAAGTTACCTAATAGTTAATGTCATGTCTCCAGACGAACCGATGGTCGCTGGAGCCGAAGTGAGCCACGATTGGGCACACGTAGTGTAGGACGCCCTGCGGCGCGATGGACCAACGACTTGAAGAAGGTGGCTGGCAGCAGATGGATGCGAATAGCCCAAAATTGGGATGGCACTCTTTGAGGGAGACCTTCATTCAGCAGTGGACGGTGATAGGTTGATTTGAATGGTTAAAGCATGCTTTCAAAATAAAATGTTACTTTCATTGCACGTATATTTTTGTTGTGTCATTGTCATATGCTTTTGTTTGCAAATGAGTCATGCCCACACTTTTTATTTTTTTTTTGAACCTCTAACATTCACTGCCAACTAGTTTCAATCTAAATAGAAACCTAGATTAATATAAAAAATATTTACATACTTTTTTTTGTAAATACATTCATATTATACAAAGAAAACCACTCAAACTCCGAAATAAATACTTGTAGATCGTACTAACATTTGGTCCGACCCGTGAATCTAACCCAAGACAACATACCAGGCGCATATGCTTACACTGCGCCACCGAGCAATGGCTTTTGACAACCAACGGATCCACATACAGAAAAAAATTGTCAGTAATGGTTAAGGAAGCAAGAATTTTACTAACAACCCTTAGTTAATTGTGCCAATTTTTGCAATGCAATGTGAAATTTTTAATCTGTCTTTTAGTTTTTTTTTGCCAGAGTTATTCATAAAACGTTAAAAAATAAAGGTATATGACAAATACTACGGAAAGATTGTAATCTTTCAAAAAATTAATTAAAGTAAATAAATAAATATTTCGGACATTCACACAACGCCATCTAGTTTCAAACTGAGCCGAGCTTGTACTTTATGACGACGTATGATAACTAGACTGACTGATAGAATACTTACATACTTTTTTTTACTTCGATATCTACTTAGATAACATTTATATTTATGTTACATTTGAAAACATCCAAATTTCGAAATAAATATTTGCAACTCATACTAACATTTGGTCTGACCCGGGAATCGAACCCGAGATCTCAAGTACAGCAGTCGCTTTCACCACCACTACGCCATCGAGGCAGTCAGTTGATCTATGTCTAGGTATTACTTCTATGAATAATAATTATTTAGAAATCTATTAGTATAGTAAGTATATTTACCCTTTCGGAAATAGGGAAGATGACTGTATCGTAAATAAATACCAATGTCCACTTCATTAAAACTAACATCGCGAAACATCTCGGAAAATACAATTAACACAGCTTTTTATTATTATTACGAATTTCAATCAAATATACAGTGAAATATATTGTTCAATTGAGTAGTCTAAAACAGTGACGTCACAGTTTTGTATTTAGTACATTTTTCGTACTAAATTATCGTTTTGACAGATGATAAAAAGTAACTAATTTAACTAAGGTGTCATCTAGCCTATTAAAGTGATAACATATACATACTGCCTTAAATTAATAATGTGGAGTTCGAATTCATAACCCAAAGCTATTCAAGTGTCAAATGCACTTCTCTGTCACAGATTACATCGCTGTCTCTTCTTTTAATAATCATACGTAATATTGTCAATATCAATATGGGTTTGTTTGTTACACTTTGGCATAGACATACTTTTATTCTGGATGTCGTAATAACAGCTGTTCGCAAATCCCTCTTATCTCAGGCGTAGAGTAAAGCAAAAAAAGAAAAAAAAGAGAAACTTTAAAGGAAGGAAAGATATGCAATTTTTTTTTAGACATACAGGCGTGTGATCGACGACAAAAACTGTTTAATTTATAATTATTTATTTTAATTATCGTATCAGTCAGATAACGTCCACTGCTGGTCAAAAGCCCCTCGTCTTCCTTACAGATACCTAAGTTATACAGGTCAATAGTACTACTCATTGCGAAACTGAACCTTAACGATATAAATTAAATTCTGCCGCCCCCATTGAGCCAGTGCAAGCGTGATGTCTAACAAACTTTAGTATTGCGAACATCACGTGTCTAAACGATGTTACAGTTGATAGTGGCCGCCATTGCAGTGGTCAGTTAGTTACTTGTTGTGCGTCTTGTGATTGCACAGTGGAAACACAGAGCAGTGATCGACACAGATGGTATGTGATGATGATAATGTACTCTTAGCCGATTTCGAGACTAACTAACTACGTAAGAGATGTTATGACACACAAGTGTGATCACAAATAAAGGTGCACTTTCTGTTCCCTCACTGCTCGGACGGCTACGATCGGGGAGAGATCGGGCGCATAACCGACGGCTTTACGTGCTCTCCGAGGCCCGTGACTTAACCCTGTGGGTTAAGACTCCTACTTCCAATCCGGGCTGTTATTTAGTATTTCTGTAACCAGAAAAAATCAAGAACATTTTTTGACCCGACACAGAAATCAAATTTAGGACCTCTTGATCGGCGGACACGTTAACCACTAGATCAGGAAGTATAGGTAATGTATATATACAATCATCCCTGTGGAGATGAATCGAGGCTATGGAGTGTCACGACCCCTGTTCATTCCATGGGTGCCCAGAGCAAAACATACGGACTACGGACTGCAAAGAGTAAGAGAATAAGACACAAACCTATTTCCAACCAACACATATGACAGGGTCACCTAAGAGGCTAAACCCTGCTGTATGTCTATTAAAGACTCTGGATGTCATAAAAACAGCTGTTCCCGGATCCCTCCTATCCCAAGTGCAGAGTGGCACACCGTGTGGTTTTAGTCGGTCCGATGTCGACACACCACCCGGCCGTAAATTCCGGTGGGTGAAGATCCGAGGGAGTTCTTACACGTTATAAAAAATATGTCTGTAACAGTCTGTTGATGTGTGTGACGTGACGTAAATACACAGTCTATAGTCTAATACGCTTGTACAGGCTTACTGGGGCAGGCGGACTGTATGTTTACGTCACGACATATAGTCTTCCTGCTCATTAAACCCACACAAGCGTGATGTATAACAAACCTCAGTATTGAGAATATATTTTCACGTGTCTGAGGTATGCTATAATTGATAATAATAGCCGAAGATGTAGTCAGCTTACGGGGGAATTACCTTTAGGAAAAAGTAGATACAGCTGCCATGGGGATATTTTTTTAGGATTGTTTGAGGTCACAGAGATCTCTATGGGAGAAGTAAGTTCTGTAAAGTGTTCTATATAGAGTTTGTTACGAGTTTATATATAATTTTAAGAGCCTACCAAAGCGACTGTTTTATACCCGATGGAAAGAATATAGAATCCAAGAATTATGATCACCATACTCATTGCGAACGCAAACAATGCAGTATGGTGACCCACATTATGGTGGCTTAGTGAGATGCTTTTTACACCCCGCTGGAGACGTAAAAGGCATGACAGTAGACTGCAGTCGTTGTGGCAGTGTAAGATTCACACACCTATCCGATAAACGTCACCCCATTAACAATGGGCCGCCGGTTTCACTCTGTTTGTTACAAGTTTTAATTCTCTTTGCAATGAGATCTTAAAAGCAATAGTTCTTACTATTACAGTGTGCAATGATGAATAAGAGTTGACTTAAAAATGAACTTTATGAATTTCACCTAAAGTCTCTGCAACATGTTCGTACTCTGCACCAGGTCCAAGTGTCCACCGTGCTGGTAACAAGGTTCTAACTCGATTGCAGCTGAGATGAGCTGAGCGGCAACACATCTTGTGCCTGATTGGACTATTGTCTTCACTCCAGCGTTCTCGCCACAGGTGGGTTGAATATAGTCACGAATTAACCAGCTGGTACCCGCAACTACGTCCGCTTGGAATTTATATACTTTCTTATAGAAATCGAATATTGTTAACTTTTTCAGTTCAACCCTATTTTTATCTAAAATAAAAGTAGCCTTAGTTACTCCTTATAACATCTGCTATCTGCCAGTCGTAATTCGATCAAAATCAGTCAAGCCGTTTTAGAGATTAACTGCAAAAACAGACAGACAAAAATATTAAAAATGTTTTTTTTTAATTAAGTACCCAATATACTTCTCACTACTTAATTTAACATTAAAAACAGATATTTCAATTATATTTATTTATATAGATAGTGATAATATTCGACTAAACAGATGACAGCGGTAATAAGGTGCAATGAGTGTTATGGGTTCGATCCCCGTATGAGACAACACTGACAAATTGTTTTCATGAGTCTGGATATTCTATGTATCTCATTTTATGGTTCCTGTATGTTTATAAAATCTATGACACAGAATGTATTCCTAGAGTGAGATTTGTCTTAGAAAAACTTACCACAGACACGGCTGTCTCAATAATAACTATGTAGAGCCTGTACTATGATAACCATAGGCGCTGGGAGAGGGTGTATGGGGTTGTACTTGCACCCTCTGTTAGAAAAAAAAAATGTATAGAAAAATATCTATTTTTAGCTAATTTAAAGTTATTTGTGTGGGTGCTTAAACATACTTTACCTATACGTATGTATTATCAAAACAAAAGATATTACTTACCACCTAATATTTAACCTGGGTGGAAGTCGAACCCATGACCTATTTCTTAGCAGTCAGTGTAACTAGTTAAGACTGACTGCTGATTCACATGTTATTGAATTTATACTTTAAAAAATGATTACAACACTTTTTTTAAAGTCAGATAATAAAAGACGAATCTCATAAATGTTATATGAAGTTGGAATAATAAAAATATAACTAATTTATACCTAAAAAGTATACGATACGTGGACCAATATTTGATCCAACTAACAAGCTAAATTGCCCAAAAAGGCAAACATTTGCTGACTCATCCAATCCATCACGCGGATCATTATAACACTCTCTTAAATTAATACCTGCCCACTCAAAAGTAAAATTGGTAAATTGATGACCAATATGCCTTGACCCTTAAAATCTTTGACGTTATAAATAAATTACCTTATAAGCTCTAACCCGGTGAATTTACTTAATTTTTTTTATACAAAATAGTTTCATGTAATATTTTTTTCAACAACACAGTGAAGCTATTTCAGTTTTACTATTAATTCAGGTCTAATTTGGTGATTAAATTCTTATCTCAACTAACAACAAGGGGTCTTTGTATACTGGTTATATCTTAATACCACCTTATTAGTGATGATAATTTTTGGGCTTTTTGAGTAAAAAAAGGTACAAAATGGCATTTAGAGTGCTTTTAGAATCGCTATCGATATATTTATGTTGAAATTCGTTGTTTTATTTCACAAATTATTGTAATTTGTCCACTTTGCGCATGGATTTGACGTTTAAATAAGTACCTATTTAGTGTTGTGGTGTTTCAATTTAAGGCATGACTACATATTTTACTTTTGGCAATACCAAGTTTTCTTTAAAAAAACGTTAGCTAACTTCAGCCGTGTTTTTTTCTGAGTTAGTTCATTGTGTGAGTTTTTAAGCAACGTGAGTAATTACCTAACTTTAAGGAAACTTTAGAATTTCAGTTTGATTAGATTTTTTTATTATGTAATTAAAATAATGAGATGTTATAGTGTCTATGTAGTGTCCATGTGGTGCCGGAGTAAGAATAGAGAGTGTCACCAACCCTATTCATCTCGTAGTTACCGTAAGAGGCGACTAAAGGAACAGATTACGCAGGAAAACATTGAAAAAGAAACTAGCAAAAAGAAGAAAAGCTTGTTACAAACTCTATACCAACCCGTCTGGCCAGCGTGGTATGGTAGGCCAAAACCTCCTTGCTAAGGAGAGGTCTATGTCTAGTAGTGGGCTCCTGAAATTCGTTGAGGAGTGCCTTCATGGATCCTTGTCTTCGTAAGTAGCTAGGACTGACTTTATGTATTGCTGGGTAAGTGCATTTTTTATTCTGTCAAATTAAATAATTAATATTTCTTTTTAATAATAAAAATATTACTTAAGTGGTCAAAAAAAACTTTTCGATGCAACTTCAGAAAAAAATTAAAACAACAATAACATAACAGCTTCATTACTTACATTACATAACTTAAACAAAATTAAATAGAACAAAAACTGAATGACGAAGCGAACAAAACAATAACGATTATAAACAAAACAGTAAGAACAAATTGAATCAACTTGCACTCAACGGACCTTGTAAGTGTTGTTCTTAACTGTTATAAAAAATATGGTAGTAAGCATTAATTTGTTAAGCACTTAGAGAAGCATGACTACCAATAAAACCGAAGTTAATGTATTAAGTTGTTGAAACCATTTTGTAACAACTTACTACAAATTTTGACTAATTTGTTGGCTGGTGGTTAGTGAACCTGACTACATAAGTACCGACTGGCTTGGGTCGATGCCACTTTGACTAATAACTGCATGATAAGTAAGATCATTTGTTCTATGTTTATATTACAAGGTATGCATCCTTTTCACCATGAACAACAACCGAATCCACAGCTGGATATTTTTTTTTTCTGAAAAAGACAACACCCTATTAAAAATCCTGTCGCAGGAGACTTTACAAACATACGAGAAACGGACATAAAGATCGCCCAAACTTAGAACAACAATTTGTGGATCACACAAAGTGTTGTCCCATTGGGGGTTTGAACCCACAGAACCACAGGGGGTTTGAGCAGTCGCATACGCTACCACTGCGCCAACGAGGTAGCCAAAGAGGGGTAAACAGAAGCATATTAAACGCCTTCTTTTCGTCAGTGGTTTGGTCCCACGTAATAGATGGTGAGCTTATTGCCGCTAATCAGGATGTTTTGTTTGCCAGAGCCTCGTCCGTCTGTCAGCAGGTGCACCACTTGCAGGTGAAGTTGACTTGGGACTCTAATTTCATGGTTTTTTTATAATCCACATTCGAGTATTCTTGGAATTACTTGGAATTGCTCATTTTGTTATTTAATTCTCCATAAGCATCAACTTTATCACACAATCCCATAACGGTCATTCATCGACGCCTACCAACCTATAATTCGTAATCTTATTTCAAAAGCTTTACATTCAACAAGATTTATAACAAATATTTGAAAATAGTTATTCAAAGTATTACAAATATTCCAATATTGGTTATAATATATTAGAAGGATTAAGAAAGCTATTGTTGGATGAGAATGTTCGAAACATCGTGACAATACTGAATGCATGAATGAGTGAATGAATGAATGGTGATATCGAAAATATCGTAAGTCCGTCTCGAAGTTAAGAATTGGGTAGATGACTGTATCGTAAATAAATACCAATGTCCACTTCATTAAAACTAATATCGCGAAACATCTCGGCAAATATAATTAACATAGATTTTTATTATTATTACGAATTTCAATTAAATATACAGTGAAATATATTGTTCAATTGAGTAGTCTAAAACAGTGACGTCACAATTTGGTATTTAGTACATTTTTCATACAAAATTGTCGTTTTGACAGATGATAAAAAGTAACTCATTTGACTAAGGTGTCATCTAGCCTATTCATTTCATTTCATTCATCTGCGTTCATTAATTTTACTGTCTTGAGTAGCCGTTGGACGCGGACGGCATGGGACCGGCTGTTGTAGAGAACCTTGGGAGAGGACTGTATCTTGCAGTGGACGTCTTCTGGCAGAGATGATATATGATGACGATTTAGAAACTGTGATAACTTCACTGTGATAAACATCAACACTACTAGCTCTAATGTTACACCTGCTACACACATCTCTGCATCACCCAAAGATCGACTGTAAGAAAATGCCTACGTTATTAAATCCGCCTTATGCAATGTAACTTATTTACAAAAAGTAAAAATAAATAAATAAAAACTTCATGACAATTTGACTGTCTCGTTGGCTTAGCGGTTAACGTATGCAACTATTGAACTCGACGTCTCGAGTCTGGCCTGGGTCGGTTCTAAGAAGTATTATTGAGTTATTCTGATTACAGATACGCTTACAGCCCCGTGTTTGGAAGTTGGGGTCTTCACCCGTGTGCCTTGAGAAACACGTAAAGCCTTCGGTTTTGGGCCTGACCAGGGAGAGCCGGTCGTGTCAGGAACAGAGAGTATACCTGAAGTTGCGCATGCACTTATACACTATAACATCTCTGTGTAGTGAGCTGGTCTCCGTTGAGACTGGCTGCCGTCACCAAAATCGGTTAGGAGTACCTTATCAATTATGATAAAATATAGTGATCTTCGCACTTCGCTAGATATGTTGAAGTACACCTTGCTTCAAATATCTACTTGTTATTATAAAGAAGTGCGTTCCGAACATCGGGATAAAATAAATATAATTTTGTTGGCAATGATAAGTCGACTTCAAACTTAAAGAAGAATGATAAATCGTGTACCGCTAGTAATATGTAATAGTTAGTCATAAGATGTATATACCGTTCATTAAATGAATCATCTTAACTATTCATGTAATAATCATATCTTTAGAACTTGGCTAAAATAATTTAATTCTTCTTATAAAGTTGTAACAACTGCAATAATAAAACGCATTCGTACGTTTTCTAAGCTTGTCACGCTTAAGTTCTGCTTAGACGGAAACTAGATGGCGTTGTGTTAAATATCCGAATATATTTTACTTTATTTTAAAATATTAAGTACTAGCTTACCCCACGAACACTGTTCCGCCTTAGAGGCAATAAATAAGCTGGGTTTTTATTTTGGACTGAAACGCGGTCGAATCGGTCCTATGTCCGTCTCCTGGTTCTAAGCTACCTCCCCACCAATTTTCAGCTAAATCCGTTCAGCCGTTCTTGAGTTATGAGTGGTGTAACTAACACCACTTTCTTTTATACACATAGATATAAAAAAAAAACAAAGAATATTAAAACCTTATTTAAAAAAAATATTTAAACAGTTTACTAGTGTATTTAGGAGTAGAGCAATAACATAATTTATTGATTAAAGGTTCCGTATAAATAAAATCGATCATAATTATTAATCAAATCGTAAACTTGTGGTCGACTTTTTCTATTTTTTTTTTCTATTTGAAGAGCCTGCCAAAGTGACTACTCTGCCTGATGGAACGCATGAATAGAATCCAAAGAGTTGTGGTCACCATACTCATTGCAAATGCAGACACTGTAGTATGGCGACCCAAACCATGGTGACCCAGCGAGACGCTCTTTCACGCCACGCTTGGGGACGTAAAAGGTATGACAGTCATCGTGGCTATGTAAGGCTGACATAGTTATCACGATAATTGTCACACTTGCATCAATGGGCCACCGGTCTACTTTGACTGCACGGATAGCATTGAGGTTAAAGCGGTCACCTCGTCGTTTTCTACTGCACTGAGTGTTGCATTACACAAGAGGATGGGCAGCAGCATCCTACTAAGTATACCACCATCTCACTGTGATCGCCAACCCCCTACCAATTTATGGCAAGCACAATTAACCTTGGGGGAGGCCTATGTCCAGCCTGGATGTCGTTATAACAGCGGTTCCCGGATCCCTCCTATCAGACGCAGAGTGGCACACCGTGTGGTTTTAGTCGGTCCGATTCCGATACGCCACCCCGCCGTAAACCCCGGTGGGGTGACGGCTCAAGGGGGTTTCCACACGTAAAAAAAAGGGCCTATGTCCAGCAGTGGACGTCTTTTAACTGAGAAGAAGAAGAAGAGTGTTGCATTCAAACCCCTCTTAAGACAACACTGTGTGCTCTACAAATTGTTGTTCTGAATTTGGGTGATCTTTGTGTCTGTTTCTTGTATGTTTGTAAAGTCGCACGCGACACAGGATTTATTCCTAGTGCGGGAGTTGCCTTGTATAAAAAAAAAATAAGTAATTACGTTCCAGACTATAAATAAAAGAGAAAAGAATGGACACAGGACTGTATTAGTGGTAATATCCAATACATCTGACTCCCAAATTACCTTAATCATACTAAAAATAAAACTCCACAGAATATAAAAACAGTTTTAGAATGACAAAGTGATTTCTTGGCGGCAAATTGTCAGAGATACTGTATAATGTGATTGGCGCCTCGTCTTAAGGCGTTAATAATTATTCTACGCTGGACAGAGATGGCCGAAGGAGTCCTAACGAGTGACAAGGACAGCTGACCAGCGGTGAGAGCAGGATGGGAGATGCAAGATTATGTTGTACCAACCTAATAGGCTTTTTATTATTTGATGTTGTCTTGGTACTAAGAGGTTGGGTACTGTGTCGTTAAAAAGTGTTGAACCCTGTTTTTTTTGGAGTATTGTGACGTAATTATTTTCTGTTAAAAGTTTATGAAAATAAATTTTATTAGCGTCACTTGTAATTGAATAATTAAGTAAGTAAATATTGGAAGTTGAATTTAACCTATTTCTAATTGCTGTAGAGAAGTGAAACTTTTCTTGCCTTTTTTTGTTGGTACACTCTAAATTTGTGACTGAAATAATAAATAAATTGTGTTTAAAGCTATGTTAGATTTCAGTAAAACTTAATATATACTATGATTTCTTTTTTAACGCTTCATTATTACACCTTCAGTCATATAATCAACAAAGACGCTTCAAGTAAAAAAGTCATAAAACTTAATAGAAATTATACTTATTATTCTCTACTGAATTTTCTTCATAAAATTTGGGTTTATTTTCTTGATAAGTTTTCAATTTAAAAGATAATCCATTAGATATTGACTAGTCAACCAATTTCTGCAATCGTACCAGTTTAGCTGTCAGATTGGTTCTTAATTTAAAACTGTACCAAATTCTAAGACTCCCTAAACGGGAACAGTCCTCGAGCTGTCAAAGTGTGCAATTCTGTACAAATTAGTCCGTGCTTACACAACATTACAGCGAGATGTTCTCTCACAAATGAGATTATTTCTCATTCGCTCCTTGTTTACACTTAATTTATGTTTCAAATCATTTCTACGTCAACTGTTTAATGAGATACTTGACAACGTACCAATTATAACGGCCAAGTATTCATTTCATAAGAAAGTGTTTTTGATGAGATGTTAATTTATATAATTAAAGAATATCACTCACAGAAGACCAACTTGAAACAAAGCCTTGAGCCGAAGACCATCTTGGTATTAGTAGATCTCCTTTTTATAGAGAGGCCTATGTCCAGCAGTGGACTGTTATGAGCCGTTGGTGATTTAGGTAGTAGAACCACGCTGATTTCAGCACGACCGGGGCAGTACTAATCTCTCACAGAAGACCAAACTAAAGCGACAGCATCCGTGTTGTCGTGTTTCGTTGGTGACTGCGAGACCGGATGTCCATCGATGCAGGGGTGACAGTTATCATGGTAACTGTGTAAGCCTCACACTGTCACGATGACTGTCATGCCTTTTACGTCCCCAAGCGGGGTGTGAAAAAGCATCTCACTAGGTCATCATAGTGTGGGTCACCATACTGCGACCGCAACTCTTGGATTCCATCGTGCTTTCCATCAGGCAGAGTAGTTATTTTCACAAAAAAAAATATGTCTAGGAGGTCTAAATTCATTACTAAAGTGAATTTCTTCCTCCAAGTTTAGCCCTATCTTCAAACGAAGGACGACTTTGACTATTAAAACTTGAGACATCCACGCCATACTAATATGGACACCACTGTCGTACTAAACATACTTATTTATTTCTACACACATTTTAACATATGTTACTCCAGATTGACAGACAGACAAGAAAAACAAGCGCTGAAAAACATGTGAGTTTTTCTAGTCAATTTTCTCTTTTAGCCAAAACATAAATGTTTACAACTGTGTATAAATTGTAACACTAGCACCACCCTGCAGTATTACCCGCGGTTTTTGTTGCTTTTAAATCTGATATTATTCACTGTTTTCTGAAAAAAAAGTAATCTAAGTTACTCCTTATAACGTCAGTTATCTGACAGTGAAAGTCGTCTCAAAATCGGTTCTGCCGTTTCAGAGATTAACCGTAACAAAAAGATAGACAGACAAGAATTTTAAGATTTGATTTGTTGATGTAAGTACTGTATTTATTTTCACATGCATTTAGTGAAATGCTGTTAATTTGAAATTACAAACAGTTTTGACTTCCAGTGACTCGTGGAGTAAAAAAAAATGAGATATTACCAGTACCCTTATTTACCCTTTACTAATGGTTCATTTAGAGTTGACTGCACGATTGGCCTAGTGGTTTAAGCGGTCGCCATGCCGCTCTCCAATTCGCTGAGTGTTGTGGGTTCAAATCCTACATGGGACAACACTTTGTGTGATCCATAAATTGTTGTTCTGAGTCTGGATGTTCTTTGTGTCCGTCTCTTGTATGTTTGTAAAGTCCCCCGCGACACAGGATTTATTCCTAATGCGGGCGTTGTCTTTTTTAAAAAAACAAAAAAAAAACAAAAACAAAGTTCACATCACACGTCACAGGTATCGTAAAACATTTGCCTTTGTATCATTAAATAAAAAAAAAAACAATTTTCAATCTAATTTATTCGAAGCTGATTTAAAATTAGAAACAAATTGAATCTAGAATCCAATTCGAAATTCGAATACAAACGTTATTATTTGTAAAGAGAACAGTTTAAAAATAATAAATTATTTCGAAATCATTTCGAGCCTTTAAATTGAATGTCGAATCGAATCATTAAAACTAACGAAACCGAATAATGCGCCTAAATAACAAAATGTTATAAAAGAACAAAAACTTTTCACTGCTTCGGAGCGTATCTATCCCTTTCTACCCAGATAACTCTGTCCCGCTCACTCTAATCGTATTAAGCATCCATTTTTGTAAGCGCTTCGAGCCCGATCCAATTTCAAACTCATTTGTTAGAGCATAAAACAATTATTAAAAAACGCCAGTGATTTGGCAAGCAATTTTTGCCGTTTTACATCACTTAACAAAGGATACAGAAATGTATAGAGTCGATCGTTACCAAATTAATAATTGTCTTTGTATAGATAGCAATATGTGTCGACAAGAAATTATTTTCTTGAGACAAAGCTAAAGATCCTGAATTCAATCTTATTTTACTTTACTATTTTAAACTATCGATCAATTAAGTGAACTTAATTAATTAATTATGTTCTGTTTTTGTAATAGTAGTAGTATTGTAGTGGCGACCGCGTACTGGGCAACACAGCGTTGGTAGGCCCTGGTGAAGGTCGTGGGAAGCTGCTGAATGCGGGCGGCTCGGGATCGGTTGTTGTAGAGAACCTTGGGGGAGACCTATGTCCAGCAGTGGACATATTTTGGTTGAGATGGTGATGATGATGAGTAGTATTGTATAGTAGTAGTAGTATATATGTAGTTATGTACCCAATTAGTAATAATAGCAAATTGGTATTAATTATCAAATTAGCGACGCCAAACCTCCAAACTTGTATAAAAAAAAAAAAAGTCAAAATCGGTCCACGTTTGGCGAAGTGAAGACATATAAAAAAAGACTTACAGTGGGATAGAGAACCTCCTCTTTTTTGAAGTCGGTTAATAAAGTAGAAGATTGCGAAGTTCACAAGGACAGAAGAAAACAGTTTGTTGTCTCTTTCTATCGCCGAGTGGACAAAGGAGGCCAAGAATTCATGGCAAAATAAAAGTCTATATCCAACAGTATACTCGTACTGATAAAGGCAGTTGATGATAATAATGCTGACGTGTACATCATCATTATCAACAGCCTTTTACAGTCCACTACTGGACATAGACCTCTCCTTAGCAAGGAGGTTTTGGCCTACTATACCACGCTGGCCAGACGGGTTGGAATAGGGTTTGTTTCAAGTTTTCATTCTCTTTGTAATGATATTGTCTTGCATACTCTGTTCCCTTAGTCGCCTTTTACGCCACCCACGGGATGAATAGGGATGGTAACACTATGTATTCTTAATCCGTCAACACACGGACAGACGCACTGGAGACGTAATAATTAGGTATTAATGACAAACTGATATTTAAGTTAAAGGTATTTCTGAGTCTCACATAAACGAGGTGTATGAATGTTGCAGTATTGTTATTTTCGGCCAGTATGAACGATTGTGTGATGAATACAATTGTTTATTCTGTTATCTTAGCACAGACTCTGCCTAGTTTGTAATCCGAGACCTAGGTAGTTTGATCACAAACTAGGCAGAAATCGGTAGATTGAGACATTTATGAAGTTATCATTATCTAGTATCAAGTTTTGTAAGAAGTCTTACTGAGTTTTTTTAGTTTTTTAGCATCCGTGTGTCGTATTTCGTTGGTGAGTGTGAGATCGCAGGCCCATTGATGCAAGGGTTGACAGTTATCATGGTAACTGTGTAAGCCTTACACTGTCACGATAACTGTCATGCCTTTTACGTCCCCAAGCGGGGTGTGAAAAAGCATCTCACTAGGCCGCCATAGTGTGGGTCACCATACTGGATTGTCTGCATTTGTAATGAGTATGGTGACCACAACTCTTGGATTCTATTCATGCTTTACATCAGGCAGAGTAGAGTCACTTTGGCAGGTTCTTAACATAGAAAAAAAGAACTTGGTTTTTGAGTTCTGATTATAGTAACGCTTAATTATAGTCCGGTCGAAAGTTGAGGTCTTAACCCCCGTGCCTCAGAATGCTCGTAAAACCGTCGGTCCTGTGTTTGATCTCTCCCCGGTCGTGTCGGATAACCATCACATCGCAGTTTGAGAGTGAGCGAACAGAGAGTGCACCTGCGTTTGTGCACACAATTGTGCACTATAACATCTCTTGCGTAGTTGGTTGGTCTCCGTTGAGACTGGCATACCGTGGCCCAATCGGAGTACATTACACAAAATTTTTAAGCCACATACGTTCTGACCATCTCCAAGGTCACTTCTGTCCACACACACGAGCACGGGCTGTATTTTTTCACCGATATAATTGAATGATGACTCGTGCGAGCCAACAACGCGCCCGCCCCACTACAATCACTCTTAACTGACACTTTATAGCATATATTTGGCGACCACTGTACCCAATGTGAAATTTAGAAAAAAAATCTGTCTTAAACTTAATATTATATTTATTTATTTATTATTGAGACGTTAACTTGCAGTATTCGTATATATTGTTCAAAATAGAGTTTAATAAAAAGAAAAAAATTATAAATACGTGAATGAATTAAAGGTGCGCACACACTTTCTATAGAAAGTTGTCTGTATTTCCTTAATTAGCAAGTACCTTTTTTTAACGTGTGCACACCCCCTCAGGCAGTCACCCATTGGAATTTGAGGCGGATTAGTATGTCGAATCGCAACAACCTAATTCAAACGGTGTTCCACTCTGCGTCTGCAATAGCAGAGATCTAGGAAACGCTGTTCAAGTCGTCGGTGTCCATCACTGAGTTTTCTTTTGGCTCGAAATACATCTTTGCCATACTCGTATTAATTCACTCTACTTGTGAGCGAGATGTCGCTCACAATGAACTCTTTCGCACTGAACTTATGACCCTGTCCTATTTTGTGAGCTGAAATCTGCCTAAAACCGGAACCGCAGTCAACTCTGTCTGATAAAACAAGTGATCACTCATTTCTAAAACTTTCAAGAACAAAAGGAAGTTATAATATAAATCTGATCGAACTTAACTATCATAAAATTAAGCGCACTATGCTTACAAACCAATCAAAACATTTCTATAACTTTATATAACACTCGAAAAGCCGCCAAAGAATGTTATTTCAAACATATCAATAATAACACCATACAATACAGCTCTTGACAAACATAATCCGCCCAATGGTCATTTGACCATTTTTTTCTATACAGCACAGTGTGCATTGTGCCTCACACTTACGCACAGTAATGCGAGACCCTTGAAATTCAACACAAAACCGATTTGTGATCACATTGTAACGTCTTAGCCGCACAGTGGTCAATTCCTTGAGAATTCCGGACAAAAGGTTCTGCGAATTTTGCGGCTTTATTAGCAGCATTAGGTTTTTTATATAGGTATAAAGGGATTTGGTTCACATTAGATCAGTTTCGCAAAGAGAAGATTCAGAAAGGGACTTGTTTGGAGGTGTTCGTGGTAAGCTTTTTATTACAGTGTGTGATGGATTTCATGCTTGATTAGTTTCTTTGAAGATCTTGGAGAACAGATTCTTCGTTTTGTATTATTTGATATAATTAATAGCAATACAATGGTAGGATTGTAGGAGATTTAGCTAGATAATTTCTTTTTTTTATTTTTTAACTTACTTTAAGGTTGTTTCTAAAAAGGATGTCTATAAGCGATCGCCGTGAGGGATAAGACCGCCGATTGTTACGTTTGCATAATTTGTAACTGATTTTTCTTTTGTTCATATTGATATGTGACAATGAAGATAAAATAAATAAATAAAATGGAGGAGTTTCTCAATTCGGATGTTTATTTATTTTTTATGTATGCTTTGGCATAACTAAGTCATTCATAGACGTATTTTTTTTTGTTTAATAGAGCCGTATTCCGATATGGTTCCATTTAGATTTCATACAAATCTGATGATGAGTTTAGGAGTAAGAAAACGAAACTTTGCCTGCATGGATAGCGTAGTGGTTTCAGCGGTCGCCACACCACTCTCTACTGTGCTGAGTGTTGCGGGTTCAAACCCCACATGGGACAATACTTTGTCTGATCCATAAATTGTTGTTATGAGTTACGGTGATCTTTGTGTCCGTTTCTTGTCTATTTGTAAACTCTCCCGTGACATAGGATATAGTCCTTACGCGGGTATTGTCTTTAAAAAAACAAAAATTTCTCATAAAAATGACAGCAAATTAACAGCGGTTGTTGCTATCGCATACATATGTACTGTAATCACATAGTATTGTTTAAAATCAGTTCAACTTTATTTCAAAAAGGAATTTACTTGAAGTGTAAAATTATATTGCACTCGCGTCTTTATTCCCGAAGAGGTAGACAAATAATTTACATCATAACTTATTGACATTAGTCAATTAACTGTTATTTTACTAAATTATAACAATTACGTTAAAAATATGTTTTAACAAATGTAGCTACATCACAAACTAAAAGGCGTGTATGATTCTTTTACCACAAGGCAGCGAAATATATAATTTTTATTGGAAAACCCTCGCTTTTAGAATTTGAATCTAGTCAAACAGCTTCGTATGTCATCAGAGATGAGAACGATAACTTTGAATTAAATAAATATTTAAAATAAACCATTCTAATTATACAGAGCAAAAAAGAAACAAAAAATTGGTATTAAAACCGCTTAATTGAGGTGTGGCGTTAGTCTTGGACCTGAACTAACATATTCCGGATCCTCTTCAGAGAAGGACGTCTGAAACTGGCCGTCGGGGTGATTTTTAACATTAACACCATATACTTCTAGTTCCTGCGTCCCTGAGGAATCGGAGGTCCGACCAGGTTAACAAAAAAAAAACAGCTCACCTTGTCGGAGTCTTAAATTAATTGTTGATACTCTTTAAAAGACTAAGTAAATTTTTCGATACTGAACTAATGTCAGATCGAAACTGATTTTTCGATCGAAACCAAAACCAAAACTGAACGTTCAGTCTTGCTCTCAGTTTCGGCCGAAACCGAAACTCACAGTAGGCCAGTATACTAAGCACATAAAATAGATTGCGGTAAATTTCACCATTTAATTACAGAGTACACATCCGTTTTGATACAATCGAATCGATACAATCAGAACAAGATTGTATTGCACAAAGATGGCCGACGTAACATTACCTACGCTATTGATTGTAATATTATATCACACAAAGAAAATGGTTTATTTATTTGTGGTTAGCTTACAGTATCATTATTATTTTGTCTCACAAACTGCAAGTATTAGAATTGAGGCACCATTTTAAAGTAAACACTATTTATATGCGGATACCACGATTGGGCAATCATAGTGTAGGACGCCCTGCGGCGCGATGGACCGACGACTTGAAGAAAGAGGCTGGCAGCGGGTGGATGCGAATTGCCCAAGACCGGGATGGTTGGCGTTTTTTGGGGGAGACCTTCGTTCAGCAGTGGACGGCGATAGATTGACTACATATGTGGCCCACAATAGTGGTAACAAGATGACCTGCTATATTTTTGCCATGAACACAAAACAAATTGCCGATGACCACGATGCATCACAAACGAAATGTCATGATATAGATGGCAAACGTGTAGATAGATGGGTCACCATTTCTATGCGTCCCTTGGTCGTCGTAAGAGGCGACTAAGAGAGCAAACTTCTCAGGACAACCCCACATTTATGTATAATAAATACTAACCCCTTTACGATATATAACAGTATCTCTTGTCAGTATTCTGTCTCTATCATGTGTGAACCATAAAGTTCGTTGTTACCACTGTATTTCTATTTACTGCCAAATTTTATTCTATTGTTCAGATAATTATAGAATAATTGATCAGAGATGATTGTGTTTAAATGAACCAAATATAGGTAAAAAACTGTTCGTGTGGTGACGGATTAAGAATACAGATAGTGTCACCGCTCCTATTCGTGGGTGTCGTAAAGGCGCCTAATCGACAAACAACACAGGCTACATCACTGCAAAGATAAAAGAAAACTTGAAACAAATCCTATACCAACTCGTCTGGCCGGCAAAGTATAGTAGGCCGAAACCTCCTTTCTAAGGACAGGCCTACGTCCAGCAGTAGACTATTAAAGGCTAAAACAAAAATACATCACTACTGTGTTCCTTTTTTTTAATTGAGTGCCGCGAGCAAAGACAAAGCATTAATTTAAACACATTGTGCTTGAAGTATTATTGTTCTGTTTTAGTTCGAATTCCCCACTAGGTGGGTGAATGTTCAGTTTGCGGGGAACTCCCGTGGAATTTCGACGACATTAGTCACATGGTCTGACGTGTATAAAATTACAGATAATTTTCATTTAAACCTTGACTATTTACTGCATGAACGACGTAGTGGTTAATGCGGTTACCACACCGCTTTCTACTGCACTGAGTGTTGTGGGTTCAACTCCCAGATGAGACAGGACTGTGTAATCAACAAATTTTTATTCTAAATCTGAGTGTTTTATGTCTATGTTTGTTATGTATATGTCGCCTGTTTAGGCGTTATGCATTAAAAACACCTTCCTGCATTCGGTTAAACATGGAAAAACACGTTTCAAATGTGCTTAGTTTAAATATAATTGACTTTCATATTCATCGCCCTTCTAAAACGACAATTTGCTCCAATTAAAAACAGAAAAATACAATTTCATTACTCTCAACACCATATTGAGAGAACGCCTCAAACAAATGTCACTCTCAGTTTACAAACTTAAATCAAGTCAATGCTACTCAAAAACGGGTTTTAACACAACGGAATAAAGTCCTTTAAACTGCAAAATTATGTTGGCAATCTGTATTTTTTACACTATTTCTGTTTCATTGTATTACAACGTTTATTCGTTGCTAACGAGTCAGCAGGGAGCCTGTGAGAGCGAGAGGTCCGATATAAAACGAGATGGCAGTATGTAATATGATTTGTTTTGTTGCATTGTGGTTAGAAGCGGTCGTGGCTGTCAAAGTTTTTTTGTTTCTAGTTTTTGGTGCTCAAACCAAGGACGGTGGAACGGAGGACTATATTCCTTTATTTTTAAAGAAAATTTTTCTTTAGTAACGTTTATTAGGAGAAAATCTGGTTATATGTGTGTGCGTGTGTGTGTGTGTGTATGTTTTTATTTTTATTGGTTTGTATTTATATTTTTTCCTGAGTTTGTGAAACGATAATATGTTTTAACTAATAAATAAACCATATATACATGTTGTCTGTGTAGTGACGGATTAAGAATACTTAGTTTTACCACCCCGACCCATCCCGTAGGTGTCGTAAAAGGCGACTAAGGGAACAAAGCATACAAGGTATTCCAACCCGTCTGGCCAGCGTGGAATAGTAGGCCAAAACCTCCTTGCTATGGAGAGGCCTATGTCCAGCAGTGGATTGTAAAAGGCTGTTGATAATGATATACATATATATTTACATTTGTCACTAAGAGTGCTGATAGATGTAAAAATCAGATTAATATTAATAATTTTAATTTTAAATCAGTATTTTCAAAATTTTATAATTATACTCTTAAATTTTAAAGCCTTTATAGATATAGTATATAATCAGGTTCTTTGTTAAGAGTTCTGAAAACCTAACCTTAATCTTTTACTTTCCCTTTAGCTTTTTCCTTAAAAAAACCATAATCATTAGCTACTGAATCCGTTGATACTTCACAAGTAGAAACTGACAGAGTAGAAATATTTTTTACGTACTTTTCAGTCTTTTTCCAGTACATTAATCCGTTATTACCTTTAAAAAATATTTCTGTTATATGTTTAAATAATGTGATCACATTTTTTTGCGCTTGGGTTTTTTATTTTAAAGGTTGAGAGCCACTGCCCTCATTACTCCTGCTAAACGTTACATTTGTTATCCCTGCACGTTTTAGAACATTATTTGTGATGCGATTTGCGCTAATGGCTGCTATGTAATGTTTTGTATTTTGAAACCTTACCACCATGGCGTGTTATTTCCTTTGTATTGGATATTATAATGATAACATTTGCAAATGTTCACAGACAGAAACAACCCGTTTGGCCAGCGTGGTATAGTACGCCAAAACCTCCTTGCTGAGGAGAGGCCTATGTCCAGCAGTGGACTGTTTAAGGCTATTGATGATTGTGATGATAATATGTGAAATTGACATTATAAAATTTGACATTTAGGTTATACTAGCTGACTCGGCGAACTTCGTACCGCCTTACCGTAGCGTACCTTATTGATTATAAAAATAGTTTAATTGATAGTAAATATTATTTTTCTCCGTAAGAACCTTCTCCTAATAATAACAAATACAACAAAAAAAGAATTAGTGAAATCGGTCCAGCCATTCACGCGTGATGCCGTGATCAAGAAAAACGGGTTTCATTTTTATATATGTATATAGATTACTGAGCCATGCCATGGTTAAAGTACCGGTTCGGGATGATAAAACCCTCGCGTCCTCTTGTTGGTTCCCGGACGATGCAAGAGACAAGAGTATATAGTATATTTCCTAAGAATCATTATCATGAGGGTTGATTTCAGAGACTCATTGGGTCTGCTTCATACGATTGTGAGATTACAAGGTCCTCGAATCGACATATTTAGTCACTTGGTTATGTTAACATTTGAAATTACAGTCCACGTGGTGATGGACTAAGCATACGAAGTGCCACCCCACCCCTATTGATGCCATGAGTGTCGTAAAAGGCGACTGCGAGAGTAAACTATGTAGACCATTGCAAAGAAAAGATACCAACCCGTGTGAACAGTGTAGTACAGTAGACCAAAACCACCTTGCTAAGGAGAGACCTATGTCCAGCAGTGCATTTGTACATTTGTCAACTTGGGAAGCCGTAAGAAACTGGTATGTTTTTTTTATTGATGTAATATTTTTTTGTTTATATAATACTCGTTAATTAAAATAAAAACAAATTAATTATTAACGAAGTTAGGCATTTATCGACGAGTTTTTAGATGTATTATGTATTATAAACGGGATATCTATGATGTTTATTTCGGGAATTAGTTTTATGCTTTTGTGTCATAAATTGTGTAGTGACATTATAAGTTGTTTACGAAAGTTTTCAAGGTACAGTTTTTTATTGGTATATTTAAATAAAAAATTGTTTTTAAAGTTTTTACTTTTTCTCTATGTGTCTATGTCCATTCATTTTACTAAAATTGTGCTTTTTAGTTGAAACAAATTTCATTAGGTAGTAGAACCACGCTGATTCTAGCACGAATGGATCGGCTCGACCGGTGCAGTACTGCCCTCATACAGAGACCAACCTAAAGCGACAGCATCCGTGCTGTCGTGTTTCGTTGGTGAGTGTGAGACCGGGGACCCATTGAAGCAAAGGTGACAGTTATCGTGGTATATATGAGCCTTACACTACCACGATGACAGTCATGCCTTTTTCGTCCCCAAGCGAGGCGTGAAAAAGCATCTCCCTTAGTCGACGTAACACGGGTCACTATACTGCATTCGCAATGAGTGTGACCACAACTCTTGGATTCTAACATGCGAAGAGGAAATAATGGAACCGCTTTGGAAGTTAGATGGTTGAGTTTAGGCAACTGGTCATCTTGAGGTTTGTTTTAAATCAAAACCAATAAGAATTTCTGTCAGAAATTGTATTAAGGGCCGACTGTCTTTAGATACACACTTACCTACAAAATGACATTGCACAAGCAACAGCTGCGTAAAAAAAAATCTGAACATACCTTTATTAAGACGTTATCAGATCGGCGAACTTTCAAGCAATTTGCCGCGAACAAATGCATCGGAACGGAGATATCAATCTGTTGGACCTTTGTGTTATGCGTTTTTAATAAGAATATCAAAGTAGGAATTGTGTGTTGATATAATTGTGATTCAATAAGGTTGTCAGCTTTGAAAGGATCTTTTGAAGTTACACTTCTTTTGGCGTATTAGGAAAAAATGATGGTCATTTGTACCATTCGCGTGCACACCGTCACGAAAAATCGACACCGTCACGCAAAACCGACACCATGAAATTAGCCAGTCAACATTTTAATTTTAAAGTTCTACTTCTTTTGGCGTGTTAGGGAAACATGATGGTGATTTGTACCATGCGCGTGTGCACCGTCACGAAAAATCGACACCATGAAATTAGCCTGTAAACATTTTAGTTTTAAAATTATACGTCTTTTGGCGTGCAAATGTGTTATGATAAAACTTGGTTTCAATATATTAAATACCTTTTTTTCTATTATTAGTGTCGTTTTCTCTACAAATATAGGATAACGCGAAGGATAACATTTTTAGAAAGATTTTTATCTTTCGCCAAAGAAGTATAACGTCTTACGTATGCACATAAGTACACACACTCGATTATTTTTAATATTGACTCAATTAGGTTGCCAGCTTTTGAACAATTTTTTTAATAAAGGGCAAACGAATCACATGGTGGCTACTGCTACTACTTGACAAGAGTCACAAGCTGTTGGGCACAAATCGCTATAATTTATTTCATCAACAGCCTTTTACAGTTCACTACTGGACATATGCGTCTCCTTAGCACGGAGGTTTTGACCTACTATACCACGCTGGCCAAACGGGTTGGAATAAGGTTTGTTTCATGTTTTCCTTCTCTTTGTAACGATGTTGTCTTGCATACTTTGTTCCCTTAGTCGTCTTTTACGATACTTACGGGATGAATAGGGGTGGTAAAACTATGTATTCTTAATCCGTCACCACACGGACAATTTATTTATTAAAAATTAATAATATCTTCGCACCCTATTGTATTACCTGGGAGAGGGCTTCGATACCTGTGACATAGTTTTATTATTTCTTTAAAATAGTTTTTTTTCCAATACTGACATCAAGTCCCCGTTTTAGAGTGGTAGACACACACACTCGAACTAAACGGTTCACTTCTTCCTTCCTTCCTGTGTCAATCGATTAAAATCTGGAGCTATCTACCGTGACATGTAAAAGCATCTCATTAGGCGTCCATAGTGTTGGTCATCATGCTACATTGTCCATATTTGTAATGAGAATGGTGACCACCACTTTTGAATTCTACTAAAATTAAAAAAACAAATAATAATTTAATTTTACTGAGAGATTGTACTGAGAGCGTGTACTGGGAGAGTGTATTGAGCGTTTGTACTAAGAGACGGTTCTGAGCATTTGTACTGAACGTCTGTACTGAGAGACTGTACCGAGCGTTTGTACTGAGAGACTGTACTGAGAGACTATACATAGCTTTTGTACTAAGCATTTGTACTGAGAGCGACTACTGAATGTTTGTACTGAGAAACTGCACTCAGCGTTTGTACTGAGATCCTGTACTGAGAGACTGTACTGAACATTTGTACTGAGAGAGTGTACTTAGCAAAGGCCCTTCTGAGCGTTTGTACCGAGAGCCTCTACTGTTACTGAGACTTAGGGCCTGTACTACTCTGGTTGCCTTACTCTGGAAAGTCCTACTTAACAAACTCTTATTTAAGAAAACTCTTACTGGAAAGAGAATTTCTTGTTGTCTAGTCGGCCTACAGTGTTCGGTCTCTTGAATTGCTGGACATAGGTCTCTACTTAGAAAGGACACTACGTTAGCCATACCTTTAAACAAGCAATTCTTGCTCGTATACATAATCTGAATCTACGGCAACGGCTCCAACGATTTTCATAAAATTTTGTATGCAGAGCGAGGGCTATAAATCGATCTAGGTAAGTTTAATTTTTAGAAAACATTGTTTTAACGTTTTGACTTTTATCTTTTTTTTTTTTTTAAATTTGGAATGGAAACAAAAGAAATTGGTAAATTGTGAATCGACTATCACACAATAACACCAAGCGAAATTCGGTTTCCAGGTACTAGTATATAATAATTGGCTTGTTTCAATTACCCAATCTATAATTTATTTAAAGCTGACCTCCCTATACAATTTTCTCCTATGATATCACATTCAACCCAATTACACTGCTTATTACAGAGCAGTAACAATTTAAGAAGTAAACGCGTCAACGATATCTGGCAGTGTTGTGTTCAAACTAGTCATTACGAGGTACCGTGCAGTTAGCGCCGCGGGACACCGGCGACAATCGAGATAACTTTCTTTTATGTTGCGAAGCTTAGGGTTCTGTATGAGGAGAAGAAAACCTTATGTTTGTTGTAGACACGAGTTTTGAAAACATGAAAGGGTCGTAAATGTTAATTTCTTATACATATTCTGTGGACGGATTCTTTTTTACAACAATATAAAATTTTAGAAAATTGTTTTCCATTTTTAAGTTTTTGCAGTTAGAATTTTTTTTTATTTATTTTCTAAAAGCCATCGTTTTGGTTTCTTAAATATCTCATTTTGATATACATAAAATCAAGCCTGTTGCCCAGATGAGGTATGCAGAGACACATTAAACGCCCACTTATCTCCAACATTTTGATGTTAGGTATTACCTATTACCGCTAATTGGGATGTTTAACTATTATATGATATACGAGTACTTAAAAATTTATATTTTGTTTTAGTTTAACTCTGACAATAAATCGGTAACTAACTAAATTAATTGCTAAAAGTGAATTCTTCCTTTACCAACTATATTACCCCTTGATCAATAATCATATACTTGTCTTAAAGAATAAGTCACGTCTTAGTATATGGCAAAAGGCACTATTGAGTTTTTAGATATGGAAAAAATCGTTTATCCTGAAGTCTTGAACACGATAACTGAGTTAACTTATTAAACTGTTGTATTGTTATCGGTTCTCGATAAGTGTGTGAAGTTTCAATACAATCCGATCGTCTTAAGTGTATGAAAATCGAGTTCAAAGATTCCGTGACAAACATACACACACAGGTGAAGCTTAAAATATACGTCTACGGAACCACGTCCACCCAAAACTAAAATAAGTTTAACGTAACAATATTACAGACGGGATGTCGCCAGCGGGTGTCCCGAGTTCGGTCCCGGTTTGACGCTGTTACGGGATCATGTCCCGCGGCTAGCAAACTGTTCAAATCAACTCTATAATATAAAAGTTTAGGGGGATGATTTTACATTTAAATTAACTAACATACAAACAATGTATAGCTCGATTAAATTGTATATGAAGGGGTGAATAATGGATGTGTATCGTCATCATCAACAACCTTTAACGGACTGTCTGTACATGGACTTCTCCTTAGTAAGGAGGTTTTGGCTTACTATACCACGCTGGCCAGACGGGCCGGTATAGGGTTTGTTTCAAGTTTTCCTTCTCCTTGCCGTGGTCTTAGCCTGCATAGTTTACTCTCGTAGTCGCCTCGAATAAATAGGGTACTTCGTATGCTTAATCCATCACCACGTGGGCTGTAATTTCAAATGTTAACATAACCAAGTGACTAAATATGTCGATTCGAAGAGTACCCTGTAACCTCACAACCGCATGAAGTAGACGCCATGAGTACCTCGTACAACACCCATGGAAAAAATAGAGGTAGTGACACTGTGCATTCTTAATCCGTCACCACATGGAGAGTACTTGATTTTCTTTGAAGTTACCTCGTGTAGAGGCAAAACATAAATTTGCCCATCCATTTTCCCTATTTTTGCAACATTTCCATTATAACTCTGCTCCTCTTGTTCATAGCGTGATTTTTTCTAGTCTATTGCCTTTCACGATAACAAGCAAGTTTTATAATTAGTAAGTGTAGGCACATGTATACATGTAGCCTAGCCTGGTGGCGCAGTGGTAGCGTATACGACTGGTGGGCTCGAGGTCTCAGGTAGGACCAAACGTTTGTATGATCTGCAAATATTTGGTATTTTCTACTTTAAATGTGGATGTAGAGGGTGCGCTAAGAATTCGTTAACATTTGAATCTAACATTCCGCGCAAATATGTTACAGGCGTTCTTGGGACCGATGCTACTGGCATTTGCTGGCTACAATCGTAACACATGGTTTCAAGAAGACGGAGCCACTTGTCACACGACCAACTAAGTATTTTTTTAAATATGAATTCCAACTAATAAGCTTTCTTGTAAATAAACATTTTTTATAACATGTCAAATGTTTTTCATTATATGATTTTTTCAAATGTTTACTAATTCATGGCCCACAATATATTTATAAAAAGTGATGACATTGTGTCATGGTGATTTATTCTCTTTATTACATTTACAAACAAATTGATTACAGTTTTAAATACTTAAAAAAGAAAAAAAATACATATTTAAAACAAATAGTAGATCATCAACTTCGGGTACAGGGACCAAGAAACCGATGGTTATGGCTCCAAAGACAGAAACCTCACTATATGGGAAGGAGAACTGCATTCTTATTATTATTAATTAAGTATATATAAATGTACACTCACTTTTATATCCCTGAAGCGATAAGTGTATTAAACATTCATATTATGACCACTTTAGTTAGATCCTACTCCTTTAGCAGAAGAGGAAAGTTAATGATAGGAAACTTAGATATATTGCTTAGATATACCAATAATATAAATGACTGGAGTGACTCGGCCTCGAAGAACATCACCTCCAAGCAGTTTTCTTATTCATTTTACAAAATTCCAAACAGTATTAACCATCACTGTATAGTTACATGTAATATCAACTGTTGCCATAATATCAAGTTTTCTAAGCATCTCACTTGGCTACCATAGTGTGGGTCACCATACTGCATTGTCTGCATTTGCAATGAGTATGGTAACCACAACTCTTGGATTCTATTCATGCTTTCCATTAGGCAGAGTAGAATCACTTTGGTAGGTTCTTAAAATAGAAGAAAAAAAAGAGTGTGTCTGCCATGCCTAGTATATCTCTTTTTTTCAGTTTATGTTTCTTGTCTATGGCTTGCTTTATTAAGAATGTAGTGTTAAAATTCATATTTTTTTTGAAGTTCATTGTGGAATGCTTGATTCCAATTTTAGTCTCATAAACTTATCTGATCATTGAATTCAAAAGAAAATTCCATTAATGCAGAGGTGACAGTTAACATGCTAAATGTGCCTTACACTGCCACGATGACTGTCATGCCTTTTACGTCTCCAAGCGGGTCGAGAAAAAGCATCTCACTAAGCCACCATGGTGTGGGTCACCATACTGCATTGTGAGTATGGTGACCACAACTTTTTGATTCTATTCATGCTTTCTATCAGGAAGAGTAGACATTCTTGAAATTAAATTAAAATTAATCTTAAACAAAAACGCGACAAAACTTAAAAATTATTTACGCCTTTTAGGTAGTACGTATACATATTCCACATACACAAGACCAGAGTCAGGTGTTCAAAGGTTCTCCGTTCAGGGAACGAGGGAAGGTGGAGGGGTGCGGAGGGAGACTGGGAGGTGCCTGAATTCGATTCCGGGCTATTGAAAAGTTTCAAGAGGCGAAAAGCTTCGACAAACGAAGCTAAGTGAATTTTGAGCCCTCGGAATCGTCAGGGGTGGATTTGGGGTATTGTTTGATGTAATAGGTAATTGTTGTGTTTATAATAGTTTGTATAACTTCAATGGCTATTATATTTTGCGAGTTGAATGCAGTTGAAATTTATATTAATATTTTTCAGCATGCTACAAAATTTAAAACCAAAATTTTCTGTGAAACGAGTAAATTTTTTTTAAACGTTTGATTACGTTATTGTTTGAACTAATGACTAAATCTAAATGATCACGCTTATAGGCACTTTATAAATAGTCATAATAATAGAAACTTCTAGTCTTTTAATTTCGTTAGAGTTGAAATATTAGATCAACAATTGAATGAATGAATAGTTCCCTCTTTATTTTTCTCCTTTTTTTCCTTGTCCGTTACCTTACTTACACCAGCTGCTACCTCGTGAGCATTGGGTGTGAGTTATACGTTTCAGATACTTAAATTGTTATATATTTTTTTTGCAAAGACTGTATTGTATAACTGATTTTTTGTCCCAAACAAATAAAATAAAACAATTAAGTTTATAAAACCAACTGGACCGTATGCTTTGCTTCACAAAATTAGTTTTAGCAATACATAAATCTACACTAATTCTTGTAATGCAAAGCAGCATATTAAAAAATTAAATGCCTTCCTCGTCTTCTTCAATCAATTTTTTCGCTTTGATTTATCAAAGTGTTGTATGCCTGTCGCTTGAGATCACAATGAAACCTCAAAAATATATTCAATAACTGAAATTAGTGAGAAGTAGCTTCATACTGTCGTAACACGTTATTATACTATCAGAATCAATTCAGTTACGAACGTTACGAAACAAACTTTCAAACTTTGAAAGTTTTAAAACACAAAAGCTAAATAACCCGACGCCCCGAGTCTGTCCCTGTTCAGGCGGCTTGGTTCCAATTTTTATCAATCCCATTTCATTTCCCCTTACGAAAGTTTTCCTCCAATTTCGCGCTCTCGCCCCCGCCCATTTAGTGATGTTGATAATGGTGAAAGGTCGATAAACGGTATATTATTATTAATTATTTAAACAATTACTTACCTACACGAAGCAGGAGCAGTTAAATAAGTCTTTATACACGTATATCTACATGTATTTCCATTCTTAAACTTTTTTAAAGTACCAATTTGAGAATTCTAAATAACACAATTAATTTGTTAATATCAATAAAGCTCTTTAAGCATAGTAAAAAAAAACATTGTGTGTGTCAGCTCCGACGCACGACTGGAGTTTACTCCTTAAGTACGATTGTCAAAACAGACGCAAAAAAGCTTATTTAACTGAAATTAATTGAAAAAAGATTGATACCGTATGAAAGGGTAAATTAACAAATTAATGAAAATAACATATAGATATAGTCGCTTTGCAGCATACTCTATACACGTCTTAATACACTCACAACCAGTGCAGCCGCACCAAAAACGTAACGAGGTCATTCGTTCAGTAGATTTTACTCCTCACATTTTTCTCATACCGGGCGCCTTATATCAAAAAACCGGAGTAAACTCCAAAAATTAGAAAAATAATATCAATGGTTATAAACCAAAATCAAGCAAAATCTACTGAATCAGTAGTGTACGCCTTCTAACGTCAAGCCTTCAGCCTTCAGGTGGTTATTTCATCCACTCGCAAATTTACAATGTTTTAATAATTTAAAATTTAAGTATTTCACTATATACTTATTAGTATTTGCATGCCCCTGTGACGATGAATTAAAAAAACTGAGTGTCACCAACCTTACACATCCTGTAGGTGTCGTAAGTGTGAGAGAGCAAACTATGCACGACAATAGAATTGGAAAGAGAAAGAAAACTAGAACAAACCCTGTACCTGCCTGTCTGGTCAGCGTGGTACATTAGGCCAGTAGGCTTCTATTTTAAGAAGACGTCTATGTCTAGCAGTGAGCTGTCACAGGCTGTCGGTAACAAACCAGTTATGTCAAGAAAGTCAAAGGTATAAATTTAAATTTAATGATTTAAATTATCTAACAATCTAGACAATAATAGACTTAAAAAGTTTAAAAATACATATAAAAAGTAATTTATTATCGAATTCAAGTAAAGACCCTAATATCGATAATTAAAGTCAGCAACATCACTACAGTTTAAACATTAAAGTATTTCTCGGGAGACGCGGACGTATCAAGCGATCATTTCTATGTTATTACACTGCTAAATTCAATTGTGGACCGTTTACACCGACGCTTTATTATTAAGTGACCCACTATATTTGACAGGATCATCGCAACAAACCAGTTTTGACTAAGTAGGTTGGCTATTTATGTATTTAGAGGTTTGTTTTTCGTGTCTTTAGCGTGACTCTATCCGAGACGTTTTGCCCAACTAGAGGTCGACTTTGAGTCTAAAACGATACGGCTGTACTTCACTTTTTTACGCGGAGCGACCACCATCAGACCTCTACTATCAAAACTCTCAAGTACTAGACAATATCAAAACTCTATAAAAGGACTTAAGTCGGACTTCTTAGGACTCCAACTACCTAAAACCATTAATAATATTTCGGAAAATATAATATTTTCGAATATCTGACACACAACACCAGTCCTAAACAGAGCAGAGCTTGTAGTATGGGTACTATAAATACAAATATACTTTTTTTAAAAAAATACTTACACATTATATATAGAAAACATTAAAACTCCTAAACAAATATTTGCAGATCATATAAAGATTTGGCCCGACCTGGGCATCGAACCCGAGAACTCAAGTACAACAGTCACATACGCAACTGCGCTACCGAGGTAGTTTAATGTTTACCTCAGATGTTGATATGGTAACCGGACCGCCGACGGCGTAACGTGCTCTTCGAGTAACAGAGAGGTCTAATAACTAATATACTACAATACTTGGATTTCATATTTTCAACTCCAATTGGGTAGATGACTGTATCGTAAATAAATACCAATATCCACTTCATTAAAACTATTATCGCGAAACATCTCGGCAAATACAATTAACTTAGCTTTTTATTATTATTACGAATTTCAATCAAATAAACAGTGAATTATATTGTTCAATTGAGTAGTCTAAAACAGTGACGTCACAATTTTGTATTTAGTACATTTTTCATACAAAATTATCGTTTTGACAGATGATAAAAAGTAACTAATTTGACTAAGGTGTCATCTAGCCTATTGTCTTTTGGACTACCCGACTGTCCTAATTCGGTATGTTCGTGGGTCATTGCTGTCCTGATGTACAGGTTTAATGGCTTAATGAGTTCTTACCACGAGCCCATGATTACAGTTAGAGAAAAACAAATAACTAAATGTAGAGAATCAATTAAAAAGAAATTTTCAGTTTCCACTGAAATGAAACAAGTGAAAGTTGATGAGATTTTTTTTAACAAAATCTAACGACTTGGGAGTGAATAAACGAAGTTTGTAATTGGTTTGTAAAAGGTTCACGACAAAATAATACAGTTTTGTAGACTTTTAGAGATTTTTAGACTGGCAATATTAAATATAGAATTATGATAATGGCTATACTTACAAATAATTGGAGTGTTGACACTAATTGTCAGAATTTATAAGTACCATTTTCTTATTAATAATTACACTTTTGCACGGCCCGGGGACCTCTTAGCTGACTGTTGTATACGTTAATCGCTAGACCAACAAGGCAGTACCAGATATCTGCCATATTAGGTTGAAAGAAGGGTGCATAGGGTTTCTATCAATAACTTAGGGCCGCATGTCAACCTCACCTGCAAGTAGTACGCCTGCTGTTCGACGGACGAGGCTTCGGCAAACAAAACATCCCGATTAGCGGCAATAGGCTCACCAACTCTTCGGAGAGATCAAAACACTGGCTAAAAGTAGGCACTTACTGTGGCTCTGCTTACCCCTCAATAATAGTCGTAATTATATGTATGTACCTAGTCTTGCCATAAATATTGTAATAAAGAAAAAAGAAAATTGTTAACTGCAAATAACATTTATTACTTTTACAGTGTGTCAGTTTAATACATAAATATAAAACAATTAAAAATATAAAAAGCTTATTCGAAGTGGTCTCCATTGGCTGCAATACAGTCCTTTAAACGATGAGGCCAGTTATCAATAGAAGCACGCACTCTTTCCATGGGAAAATTCTTCACTGCCAATCGTATAGATTGTTTTAGGGACTCCAAATTATCATGGCGTTTAGAGCAAGCTGTACTCTCTAAAACTGACCACAAATCATAATCCAGCGGATTAAGATCGGGACTAGACGACGGCCAGTCTTCAGCTCTGATGAAGTCCGAAACGTTCGATTCCAACCAAGACTGCGTGGACCGAGCTTTATGACCCGGCGCCGAGTCTTGCTGGAAGGACCATACTTGGTTATTGAACATGGTGATGTTAAGGGGCTTAACTACCTTCTCAAGAATGGTATCTTGATACACTTGTGCCGATGTTTTGATACCTTTTTCACAAAAATATGGCTCAGTCACTCCTTCATAGCTAACACCCCACCAAACCATCACTGAAGTCGGATAATGTCCACGTTGCACTCTGTCGACTAATTGGGAAGCTTCCTTAGAGCTTTGAGCATAAATACGGTCATTTTGTTTGTTAAAATGTTGCTCAATTGTAAAAATTTTCTCATCCGTAAACAAAATTTTTCTGTGACCTCCCTTTGCGTACCGCTTCAATAGTTGTTTCGATTTTACCACCCTATTCTTCTTTAAATTATCAGTTAAGAAATGGCCAGTGCGTCTCTTATAGGCTGCAAGTCCTAAGTCATCTTTTAAAATACGCGACATGGTTCTAGGTGCTATCTTCATTTCCCGAGATAAAATCTTTTGCTTTCGGACAGGATTTCTTCGAATTCTTTCCCTTACTGCTTTGACCACCTTTTTCGTACGAACACTACGTGGACGGCCAGATCTTTTTCTGTCACAAACAGAGGAGGTCTCATTGTACCTATTAATAGCCCGGTACACAAACATTTTACTAATACCAAGTGTATGGAGAGTTTTAAAAATTGCATTTGGCTCCATACCTACTTTGTGTAATGCTATCACAGCGATTCGGTTCTCTTTATCACCCCACACCATTTTAATATCGCAAAATATTTTACAATGTATTGGCGCCAAAATGAGAAAACACAATGAACAATCGTATAAAAATGACAGATTCGAAATTCAAATGTAATATTTTTTTATAATTAAGTGTAACAGTATTTATGGCCAGACTAAGTATTTATGTACGTAGGATCAAGACGATGACGAAAAGTGGGCGTTATATATGCATCTGCTTACCCCTCCGGGGAAACAGGCGTGATTTCATGTATGTACATATATAGAAAATCTAATCTAATGTCATTATTAAATATCTGCTACAAAATAGATGAACGCTAAAATAGTTTTTCTAATGCATAAGTATATGGTAACCGACTATCACTTCTAATGGATACTTTCAGCTCAAGAGTCTCAAGCGCATTGCGGGTGTTTGTACCTTAAATTAGAGGGAAGAGGCTCGAATCTTCGGTAGCTAAATGAAATAATGTAAATAAACGTCTATGAGACAGTAGTACTCCATCAACCACCAACAAGCCTTAACAGTTCACTGCTGATATAGAAATCTTAGAAAAGAGGTTTTGGCCTACCGTTGGTAGTTCAGCCACGCTGATTTCAGTACGAACGGGCCGGCTCGACCAGGGCCAGTACTACTCTCTCATAGAAGACCAATCTAAAGCGACAGTATCTGTGCTTTCGTGTTTCGTTGGTGTGTGCATGACCGAAGGTTCAAATGATGCAGGGATGACGATTATCGTGGTAACAGTGTGCCTGACTGACTGAAACGATGACTCAAGCCTTCGACATCCCCAAGCGTGACGTGAAAAAACATCTTACCAGGCCGCCATAATGTTGGTCGCCTTACTGCTTTTTTTTCTTTTAAAAAGACAACACCCGCACTAGGAATAAATCCTGTGTCGCGGGGAACTTTAAAAACATACAAGTAACAGACACAAAAGGCACCCAAACTCAGAACAACAATTTGTAGATCAAAGTGTTGTCCCATGTGGGGTTTGAACCCACAACACTCAGCGCAGTAGACCACCAGGCCAACCGTGCATTATCTGCATTGTTTGTTTTCTATCAGACAGAGGAGAGTCATAAGTCAGGTGCTTAATTTAAATTAAAAAACGCCGACTGTACCACGTTGGCTTCTTTCTCTTTACATCCAGTACAGTCCTGCATACTTTGCTCCCTTAGCCGCCTTATAAAACACGGAGTAAATAAGGCTAGTGACATCCCGTGTTCTTAATCTGCATCACGGAGTAACACTCCGATAGAGCACAAATCATTTAATCTCTAAGAACGCTCTATACATACCAAATCCTATTCTATAATTATAACCATTATCACGCATCACACCGTGAACTCATAATAACCCCAATAACCATCGCATTACCAACACCTCGGTATAATCCGGTCATTTATTAGCTCGCTCATTCACAGAACATAAAGAACATATTCCATGGTTTAGGAGAACCAGCGGGTGTTCTTATGGGATTTGTATTTGGTGTATAATATTTTTACCATCATTTTGCACTTACTTTATAATTTTAGGGGCTTTGGTACTCATGATTTCAGTGTGCATTTTTAAAACTTGCTTTATTTAATTATTTATTTACAACCTTATGCACAAATACATGCATCGGCGAACTTAATGCCTAAGGTATTTTCTACCAGTCAACCGATTGGGCGATGCAGAGAAAATATAAGGTAGGTGCACTTAAGGATAAGAAGTAATTGACAGAGTATTTAGTATATATAGACTAGTTTGACCATAAATAAGCAAATACACTTAAATAAACACATAAATATGTAACACATACATGTATAATACACATACATATAACTCATACACATCCGTGCATACATATTATCACTACTTAGCACAAATATTTCTGTGTGCAAACATTTGTTTTACATGCAGGCTCGTACACGTCTTTTATTGGTCGTAGCGTGACGTCATAGCTGCGAAATGTTTTTTTATGAAAAAGTTTACAATAAGCCTACCTTAAAAGATATATATGCTTCTGTGATCTTTTTTTTAGAAGTTTTAAAGGAGAAGAATTCTTTCATACATAACTTTTGCAAAACTAACCATTTACGCAGCGCACGCAATGGACCTTCTCAAAAGGAATGATTCTCCCGTCGCTAAGTGGCTCCTATTGGTTGTAGTGTAATGCTGTATAGTCTATAGCCTTTCTCGATAAATTGGCTATTTACTACTGAAATTATTTTTGAAATCAGAACAGTAATTCCTTAGATTAGCGCTTTTAACCAAACAAACTCCTTAGCTTTATAAAATTAACATCGATGTGCTTGTATTTAGAAATATATTAGTATATTTATCAACAGTTTAATTAGCATAGTGTGTGAGATGTCAGCATAACATTATTATAATAATCTTGAGAGCTATAGAAGAGTTTGAGACTTCAAATCTAGTTATATTTGTCGTCAATTTGTTGTTATTTTTGGAACCTTCTTCATAGGATAAGTTTATTGAAGTTAAACACCATAAATCAAGTAATATTTCAAACAAAAAAAAACAAATCTAAAACCTGAAAATACCAAAGAGAAGTTTCAAACTCACATGTTAAATTTATAACCTCCTTCTATATCAAAATCATCATCATTATCATCAGCCGGAAGACGTCCACTGCTGAACATAGACCTCCACCCTAGAACGCCACGCCAACTGCATCCATCGGTTCCCCGCGACTCGGTTGTCGGTCCATCTAGTGGGGGGCCTACCCACGCTTCGTCTTCAGGTACGCGGTCGCCACTCAAGAACCTTTCTTCCCCAACGGTTGTCGGTTCTACGAACGATGTGGCCTGCCCATTGCCACGTCAACTTGCTTATTCGAAGAGTTATGTCGGTAACCTTAGTTTTCTTATTAAAATAGCTTAAAATAAATTTAATTAAAGTCATTGAAGAGCGTCTTATATATAACATTTAACTCGGCTGCACTCGATTTAAAAATACCCAGATATAATAAATACTTTAAAATAATAACGAACTTGACTGCTTCGGTGGCTCAGTAGTAGCGTATGCGACTGCTGAGGTTGTAGTCTCGGGTTCGATTCCCGGGTCGAACCAAATGATTGTATAATTTCCAAATATTTTTGTTTTTAATTTTTTCTATGTATAATATTTACAAAAAAAGTATATATGTATTCATATCACTGGTCTAGTACCCATAGAACAAGTTCTTCTTAGTTTGGGATTAGATGGCGTTGTGCGTCCGATGTCCAAAAATGTTATATTATTTGAAATATTATTGATCGTTTCGGGTACTTAATGGCCTAAAAACACTAACTCTGCCTACTCCTGGGAAATAGTCATCATCATCAACAACCTTCAACAGTCCACTGCTGGACATAGACTGGCTTAGCAAGAAGTTTTTAGAATAGTCATGATTATAAGTGAATACTAATTGCGTACCATGATCTTTGTTTATTTTCTTTATTTTAGCCCTATCTGCTAATGAAAGTCCCGTCAACATCGGTCCAACCGTTACAGAGATTAGCTGGAACAAAAAGAGAGATACACAAAAAATTTCATAACAATTCTTTTTGGTGAAAATCGCCTAATTTGAAATTACAAACAGATACTTCAACTTTACTTATATATTTAGAAAGTAACTTATATTGAGAATCGATCATAAAAGCCATAAATACAAGCTTAAAATAACAGGAAACAATATAAATGTGAAAATGGTTCGAGAATATTTCATAAGGATGTGTTAATTTGCGAGGAAATAGTAAAGAAAATGCATTCACTCGGATGCATTTGCGCTGTAGTGTAACTTACTGTATACCAGCGAATTCATATTTAAACCTACAGTTTCTTTCATTAGTTGATTAAAACCTTAAATGGCGTCCAAGCTAATATAGACTTGGATTTGTAGCCATTAGCTTTTGTGTGCCAAACTTTATATATCCCCTTAAAACAACATGTTGCTAAATTGTAACTGGTAATCAGTGGGCATTTAGTACGTCTCACACTCACACACAGGGACACAGATAACGTGCGTTTGTATGTGCGTGCTTGCGTGCGTGCGTGCACGTGCGTGCGTACGTGCGTGCGTGCGTACGTGCGTACGTGCGTGCATACTGTTGTGCATGAGAGGCCTATGCCCAACTGTTAAAGGCTATCGACGCAATGATGAATTAAGTTGGAGCGCCTTTATGGAGCTCTATGTCCAGCAGTGGACTGCCACTTTAATTAAACTGCAGACCTTCTCATTACATAATAAATAAAATGCCATCTTAATACTTTACATTTAACTTACATTCATGCTTTAATTTCGAAAATATGATTACGAATTCTAGCCTGCAACTTATGTAATTATGTTAAGTTCTGGGGAAGACTGTTTAAGAAGATTTAACAAGTAATCTATCTTAAGTAACGTAATAATTAATGTGTTAATAATGACTTGACTTGTTTTCCGAATAACCAAAGAAGGTAACATGGCAGAAATAATTATCAACGAAAATGATTTATTTACGTGTTGTTAGTTACCACTAGTACCCGTTTTGATAGTCATGCGCATGCGTTGTAGGACAGCTAAGCGTTATTGTGGTTTTATTACAAGAAGTCTCTAATAACAGGCTGGAGTATGGAAGTTGACGATGTTTCACACCCCCGCCTTTGACGGTCCTAGATGTCACGAACATCTCTGGCAATCGTTATTGAGAAGTCAGCACCCTCAAATATACTGACAACCTTTTTTTTTTTTAACGTGTAGAAACCCCCTCTGGCCATTACCAGATCGGGGTTTTCGGCGGGGTGGTTTGTAGGAATCGGACCGACTAAAACCACACGGTGTGCCACTCTGCGCCTGACATAGGAGGGATCCAGGAACAGCTGATATTACGACATCCAGATCCCTCCTAGCGCCTGCCCGCTACCGCGGGCACCATCTGCGGAGAATGTACTGACAGCTAGTTCACCTTCGAATTCAGTTCGGCCTCAGGTTTGCTGGGGTCTGATATGAGTCGCTCCGTAGAAAAATTGATCTGAAAATCCGGTTGATCTAACAGCTGATTCAGAATAATATTGGGAATAAAAACGCTAAGTAGATGAATTGTTATCGCTATTTGCTTAACACTTATTCCATAACCTATCACAATGAATGAATATCGTTAATAGCGTTATATTTTCCATTTCCAATCGCCTTGCAGTTTCCTTTCAATTTCATTTACATTTAGCATCCAAACGTCTATTTTGCTTATATTTTAACTAGAATTCGTTAAGTACAGGAATCTTCTGCTGATGGAAATTTATAAAAATACACTTATATAATAATAATACATACTAAAAGACTGCACGGTTGGCCCAGTAGCTTAAGCGGTCGCCATTACGCTCTCTACTGAGCTGAGTGTTGTGGGTTCAAACCTCACATGGGACAACACTTCATGTGATTCACAAATTATTGTTCTAGGTCTGGATGTTCTTTGTGTCCGTTTCTTGCATGCTTGTAAAGTCCCACGTGACACAGAATTTATTCCCAATTTTTTCCCAAAATCAATAGCTCAGGTATCTGTTTTCAAGGTTAAAGGTGGAAAATTATTTTCTTACCTGGGTTTTCACACAATTTTTGTTCTTCAAATACTAAGGAGAGTCTAATTTTTTTTATTCGGGGTCTGCCCTAGTGACTCTACTCTGTCTGATGGAAAACACCATACTCATTGCGAATACAAATAATGGCGGCTTAGTGAGATACTTTTACACGCCCTACTTGGAGACGTACAGGCATGACAGTCATCGTGACAGTGTAAGGCTCACACACTTACCATGATAACTGTCACTCCTGCGTTAATGGGCCTCCGGTCTCGCACTGACCAACGAAACACGACAGCACGGATGCTGTCGCTTTAAGTTGGTCTTCTGTGAGAGAGTAGGTAGTATTGCCCTGGTCTAGCCGTCTCATTTGTACTGATATCAGCGTGGTTCTACTACCTACCAAATATTTTCTAGTAGAGTAATTTATTTTCTAAGAAATAAGCCGTGATTAGATCAAAAATTCTTTGTGTAATATATCTGTTACACGTGCGACCATCTTAAAACTTATCTGACAAATTGATATTAAACCATTATAGTTCTTATGACAAAGACATAAAGTATAACTATAATGAATGAGTTTGATCCATGAAAACAAATGCAAACAAACCACCAAACAAACATACGTTTGCGGTTGTTATCAACAATACTTGAAACAATTTCTTTGAAAGATCAAACTTTCGAACCGCTAAACTAAATTTGTAAAAAGAATGTTTTGTAAAAAGGTGTCAGTTTTGACACAAAATCTTATTTTTTTTCTCCGTGTTTTGAAGTATTTTGCGCAATGTTGAGTGTGTATTATAATCGGATACTGATTGAATGCGTGCGGCGGGTGTCAAATGTATTTTTTTGGCGAGATAATGCGTTCGGCGGGTGTTAATGCTTATTATCCGGGTGTTTATCACAGTGGAGTGCGATTTTTTTGTATTACTATTGTTTGATATATTTGGATCATGTATCTCTTAATATCTTTTAAAGACGTTAATATTGTTGTGAAGAAACAGGGTTTTATATTATATCTTGAAATACAAAAGAAGACATGGCAAAGCTTAATACCAATATGTTGGTTCGATCACACCAGAGTGGTTGAACGAATCTAGATGATAGATTTGTTTCCATATAAGCCTATCAAAAGTAATTCTACTGTGTCTGATGGAAAGCACGAATAGAATCCAAGAGTTGTGGTCATCATACTCATTTCGAATGCAGGAAATGCAGTATTGTGACACACACTATGACAGCCTAGTGAGATGCTTTTTCCGCCCCTTTTGGGAACGTAAAAGGCATGACAGTCATCGTGGCTGTGTAAGGCTCACGTGCTTACTACTGTGACCCTTGTATCAGTAGGCTTTTGGTCTCGTACTCACCAACGAAACACGAGAGCAGCTAGTTTTGCCATTTTTATTTTTTTTTTATTTGCTACCTACCAAATTGACGCTATTCTGCCTGATGGAAAGTATGAATAGAATCCAAGAGCGGTTGTCGCCAAACTCACTGCGAATGACGACCCACACTATGGCGGCCTAATGAGATGCTTTTTCATACCCCGCTTAAAGGACTCGGGATCGTAGTGGAATGGAAACACGTGCGTTGGCAATGAATTCCAGGCTTTAACTGTTTGGCACAGGAAGGAACAGTCGAACCGTTTAGTTTTATAGCCTGCAAAACTAATATTTGATATTGTCATTATTATCATATTTCAGCGCGTTTCCCAATTTGAACTTCGGGGTCTGTGGTGTACGTATAACGATCACAAGGGTCTCTTCTATAGCTGCCCACCTGTCCCCAATGGTCAATTATTAAATTCATCAATCATCATTACAGACCTTTAACAGTCCACTGCTGGACATTAACCTCTCCTTAGCAAGGAGGTTTTGGCCTACTATGTCACCCTGGCTAGACGTGTTGACATAAGTGTCCTTCTCTTTGTAGTGATGCTGTCTTGCATATTTTGTTCCCATAGTCGCCTCTAACGACACCCATGGGAAGGACAAAGATGGTGACACTATATTCTTAATCCATCACCACACCGAGAGACCATCAAATTGTTCTTGCCATATTTCTTCACTATTATTATAAAACGAGCAAAACTGTACCTAATTTCTTAATACTGAATGAGAATCGAAGTTACGACGGCTGACTTGGCAGCCAGGGTCACTGATCACTACACCAACATCTTTGTTTAAACAATTGTTTCAATATTTCAAATTTCGATCTCAATATGAAAACAGACACTTAATTACAAGAAGGCACAATCATTTCAAAATGTGATTACAGTCTGACGACTAATTTTGCGATGCGACATTGTGACAAAACGTGAAATCGCTCTCGAATAATCGCTCAGCAATTAAAACTGCTTATTTCCTTAATTCGAAGCAATCGGACGCTTAAAGAACCTGTAACAAGTTCCACGCTAAACCGAACCTTATCTGTTGCGTTCTAAGTTTAAATTAGAACGACCTCTTTAAGTTATTTTTCCATCACTGATTTATTATAGAACATAGTCTTTATGTCGTTAGTGTTAAGGTTGAATTTCAAATGGCAAGTAATGATGAGATGAAGTAAATGGGAAATTGTACGCTAACTCGTCGACGTCGGAATAAAACAACTCTTTGCGCTAATAATGAGAAAGTATGCACAGTGTAGTGTGTGACACAGAGACTACATTATGTTAATTTTGGAAACGTAATTAGTGGAGACTTTTGGTTATGTCAAAAATTGGAAAAAGAGTATAACCCTGTTGAGTTAGATACGGTGATTGTTACAGTGGCCTATGATCAGATCATTATAGTAATTTTTTAATGTTTATTAATAATTTGATAATGTTAAATTAGAGAACCCAGTTTGCCCAGTGTTACAGTAATTATTTCAGAAAATTACTAAAACTGCCATGGTGAGGAAACAGAGCACACGATTGCAACGTCCGAAGTTGTGAATGTAATTTTTACATATTACAATTATATTTGTGTACATTAATATACGTATTTAAATATTATTATCACTGTTTCTTAAATATATACATTCTGAAAAAGAAAAAAAATATATCTTGTAGTTGAATTTTGACTATTTTGATTCGTCTGTATGTATTATTATTGTATGTTGTATTATGACCCACTGTTCAAATTTTCCAAACATAGATATGAAGAGATTAAATCACCATCACTACATCAATCCCTTTTGTGTTTGCACGTGAAAAAGCACTAGTCACCATACTGCAGTATCTGTATTCACAATGAGTATGGTGACCATAGTTCTTGGATTCTATTCATGCTTTCCATCAGACAGAGTAGAGACAGTTTGACAGGATCTTAATGTAAAAAAAAAACCTAAATATCGTCATAAACAATTTTTAAACTGTAGTTTATTTGTGTTCAAGAAGCGAATAGTAAGTGGTATGTCCTCACTTCACTTTTCAAGAACATTGTAATATCTATATCGATTCTAATCATGCTTTCCATCAGGTAGAGTAGAGCCACTTTGGCAGGCTCTTAACATAGAACATACAATAGTAAGTGGTATGTGCTCACTCCACTTTTCAAGAAAATTACAATACCTATATCACTGTACCATTTCCGATGATTTTATGTAGTCAAAAAAAAAATATTTTATAACTTCCAGGTATTCCAACATAACCTCTGACTCTGTACCGTACTCTACACGCTCAAATGGTACGGAATCAAACATCGTACAGTAACTATTAGGGATGTGCTATCGACGTCAATACTTGTTTTCTCGCGTCCTTCACTTGCGAAATTAGTTACAGAATAACATGTTATATGCTAATAGTAGGTGTTATAATAAAAATAACTTCAAACATCTCGCACACGGCCGTCTATAGAGACATTTAAATATTTCTAAATACATATAATTGATAATGAATGTTCCCTTAGCCAATTTCGGCAACGGCGAGCCAGTTACAACGAAGACTAGCCAAGTCAGAGAATATTAAAGTGTGCACAAACACAGGTGCACTCTCTGTTCCCTCACTCTCAAAATTTAATCGGACTGCTATCCGACACGATCGAAAGTGATCAGGTCCAGGACTAATGGTTTTATGTACTCTCCGAGGCACGGGGTTTAAGACCCCAACTCCCTGCTATTGACCATTTCCGTAATGTGACGGATTTAAGAATACAGTATGTCCCTAAGCCAATTCATCACGTGGGTGTCGTAAGAAGCGGTTAAGGAGCGAAACTACGCAGGAAAACGTCGCTGAAAAGAAAAGAAAAACTTGAAACAAACTCTATACCAACGCGTCTGACCAGCGTGGTATAGAAGGCCAAAACCTCCTTTCTAAGGAGAGGCCTATGTCCAGCAGTGGACTACCAAAGGCTGTTGATGGTGATGATGATTACTCAATAACACTTTTCTGACCCGACACCCAATCGAAGACCTCTTGATTAGCAGTTGCATAAATTAACCGCTAGACCAACGTAGTAAATGTAGTATTGTAAATAGTATAAAATGAAATTGCTTTTCGTTACTGAACGCTTAGATTTTTATTTCAAGAGCCTACCAAAGTGGCCTCACTTTGTCCAACGGAAAGCATCAAAATGAATCCAAGAGTTGATGTCATCATACTCATTGTGAATGGAGACAATGCAGTATGGTGACACACTATGGCAACCTAATGAGATGCTTTTTCACACCCCGTTTGACAACGTAAAACACATGACAGTCATCATGGCAGCGTAAGGCTTACACTCTTACGATTACTGTTTTTATTGTGGACCTACCAAAGTGACTCTACTCTTCATGATGGAAAGCATAAATAGAATCCAAGTGGTGGTCGCCATACTCATTGCGAACGTAGACAGTTCACTATGGTGATCAACACTATAGCAGCCTAGTGAGATGCTTCCTCACGCCCCGCTTAAAGGACCCAGGGTCACAGTGGGAAGGAAACATGTTCTTTTTTTTATCTAGAAACCTACAGAACTGACTCTATTCTGCCTGATGGAAAGCATGAATAGAATCCAAGAACGGTGGTCGCCGTACTCACTGCGAATGAAGACAGTGCAGTATGGCGTCCCACGCTATGGTAGCCTAGTGAGATGCTTTTTCACACCTCGCTTGAAGGACCCGAGATCGTAGTGGGTGGCAGTGTTCGCTAGTAATGAGTGCCAGTTTTTAACTGATTTGCACAGGGAGGAAAAACCGAAGTGCTTTCTTTCATCCTCGCATATTTTTTTTTTTTTTTTCTTTTTAAAAAAAGACAACGCCCGCATTAGGAATAAATCCTGTGTCGCGGGGGACTTTACAAACATACAAGAAACGGACACAAAGAACACCCAGACTCAGAACAGCAATTTGTGGATCTCATAAAGTGTTGTCCCATGTAGGATTTGAACCCACAACACTCAGCGAAGTGGAGAGCGGCGTGGCGACCGCTTAAACCACTAGGCCAATCGTGCAGTCAAATTAATATTAGATAGACAGAAAACTCTTTATTTGTACACCGTATTACGGAGTGTCAAGAGAGTACATACAATGTCAGATATATAGCGTATGAAGGGCGGCCTTATAGCCACAAGTAATCTCTCCCAGGCAACCTTAGAACAGATCAAAATGTTTCAGAGGATTGGTAGTTAACGATGTAATGAGTTTTGACGAAATATTTGCTAAAAAATTAAATTAAAAATCTTGTATTTTTTTGGTTTTAATTTTGTTTTATTTCTTAATTTTTTTTTTATCTAATATAATCTAGTCTTTTGATCTCGTAACTTAGTATATAAGTTTTTTAAGTCAAATTGCTATTTTTTAATTATTATAATAACTTATGTTGTCCTATGTGTATTGTGCACATTTTTAATTAGAGTGTGGTAAGTCGTAAGGTATTAACATATGTAAATAAATTAATATAAATAAATAAATATGTCATATTTCGGATATTTGCCACCAACGTCATCTAGTTTCAAACTAAGCAGAGCTTGTGCTATGATAACTAGACTGACTGATAGAATACTTGTTTACTTGCTTTGTAAATACATACGTACTATAAACAACTTCGAAACAAATGTTTGCAATGCATACAAACATTTGGCCGGACCCGGTAATCGAACCTGAGACCTCAAGCATAGCATTCGTATTCACTACAGCTGCGCCACCGAGGTAGTTAATATGCCGTAATAAATAAAGTGAAATTACATCACCTTCATCGTCATTATCACCAGCCTTTAAAAGGACACTACCGGACGTCGGTTTCTCTTTGCCAGGTTTTTTGGAAATTATTAAAAAAAATAAGTATGGAATAAAAACACACATGTCTAAGTTATGGAATAATTTTATTTATATACAGATTGATTATATAAAATTATATATTATATTAGTAATAGGGATATCATGAATTGTGTGTGGAATATTTATAAAAACCTCTGAATACTCGTAGGCCATTAATCCTCATACCAAAATATTCAGGTAAACTACCGCCATCTAGTATCGAATAGTAGACAGAAACGAATAAAATTATTGATAAACTTATGAATTTGGATTCAAAATTAATAAAAATAAGTACAAAAAAATTCTTAACACACAATGCTGTTAATGTTCTCGTAAATATTTTAGTTTAGAAATAAATTATAAATATTAAAAACTAAAAATATTAACTCAATAAAAATACAACGGGGATTAAGTTATTGTTTATTGTATGTTTGGATTTATTATTTTGCTGTTTTTTTTTTGTATTTTTTAAATAACAACTTCTATCACCACGTTACACGACATCATCATCGTCATCGACACTCGATGTGTTTGAGTCAGTACCATCCTAATGTTCAATATAAATGTAATATATAGCTATGAGAGTAGCTATAGATATATTTTAAACACAGTTATTCTCGTTTTATACTGTTTTACGAATATATACTATGTTTTAATTAGATAGATGTGGAGATGAGATTAATATTATTTAAAAAACAATAAAATTTTAATTTTTAATACGTATTAGGTACTTTATTTTAAAATTATTTTACATATTAAGAATGTATCTTTACTTTTTAAGAATAAAATTAACTTATATCTAATTAAAAGTCAAATAAAACGTGATTTATTCACTTTTAGATATTGGTCCTAAATGGTATACAAATACAATTTTATATCCACATAAGTCTATACAAGATTTTTTACTCCCAGCAGAAGCTCTTTATTTAGCAGAAAAAAACGTCTAACACTTATATACTGATAATTTTGAATTGCAGAACTTTCCTTATTCAATACAAACTGCAGTTTATGTGTGTTTGCTACTAATTTTTTTAGAAGTCCAATAGTTTTATTTTTAAAACTTTAACCTTCAGCGCCATCTATAACGATAGTAGTAAAACATTATAATTGATTACAGTGACACCTATCCGTCGTTAGCATACATCTTCTTCTTTATTTGTTGCTCGTCGCGAATGAGATCTCCTAGACGTTGTATTGCGGTTTCCATATCTTCGAATCGCACCCTGCTAAATGTTAATCGGACGTGCTGACAGGGGGAGCTACTGTCGAATAGAAAAGCTTGTCCGGGAACTAACATGAGGCCTTGCTGGAGAGCTGTGTGGAATACCTGTAATAATTTATTGACATAGATCATCATGATATTTACTTACATATTATATTTAGCTGTTATCCGCGTTCACCCACGTGCAATTCACATCCTTCCCTATTTCACTGATTTAAATTTTTTCATTACTTTTCTAAAATAATAGTAGCTTAAGTTACTCCTTAGAATATCAACTCTCTGTCAGTGAAAACCTCCTCAAAATCAGTACAGCCGTTTCAGAGATTAGCAGGAACAAACAGACGTACAGACAAATTTTTTAAATATTGATACTTTGACGAAGAAGCGTATATACTCCCACATGCATTTAGTGAAAAACTGTTAAATTGAAATTACCAACAGTCCCTTAAATTTTATTTATTTGAATAAATACATAGATCTCTTATTTCACCAATAAAGGAACCAGACACTCACCATGTTAAAGACATCAGACACTCCATTGACTCTTATCCAGAAGAACAGCCCAGCTTTAGGTACAGAGTACGGAGCGAGATGCAAAATTGGTTCTAAGGCGGAGTTCAAAGCGTCTCGCCGTTCGACGTAGAACTGACGCACTCCGATCAGGTGATTAGCTAATGATGAACGGTCACTTAAAACTTGCAGAAGAATTGCCTGAAAAAGATACATTCAAGCTTACAGATAGGCAGAGAACTTTTATTTTTAAAAAAAAAAAGACAGTGCCCGCTCTTGGAATAAATCCTGTGTCGCGGGGGACTTTTCAAACATAGAAGAAAGAGACACAAAGAACACCCAGACTGAGAACAACAATTTATGGATCACACAGTGTTGTCCCATGTGGGGTTTGAACCCTCAACACTCAGCGCAGAAGAGAGCGGCGTGGCCAGAGTTTAAACCTTGCCAACTGTGTAGTCAAAAGTCAGATGTTTTTGTATTCACAAATTTCTCATAATAACTCAATGTTATGCATCTGCCATGTACCTTACTTGACCTTCTTAAGGTTATATCTATATGTAAATAAGTCAAGCAACAATAACCTAAAGTTTACTTTACACTTCGCTATCATTATTTCAGCCATAAGATGCTCACTGCTGTACATTTTGCGATCTGTTTCCACTAACTGCGATTTTTATAGGTTAGTTATCCAAGTTGTCTGTGTACGTCTTATGAGCCCAACTGTAACCACTACTCCGATGCCAGTTTTTGAATCGATACAATGAACTGATTTCATACAACGTTACCACAGTCTACTGCTGGACATAGGCCTTACCTTAGCAAGGAAGTTTTGACCTACTATACCACACTGGCCAGACGAGTTGGTATTGGGTTTGTTTCAAGTTGACCTTCTCTTTAAAGTGATGTCTTGCAAATGTTTCCTTAGTCGCCTTTTACAGCAATCATGAGTAGAATAAGGATGGTAACACTCTGTGTTCTTAATCCGTCACCACGCAGAGAATCGTGTCGAAAGTTTATTATAATTGAATCCCGTTAGTGAATTTAACAGAGTTCAAAGTTAAAGAACAATGGAAGAAATCTATGGGAATTTTGTACCGCCTTGCATAACTCATTGTACGGATTGTTTTTGTATTAATTCGCATGGTAAATGCATCTTCTATTACATTTTTAGTTAAGAAAAAAAAATCCAGGAAATCCAGATTGTAAATCCAGATCCAAATTCCAGATTTTAGAATTTTACATTAATAAGTTGTTTGAACTTGTAGTTGGTATTATAATACGCAGGCTACTGAACTCGATGGCCGTAACAGCTGGTAATCACAAATGTGTTGTCATTGTTGTCAACAAGATGGCGTAGTACCATAATTTAAAACCAAAATCATTTGTTTACAATTTTTTCATCCACCAACAAAACTTTGCTCTGCTGCTAAATACACTAGTGAGCTTATTCATAAATATCAATTACTTATTTTGTAATTTTTATATAATATGTATTTTATAATAATATATAAATATTTTTAGACCGGTACACAATGCCGTCTAGTATTCAAACTAAGCACATTTTAAGCATGGCAAGCTTAGAGAACGTAGGAATGCGTTTTGTTATTGCAGTTGTAACAGCCTTTTGAGAAGAACTTAAATTCTTTTAACAAAGTCTATCTGTTTATATATCTATTTATGTACTTTCAAACTAAGCAGAACTTGTGCTATGATAACTAGACTGACTGATAGAATACTTATATACCTTTTTTTGTAAATACATACATATCATACATAGAACACACCCATATTCCGGTACAAATATTTGCAAATCATACAAACATTTGGTCCGACCCGGAAATCGAACCCGAGACACCAAGCGCAGCAGTCACATTCACCACCTCTGCGTCACTGAGGCAGTCAAAAACTTATTATTTTATAAATACTGTTACATAATTTTAACAATGACAATCGTATCTATTCATCTCATACGCGAACAAACTGTTCAGGAGAACACCACAGCAGACAAGGAAAACTGGAAACAAACTCTATACCAACCCGTCTCACCAGCGTGGTATAGTAGTCCAAAACCTCCTTTCTAACGAAAGACTTATGTTCAGCAGTGGACTGTTATAGGATGATGATAGTATATTTACCTGTGATAAGGTACAAGAATGCAACAATTCCGCTTGCATGTGTAGCTCCAGTCGTTCCAGCAGCGGAATCGGGGCTGTCACCCACGCACCTCTCAGACCTGCGCTCACCACCTTCGACACCGAATCCAGTCTGATTACTCGACCGTGTGTGTCCATCGATAGGAAAGATGGTACTTGAGTCTAGAAAAGAGATTATCTTTAAATGATTTGCCTTAAAATTTCTAATAATAATAACACCGGGTGTGTTATTATTATTAGAAATTATTGAAAATCTGATCTTAAGCTAAGCATAACCCATGCTACAGTAATCAGATTATAAGAAACAAACTTATATATATGTTATTATAAATAACACCCAGATAATAACAAATGGTCGTACTGGGAATTGAATTCACGATCCGTCTCTTATTAAGCAGAATCACTAATCACTAGGTTCGTCAATTTCAATAGATTAAATGCGAAGTACACCCTTTGTGATAAAAAGAATGTTACTATATAATAAGACTGATAGTGCACTTGTTTATTTAGTTGCAAATGTGTCCGTGGACCGTTGGTTCACTTGCCATCAGTTCGATTGCTCATTCGGTTCACTAGGAAATAAGAGGACCGCCGACAGAAGTATAAACTTACAACTGCATTCTAAAACTTCAAAGTAATTAAAAAAATGATAGTTACAAAATTTGTGATTTAAAAATTAATCTAATTCTCACATCAATCGCTACTCCAAGCAACAACTATACGTATATATGTATACATAGTTTATTTATTAATGAAAATGTATTACTAAAAAAATATGTATTGGCAGGTATTGGTTTCAACACGAACGGGCCGGTTCGACTAAGGCAGTACTACCTTCTCACCGACGACAAACCTAAAGCGACAGCATCCGTGTTGTCGTGTTTTGTTGGTGAGTGCGAGACCGGAGGCCCGTTGATGCAAGAGTAACATTATCGTAGTATGTATGTGCCACTGCCAGCCTTGCACTGCCACGATGACTGTCATGCTCTATACGTCCCCAAGCGAAGCGTTAAAAACATCTCACTGGGCCGCATGCCTATTGCATGCATTGTCTGCATTCGCAGTGAGCATGTTGACCTCAGCGCATGGATTCTATTAGGCAGAGTAGAGTCACTTTGGCAGGCCCTTAAAATAAATCGTCTAACCCGGCCATACAAGTTTTCACTCCAAAAACTATCGATATTAACGTATGACGTATACGAGTATATGTTACTCTGCATGTAAATTGTCTATTCAAGTTGGTGTAATAGTTTTTGGTAGTACCTAAACCGTTTGTAAACATATAATTGTACTACGTTTGTATGTCATTAATTGACGTACTCGTATTTATCCATTATATTTAAATGTTTGACGCCGCTAGAGTCTTTTTCAGAGTGGTGCATCCACTCTACACACACTATTAAGCAATATACAATATAGAATTATACTAGGTCCTTGTGAAATTGACTTTTTGTATGAAATAAGTTTAAAATGTGTATTTTTCTATTTGCTTTCTTTTCTAACAAAGGGGTGCAGGTGCACCCTTTTGTACCCTGTCTCCTGACGCCCATGTGTTTGGTTAAAGAACATTATTTTATGCACAAATGTTTAGTAGTTTTTAATTTTATAACAATACTAATTAAACCAGTTGAATTACAATTGTCTTGCTCTAAATTTGTTTTAAAACATAAAGACTAAATAAGTAGACAGGTGGTGGTAAGTTATCATACCGCATCGTCACAGGAAATGCAAAATCAAAAGTGTACTGTCGGAATTTGGGGTAGAAATAAGTTTTTCTCCTGAAGGTTTGAAGGGCAATAAAAACCTCAAGTGATAATTTAATCAAACAGCTAATTTTGAGATTAGTACCGTCAATCGTTTTAAATTATATTTCAGTACAAACTAAGTGGCCCCATAATGTATCTGTATTTTACCCACGTGAAGCATAATACTGGAGAATGGTAAGCAATGAATCAAAGAACCAAATAAGATTGAACTATCCATAAATCTGGGAGATATTTTTCTATTTTATAAAAATATACTTCATCATCATCATCATCTCAGCCAAAATACGTCTACTGCTGGAAATAGGCCTACCCCAAGGTTCTCCACAACAGCCGGTACCGTACCGCCCGCATCCAGCAGCTGCCCGTGTCCTTAACCAGGTCGTCGGACCACCTTGTAAAAAAAAATATACTTACATCAGTATAATTCAAAAACATATACGGATCGTCTTCAAGAATCATAAAGTCGTATTTGCAAGACAACTCATATATCTGTCTCCTTCTAACTTCAGGTAAAACTGTTCCAGATGGATTACTGCCAGTAGGAATGATGTACAAAAGCTTAGGCATCTTCAGTCCTAACCGCAACCGTTCTCCAAGAACAGAGTCTAAGGTTTCTGGAATAAGACCATCTTCGTCTTCTGGTATACCGATTATTTCTGGTTGGTAAGGTTTAAGCTGTAAATAATATAAGGTATTTAGCAATGCTAGATCTGCATTATGTCTACGATGGTGATAAATTAAAGTTTGAACAGGCCTCAGATAAATTCTTTACCACTATCTTCCTGGTTCTTATTATTAATCTTATTAGTAATCTATATTAATATAATCATATACTAACAACTAGACCAACAAGACAGTTAACAGAGATACACTGAAATACCAATAAATTCGTTAAATGGATGACAAACCGATATCTTAAATTATTTGTTACTGAAAATGTTTTTTTTTTTATTTACATATACATTTCCAGAAACGCATTTACTTACGGAATCATTCTAACCATATCTACAATTCCATGATCTACTCATAACAAAATATGTGAAATTTTCGTAATCGGTCTTACTTATGGCCAGAACAATTTTTGGGAATACTTATAATGTCTTATGGTATGTTTTTTTAAATCTACGTAAAGAAATCAATGATACTTCCGTCTAAATTATTGAGAATTATCTTCGTAACAGTTCCCAAGAGGAACGTTCACCTACCGTACTATGAATTCCAGTGTAAGCAAACTCAGTAGTGATGACTGGATCGCCTGGATCTACCAATAGTTCCACACACTGGTAGATACCGTGCTGACTGCCGTTGGTGACCAGAATATCTCGTGGAAGCTGTGGTGGACGATGTAGTTCATCTTGGAATTTGCGCAGTTCAGTTAGGAGAGTTGGTAGTCTAAAAAAGAGAAGAGAATATCAGATAGAAAACTTATAAGGTCTTTTTACAATATTGCCAGTTAAAACAGTGGAAGAAAGTAGATTTTTTTATGGTAAAAAGGGAGAAAGCAAAGAGACTACCTAATACTACTACTGGAAAAAATATTTCTACTTCAAATTTCAGAAGTCACGAAAAATATCTAGTAGTTTTATGAAATATATGCCCTAACTCACCCTTGAGAAGGTAGGTACTGTAGTGCAGCAGCTAACTCCTTCCCTGTTAGCTCCAGTGCATCTCCAGTGCTGCTCTCCAGGAGCAATCGCTTGAATGGGAATACTTCCTCATTGGGCATACCCTCAGCTAGTGAGATCATCTCCTTACCTACTTTGTAGGAGAGCGATGCTGCAACAAGTAATATAAAATATTTAGAATGCCAAAATAAGGATATTCATCTGCAGAATAAAGGAAAAGAAATAAAAATTACTATTTTACATGGAATTACGTTACTGTATTACGAAATTAATTTTGTTCAAAAATAGATAAGCCTGTCAAAATTTTGAGATCTACCAGAACCGTTCCTTTAAAAGTTTCTATCCGCACCGATTCTGTCAAAATTTTTGGGTTTTTACCCGCACCGATTCTGTCAAAATTTCTGAGTTTCCATCCGTACCGATTCTGTTAGAATTTTGGGGTCTACACGCATCGTTTTATCAGAAATTCTTTCCATTATTCGTTCTTCTCTTATTGTTTTAACATGTCATTATTTCATCTTCTGTCAATCAACATCGTATTCTTATCTCATTACTTATTTAATGTTAAGTCTTAAGTTAGCTTTGTGTTTGACTTATTTCTGATGTTGAAATGAAAGTAAAATTAAGCATATCGAATTAAATGCTGAGATGGACTCATTTATAGATTTCGTCATTTTTATGATATTTTTTTTCCTTGTATACTTAAAATATTGTTGAGTGTAAATATTTTTTCTTATTATATATTAAGTTTATAGATATCGTATTTATCAATACGACATAAATTCGTAATACCTGTCGAATATACAATATCTTTACAGATTAGTAACAAATTTCGCTTTTCTGTGATTTATGGTATCAAAGTAAAAGATGTCATTTATCATCAAAATTGATTTGTGAATCTTGTTATTTTGAGATTTCTTACGTCATGTATCTTATCAATCTTCTGATTTTACTCTTTAAGTCTTGCTATCTATCCGTCAAAATCTACTATCTAAAAACAAACGTTTGGACATTATCTTGTGTTGACTGATTTCGGTTACGCCCACTTGTTTTTCTAAATTCAAGTTCGGTTTTTTTATTACAGATATATATTAGTTGGTATGCATTCTGAAAATAACTCATGACGCTAACCTGACATTCTACAAACGGAAACGTTATGAGAAAACAAATCAATTCTATGAGAATGACGTCAACTCACGTGGTAAAAACAAAAGAGTAGAAAGACAAGAGGTGCGATTGCAGAAAGAGATTCGACACGAAACACTTATACCTTGGCTAGGTTAGCTATAATTTTTTGGTTGCCTAAAAATAAGTATCGTTTAGATTCTTTCTTTTTTTTAACGTGTGGAAATTCTCTCGGCCGTCACTCCACCGGGGTTTGAGGCGGAGTGGTGTGTAGAAATCGGACCGATTAAAACCACACGTCATGACACTCTACGTGTGAGATAGGAGGGACATACCAACCAACTGTAACCAGCGTGGTATAGTGGGCCAAAACCTCCTGGGCAGACCCATGTTTAGTAATGGACAGTTAAAGGACTGTTGGACTATTATACTAACACCAAGCTGGCCAGACAGTTTAGTACAGGGTTTCTTTAAGTCTTGCCTCACTTTGTAGCGCTGTTGTCCTGCAGAATTTGCTCCCGGAGTTGGCTCTTACGACACTAATAACCTGCAAGTGTGGTGGCACTTCGTATTCTCAATACGTCGTCATAAATACAAATACAGATCAGTCAAACTATACCATTCTTTTGTGAGACTGGTGTCTATGGTGGGAGAACCTGTGTTACAGGCCATCAACTTCTCAACTTTTAGACGTGTTTCGTCTTACTGACTTACATTAATCATAGTATATACTAGTTTACGACAAGTACGTGTAGTATTATAATAGTGGTCTTTAAAAAAGAGAATCTATCTTGCATTTACGCAAGCAACAATTTATAAATGAAGGCAGGTCAATATCAACAATACGAATAGTGGTAATAGTGACGTTGTTGTAGTAATGCCACTAAACAATAAACACACGCAATATACACTTCTAATGCATCTAGTTTATGAAATGTACACTTAATGCTAATTAATTACGTGAACTCTAGGCCTTGGCCACTTACTATCTAAGCCTATGCATATTATTCTAGTGCACATTTCTCATAATTTTATTTATTGGAAATTAAACTCATTTAAATCATGATGTGGCGACTTCCACATTTAGTACAAACAAAAATATACAACAGCGCCATCTAGCGAAGATATATCGAACTACTAATAGCGAAGATACATCGAATTACGAATGATAATAATGAGCTACGAAGTAACTACTAATCCTGTATCGCGAAATAGAGATTCGCGTGACAATTAGCATACATACAACATCTGAACATCAACCGTTGGGCGGTGGCCCGCCAGGCATGATCATCTCGCCTGGTCGGAGGATCCTCCCTTTGTGTTGGAGGGATATGACACTCCTTCCTCCACAATGATAAATGGTAAATAAATGACAGATCTCTTTGTTTACAAATTATTATTAGAGTGTCATACATTATTAAAAACAAAATACGAATGAACCATGACACCTGCGTTTTATACTAACTGATCCATTCCTAAGGGGTTTTATCGTGACATTCTAATGTGAGAGGGCAAGAAGGTCATGTTTGGTTCCTTCCCTATTTACACGTAAACAGTAATTTGCATCTTCATGTAAACGTAATGAACAAAGGGTGGCCTTGTTGTTATATGAATGAATTGTGACCTTAAACTGTACTTACGAGAGCACCGATAGTCAATATTGTATACAGTAGTCAAATATGGTTTGTACATATATATTATTTTATTTTTTAATCTTAATTTCTTTTATAAAACTGTATAGTGCGCACGAACGTGCTGCTTTTTTTTTTGAAAAGCAACACCCGTGACCATTGCGAGGGTATCATCTGAACGCCAGCGCTGCACAAACACGTGTAGAATTTAGCTGATATGGTGACCGTCGGTGATTCCGTGTTTAATATATTAAAATGTTTAGAACATTCTACTCTTTTTAAATTGTTATTGTTACTTTTTGTGCTATACTTGGTATTTTTGGGGTATGATTTCATTTCGTTTCATTTCATTTCATTTCATTTTGTTTTATTTCATTTCATCTACTTTTCCTGACTCTCAGCGGACGGATGTAGACAACCTAAGACCGGAGTAGTCGACGCTCCTTGGGGAGGTCTTCGTTCAGCGTTCATAAGGATGATAATGATAGAGGGACATGAATTTCTATAAATTCAAATTTAACTGTAAAATAAAAAAAAGTTGAAAAAGAAAACGAAATAAAATATTTGGATCTATCTCACGAGACTATCAACATGTGGAATTCGGTGAATTCGGATTCGGTGATCATTATTCCGTAAGTCGTGTTTACTCACGGACTGATAGCCAAATGCCACGACCAACACCTTAAGAGGTTCACGTTAGAAGACTAGATTAAAGGTAGGATGCAATACGAGTGGGCACGCGTCCTGGATACGGTGCGTATAGTGTAGAGGTTTCTGTCTTTGGAGTCCTAACAACCGGTTTCTTGGTCCGTGTACCCGAAATCGGGGTCAATTTTTGATATTCTTAAATATATATTTTGCTTGTCTGTTTGATATATTGAAAAATGTAATTAATATGTATGTAGAGGATAATAATAACACTTATTATCCAAATACATACACAATTTGTTTACATAAACTGAAAATGAGATAAACTCCGTTGCTAAAATTGCTAAAAACCTGTATTTTGGATTACGGTGTGCATATATATTTGAGAGGGTGTGTATGTGTTTGAATTGAGAGTTTATATACAGCAATGTTACACTTAAATGAGGATAAAACAATACACCCATTTTCACATATTAAAACTATATACGTATATACTAAGATAACACTGCTAAAACCGCCTCAATTTTCTCATATCCCAAACTTTTGAGCTAATCAATAATCTTAATCTTCCATTCTGTTTTATTAAGAGGGTAAATAAGGAAAATAATATTTACTATATTATAAATATATAGGCCCAGTTATACAATAAAACACTCCAATAAAAAAAACTCTACAGAGTTCACTTTTTAGAGTTCACAAACTCGATTTCTTCTCTGGTTAGCAGATTTAGACGGATGTAAGATGTCTTTGTGCTGTTTCAATACTGTGTGGTCACAGTAAGATAGTAAGAACTATCTTACTGTGACCACATTCCACTGTTCACACAGTACAGCCGAGTGAGTATTTATATAGAACATTGTATTAATTTTATGTATATGTATGTTAATGTATTATGTATGTATTATTAGTAATGTCCAATGCCATCATTTACGTGGACGGTTTATTATTTTATGTACCATGTCAACTTCTTTAATTTACCTTTGCACCTACCGCATCATATTTCTACATCACCTAAAGATTGTCTAAGAGAGAATATCCCAGCACATTAAATCCACCTTTGTACAACATGTGCATTAAGTTTAAATAAATAAATAAAGCTGTCGACAATAGAGAAGAGCGGCAAGTACTGATCTGAAGTATTGCGTAGTTACAGCCCAAACACTAGTGCAATATGCAATTAATGACTAGTAAAACGAATTACTTGAATAACTTCACAAGTTATACACAACTTAACTATTTGATATTCAAATATTATTTATATAGTTTTAAATTAGTTCCGCAACTATAAACAAAAGAATACATTTGTATTATTTGTAAAATACACCTATCGGCGAGTCAAAAGTTTATTTACGTAAACTGTATTATAATTGTGTATTTATATGTATTAAAAACAAACGAAATTAATTCTTCATTTAATTGTTGTAAATCGATAAATATGTAATGGAACCTTTACATATCAAAATAAGATTTCTCGTTAATTAGAAAGTGTGAGAGGGGCATAAATTGCCCAGAGACTTTCTTACTATTGTGCACCTAGTTCCCCGATTACTGGTACCAGAGACGACGTGCGGTTTTTGATCGGTTCGAGTCCGACACTCGTTTGAGTTACACGTGACCAACATTCAAGTTCAAGGACCGCATTAACGAAAGAATATTTAATTAAATGCGTTTGTTTGTGTGTAGATATTAAATTCTAGAAGCTAGTGCTCATTTGCCTATCAACAACCAGTTTCAGTTACAGTTATGAGATCATCAATATTAATAGCTTAAAATAATTCACTACTGGGCATAGATATTAGAAAGGAGTTTTGGCCTACTACACCACGCTGAGCTGACGAGTTGCTGTAGTGTTTTGTCAGGTTTTTCTTCTCTTTACAGCGCTGTTGTCCTGCGTAGGTTACTCCCGTAGTGAGCGGTTACAACATTTACGAAATAAACAGAGGTGAAGATATTCCGAATTCTTAATTCATTACTACACCGAGAGTGATGTATCCTGAGGTGTTCGAGTTATTGCTGTGTCTAAACGATTCATAGAAACATATCTAAATATAAGAAAGTCTGAGGTCAAACGTGAAGAATAGTTAGTTTTTTTATTTATTTATTTACTAACTGCCAGACTTTGTTCTGGTGGCATCTTAACATGTCTCTGTTTTGTTTTGATTGACGTCAAATTTTTGACAGATATATTAGATATATAAGTTATAGTATAGTTTGTGCGGAAAAAGGAAAAAGTGTATGACAGTCATCGCGGCAGTGTAAAACTCACACACTTACCGCGATAACTGTCACCCCTGTATCAATGGGCCATGCGTCTCGCACTGACCTACGAAACACGACAGCATGGATGTTGCTTTAGGTTAGTCTTCTATGACAGGTTTGTATGAGATTCCTCAATGAAAACATAAAAAACAAATAGTCGAATTGTCGAGTAATTATTAAGTTTTGCGCTCAATAACAGTATTTTCTACATTAAGAGCCTGGCAAAGTGACTCTACTCTGCCTGATGGAAAGTATGTATAAAATCCAAGAGCTGTAGTCACCATACTCATTGCAAATGTAGACAATGCAGTATAGCGACACACAATATGGTGGCCTATTGAGATGCTATTTCACACCCCGCTTGGGGACGTAAAAGGCATGACAGTCATCGTGACAGAGTAAGGCTTACACAGTTACCACGATAACTGTCACCCCTGCATCAATGGACATCCGGTCTCACACTCACCAACGAAATACGATAGCACGGATGCTGGCGCTTTAGGTTGGTCTTCTTTGAGAGAGTAGTACTGCCTCGGTCGAACTGACCCGTTCGTGCTGAAATCAGCGTGGCTCTACTACCTAGCAAAATAACTTACAATTTTTCTTAAACTCCAGGTTCAAATTAAAGTGTAAGAGTGTATCTAGTATTAAAAAAATTATAATATAATTAGTATGACGTATAATTATTTTTATTATTTCAGTTCAGCGTTATCTGCACTTAACAAACTGGAACGGGGCCACTGACTCGACAGTAAAACTATACTCACTTTTTAACACATTATCTGCTGGAGCCTAGCGTAACGAACAATCATTATTCTTTCAACAAAATAATCTGCCCTAAACGTAAAATGAAATTTTGTGTGACGCACGACATTCAATCTTATTCTTTAAAGTGGAATTTTGAGATAAACATGAAACAGATTTATTATATTTATCAAATAATGCGCCTGCAGTATTATCTTCGGTTTTTGTTGCGTTTGAATCGGATATTGTTCACTATTACATTTATTTTAATTTTATTTTCGCGTTACTTCATTTTTTTCTAAAATTGAAGTAGCCTTAGTTACTCTTGATAACATCAGCTATCGGTCAGTGAAAGTTCCAACAAAATCAGTTCATCCATTACAGAGATTGGCTTGAACAAAGAGATAACCAAAAATTTAAAAAATATTAATGTAAGTACCGAAAATGCTTTCATATGTATTTAGTGAAAAACTTCTAATTTGAAATTACAGACGTTTCATTTTTATTAATTTGAATAGAGTTATTTTTATTGCGTAGGAAGGTGAACAGAAGGCAGGTCAACTGACGGGAAGTGATTACCATTGTACACCTGCAGCCCAAGAGTCACAAGTGTAGCTTCCCTAAACCAGAGCGAGAGGGGTTCCAGCTTCGATATCGTAACTCATTCAATAAAGTTTTTTTGATGGTACTTAATTTTAGTTAGACAACTATTTTGCTAAAGCTGTGATAATTTAGAAGGAACCTGGCTTCAATGACAAAACATTCCAAGGCCAAGTTCAAACCCACTATCCTTACATGTTTGTTGTTTATATATACACATGGAGATCACGAATAATGTTCAATTTAACTACAGTTTCAGGAATAAACGATAACACTCATTAAGAAACCGGATCACGTTACAAACGAGTTGATGACGGAGTTTATTTTAATGTATGGGACTAATCTCTTCCATAGGTCCACTATTGTAACTCCTGTACACTAGGGTCTATAACAGTGATGCACGAACACATCAACAGCCTTTTACTATCCACTGCTGGACATAGGCCTCTCCTTAACAAGGGGGTTTTGGCCTACTATACTACTCTGGCCAGACGGGTTGGAATAGGGTTTGTTCCAAGTTTTCTTTCTCTTTGTAATGATGTTGTCTTGTGTACTTGGTCCCTTAGCCGCTTTTTAGGAAACTCACAGGATAAATAGGGGTGGTAGCACTATGTATTCTTAATACGTCACCACACGAACCACGAACACATCGAGTTACAAATGTCTTGGGAACAGCAATGAAATTAATCAAAAATAAACTTTAAAAATTTTAAATTTTATAAATATACTTCCCTCCTTACTAAAGATTCCTTTTACACTGGAAAATGTCACGTACATTTACACTTATGACCCATAATGTCACGTACATTATGGGTCATAAAGGTAAATGTACGTGACATTTTTCACTTATGACCCATAATGTGACGTTCACGATATTATGGGTAATAAGTAGCTGAATCGCACTCCAACAAATGGAAACTCGATGTGGTGGACACAAGAGACAGACAACCAGGTGTAAAGAAGTATTGTTATGGAGGTGTACATACATCTAGATGTCAAATTAAAAGCTGTTCCCAACCTATTGCGAACGCGGATTGGGATACCGTAGTTATATTGTGTTCGGTCAGAAAGTCAGTCAGTTGGTTCACCTCTAAATCACAAATACTGGTGGGGTGACAATCCGAGGGGATTTTCAAAAATAAAGAAATGAGACATTATACATTGGAATCATATACATATCTTAAGGGTGTTATTTAATTAATATTTGATTGATGAATATAGGTAAAACTATACTTTCTCTAGTACATCCTACTAATATTATAAATGCGAATGTAAGTTTATTTGTTACCGTTTCACGCGAAAACTACTCAACCGATCATCATGAAATTTTGTGCACATGTTTTTGAAAGTATTAGAAGTAACATAGGATAGTTTTTATTAAAAAATATATATATATTTATTTAAAATGATCTGCTACGAAACTTAATGTGGTAGACCAAATTCCAAGCGAGCGAAATCACAGGCAAAAGCTAGTTTTTTATAATGTATTTATTCGTTTCTCATTGTTTCTCTCACATTTAATTTAATTTTTTTTTTGCTACTTTTGTTAAAATTAGCTTTAGTTAAGAGTTTCAGATACGATTTCACTATAGGCCCTATAAACTTGACTCTTTAGCCACACAACTTTAGACAGATGGGCTAATAAAAAGAAGTCATTTAATAATTTTATCTTTGACACATGTAAGATCCAAGATTCGTGAAGTAAGTTAGTAGTTTTTATCTTATAAGAGATATTCCTTGCATTTAACCTGATTGGGCTTATTTGCCTGATTAGGTCATATATCGTCTTTTTTCCTACATCACTCTTCAGCGTCCTAACTATCTCTAAACACAAAAAATGCAAAACCCCTCAGCTCTGAAATGCAAGAAAGACAAACATTCAAACAAACAAACACACTTTCATATTTATAATATTAGTGTAGAGAGACGGATGTCATGTCCCTCCGACACAAAGGGAGGATCCTCTGACCAGACGAGGTGATCATGCCTAGCGGCTCGCGACCCAACAGTTGATCTTGGGATGTTGTATATATGCTAATTCCCAAGCGAATCTCTATTTCGTGATATAGGATTAGTATTTGCTTCGTAGTTCATTAGTATACTTTGTAGTTAGAGGTATTTTTGCTAGATGGCGCTGTTGTATGTTTTTCTGTTTGCACTTATGTGAAAGTCACATTAGTAAAGATTATTATTGTTTAATGCATTTAAATAGAAAATATATATGGTGAAGTGAAGAAAATAATCGATAATATTAGAAAAGTAATTTAAATGCAGTCTATTCTCGATTCTATTATCGGTGACAGATATGGCGTGTTGCATTTGACAGATAAAATATTAATTAAAGAATGTTTTTATTTAATCAAAGGTGCAGTAAATAATAATAAAAATAAATAAATATAATTAAGTTTCACTTTAAATAATAGCCTTCACGTTTATGATAATAGTTTAAACTATTAACATTCTATTTCCTCATTGAATAACGTTTATCGTTTCATTCCAGTTATTTTTCGTAGTACCTTTAACTTCCTTTGCCTAAGGACACAAGTAGCGGATAGTAAGTGACTACCACCGTCCACGAGCACAAGCAACTCAAGAGACATTAGTGCTTTACCGCTCTTTGAGTGCTATCCAATTCAAAGTTGTTATAACTTAAAAGAGACTTCGAATATTTTTCGAATTCACCTAAAAAAGCGAGAGAAGTCCAATGTCTGGATTGACACAGTGTAAATCGTGAAATTGAACTTTTATTGCTACCTGGAGAAAACCTGAACACTTAATAATTTTCAATAATAATCCTTACACATCTCTACACACGGCCATCTTATTCCAAACCAGGCAAAGCCTGTACTAACCACACTGTTGATTATCATACTTTTTATAGATAAATTACCCCAGACACAGAGCCATTTGCTCTTCGTGTCGATCGTATTCATCACACAAAGATTCACGATCTCTGGCTGGTGTGCTCATTAACCACTAGATCAACAGGCTACTCAAGACTCAACTTTGTTGCACCAGGATAAGAATATTTGTAAATTTCAAAATATTGTTACTTAAATTATTAAAAACCCAATTATAGGAACGTTAGGTCGTCTTCATTCGCAGTGAGTATCGCGAACACCACTCTTGGATTCTATTGATGCTTTCAATAAGGCAGGTAGGTTCTATAAAAAAGAACCACGCTGATTGAACCCGGTTCGACCGGGGCAGTACTACCCTCCCACAGAAGACCAATCTAAAGCGCCAGCATCGGTGTTGTCGTGTTTCGTTGGTGAGTGTGAGACCGGAGGCCCATTGTTGCAGAGGTGACAGTTATCGTGGTAACTGTGTAAGCCTTATACTGTCACGATGACTGTCATGCCTTTTACGTCCACCGGGGTGTGAAAAAGCATCTCACAAGGCCGCCATAGTGTGGGACACCATGCTGCAGTATCTGCATTTGCAATGAGTATGGTGACCACAACTCTTGGATTATATTCACGCTTTCCATCAGGCAGAGTAGAGTTATTTTGGCAGACTCTTAATATCGAAAAAAAAGAGCACAAAAAACATGAGATGTACCTTTAATTCAAAACCAAGAAAGGTGTCAAAAGGACTGACTTTACGACGTTAAACCTAGAATATTTGAGAGGTCAACTGGGCACAGGCTGCAAATTTTAGGGAGCCAATATGTGAACCTTTGTTATATAGTAACTTTTTTTTAAATTAAATTTAAATGGAGCTATTCAATCAAAGTTAATAATTTACGGAATGTTGAATACAATCTGTCACGTTTGCCATTTGTCACGATTTACGTGCAATATTAAGTGTACTTGTTTACGTTAAACTTTTCCTCCATTCATCATAAACACTTTCTATGTCTTCCTACGTGTCCTCAATCTTAATTAAGATCTTAGATAGTTGTTATCTAAAAGTGTTGCGCCCCACTGACGTCATATCGAACTCAAACAACGTTATCGTGATATAGAAAAGATTATAAGTTCAGAAGTCTCATTGTCCATGATATTGGCATTGAAAACGACTTTGTTGCCGTTGACGTTGCTTTGTTCGGATAGCTGAGATTAAAGATATACATTTTTCCACAAGGTCGCACTAAGTTTAATAATTTTATTTGTTACATTTTGAACAATGTTATTATTTCTTTTGATCGCATTTTAATAAATAACAACTTGATCAAAATATATGTTTTTATCGAAATAGACGTAATGAAGTAAGAAGTTGATACGTCGTTGTATTTTGCAAGGACAAATACTACATTTGTCCTTGCAAAATACAGCTAAAGACGCACAATGGCAGGGGTTTTGGCTACCGGCGTTCAAGGACAATTACGACTCAAGTCTTGTCTTTGACTGTCTTTCAAAGTTATCCTGCAGTAACTCTCTCAAATTATGTATATGATGATCCGAAATTCTATTTATTATACTGCAAAATAACTAAATTTTTTGCAATAGTGAAAGAATAAAATGAATAACAATAAATTAACAGTAGTGACGTTTTAAGCAAGATGTCCGGCATGAGTTGTATGTGAAAAGTCTAAAATCGATCAGAGTGATGTCTATGTCCAGCAGTGGACTACAATAGGCTGATCATGATAATAATGATGATACTTAAACTAAAATACCAAGTTACATATATAGATTATATAAATAGAAATGTGATCAACCTCAATATGGGAACTGAACAAAGTCTGAACGTATCAGAAGTTCTATGTAAACTGGTTTTCTACATTTTGTGAAACGTCTTTCTCCATTTTTGCCTCTAAAATATCGTGTGAAATCACATCGTTGTAACCATCTTTGCAATCACTTGCAATATTGTTGACGCTCCACTAATATTCACTATAAACATCGACGGGTTCGAGTAATCGTACGCTTAAACAAACTCCAAAATACACCCTGTGTTCTAGATGACGTCATCGACAAAAAGATGTCACACAAATTAAAAAAAAAAACAAAAACATACAAAACTACTGATAAAACAAGAGGGCCAAGGGTTCTAAATTTTACAGATAACATAAAGAGGGTTTATTTTGACACACAACGCCTTATCTCCGTAAACACAACAGCTATCTGTAACACGAGTGCACCATTTAGTTCTGCAGAGGCGACACTGACTTAGCTTCAAAAAGTAACAAGCTAATAAGGAAATATGCTTTGAGTGTAAGTCATTATTTAGTTAAGTTGAAGGATCTCGGACTTTCGAAAATTCATACACAGACTATATATATTTATTTTTTTAGTGTATAGACTCTCACATAACAATTTATTTTATTTTTAATAATATAGTGCTACTGCATCTTGTACTGACAAAAATCAAAGAGGACTTGTTTCGATTGTAAGGCCACGTAGATATGCACAATAAAAGACTCAGAATTTACAGAGCGAATGAGTGTAAATGTCAAAAAATCTACAGGAACATTTACCGACTAAATTAGTGGTGTTCTGAAGAAGGGTCATGTGAAAAGTACCAGGAATCAAGGAGCATGCATCTCTGAGCATGCTTTGCATAGACATCAAGTTTCTCTGCCTAACCCTCTGGACAATAGGTGTGAGTTTATGTTACTATTGCATTCGATATGGTCAGTAAAGCTATTGCACGATATAATAAATAAATTTAATGTTTACAAAATCAAATAAGATAACGACAGTGATCATACACTGCTATATGAAGAACGCGGTTATCGCTTCTGAGAATCACAGGAAATTCGTTTATCATAACTGTTTACGTCAAATATGGGCGTGATAAGAGGGCTCGGCTTTAGCTTCAATAGCCAACTTAAGTACCAAAATACGTAGGACTACGTAGCACTACAAAGAGACGAAAAATTTGAAACAAAACGTATACTAACCCGTCTAGACAGCGTGATATAATTGGCCGAAACCTCCTTGCTAAGGAGAGGTCTATGTCTATGGGCATGCCAGAATTAATTTCAGGAGGTGCATCTACATCCACACATACTATTATACAATATAAAATATAGAATTATATTAGATTTTTACCTATGAAATCAATTTTTTTATACAATAAGTTAAAAATAGTTTTTTTCTTTTCGGACAGGGGAGTGTGATTGCAACCCCTTGCAGCCCTCCCTGTCGGCCCCCATGACTATGTCCAGCCGTGGTCTATTAAACGCTGTTGATGATAATGATGATGATAGGAGCGTTATTAGCCTGAGTTGATTTTTTTTTATTTTCAGAGCCTGTCAAAGTGAGTCTACTGTGTCTGGTGGAAAGCATGAATAGAATCCAAGAGTTGTGATCAACATACTCATTGTGAATACAGATAATGCAGTATGGCGATTCACATTATGGCGACCTAGTAAGATGCTTTTTCACACCACGCATGGGGACGTAAAAGGCATGACAGTCATCGTGACATTGTATTGCACTCACTTACCACGATAACTGTCCCTCCTGCATCAACGTGGCTCTAATCTCAAAATTTTAACTTCGAAGTCGACGTACAAGCATAAACCTTTTCCTCCTATCGCCTTCCTTTCATACATAGGTACCTTTCCTTTTCGTTTTTTAAAATATAGAGCCTGCCAAAGTAACTAGTCTGCCTGATGGAAAGTATGAGTCGAATCCAAGATCAGTGGACACCACACTCATTGCCAGGACAAACAATGTAGCATAGTAATCCACACTATGGTGGTCTAGAGATGCTTTTTCAGGCGCCGCTTTAATAACCTGGGATCACAAAAGAAGGTAAACACGTGCGCTGGTAGTAAGTTCTATTGTAACAAAAATTTTTCAATTTTCTTTACCTATCCACTGTCACATTCTGTAAAATAATAATAATTTGACACATCTCACACATGGCAGAGGCTATGGTATCCAAACGGTTGAGATATGATCTATATCTAAACATATACATATTATAGGCAGTGTATAGGGTTCCCACCAAGAACTTAGGGTTCCAAGTCAACCTCACCTGCAGGTAGTGCACTTGCTGATCAACCGACGAGGTTCTGACAAACAAATATCCTGATTAGTAGCAATAGGCTTGCTACCTATTACGTGAGACCGAAACACTGGCGAAAGTTGGGCGTTTAATATGCCTCTGCCTATCCCTTCGGGGAAACAGCCGTGATTTTATGTATATATATACATATTATAGATTGCACCTATATATAGAACAAATAATTGTACATGACACGCAGTTATTTGTCCTTTATGGTATCGAACCCACGATCTACCGCTTTAGAGTCACTAACCACTAGACTAATAGGCCAGTCATACCAGTTCTGTGTCCTTGGTGACTCTGGTAATCATTAGTTTCTGATTAATCATTTTTAATTATTGTAGATAACTGGCCATTGACATTAAAGCTTAATTAAACATAATTTGTTATCTTTACGAGACGTCATTCACATATCATTGCAACATCACTGAATCAGTGAGTCAATATTACATTTTTATAAACAAATAAGCAAATATTGCGTTTGATGGCAAGCGGTCACCGATCTGACAGACACTTGATAGACTAGATAGCGTCATATTTTTGTCGTGTCTATTGTTTTACGCCTCATAGGTCCAATTACCGCCGTTCATTATATAAAAATAAATCTAACAAAGGATTCTGAAATGATAGACATCATTCAAAGGTCTATGCCTCTGTCAAGTGTTGCCATAATAACCTGTTTCGGGCTCCCTATAATATGAATTACACTTCTATAATTAGGAGAAAAGCGATTACCTGTTGTAAAGAGTTCCGTACTTTATTATAACACGCTTTGATCATAATTTATTAAATTTATATTTCAAAAAAAAACATTTTCACACTAGGGTAAGGTAGGATACCTGATATTAACAAAAATTAGCGCTTTAAAGTTCAATATTTCGCACTATCTTTCAAGCAATGAATAGTCATGTCCCTTAATGTTGTAAAGACTCATTCAACATGCATTCCCTGCTATTGTGTAATTTGGACGCTCTGCAAAATAATCGTTAAGAGGCGGGTGAATACAAACGCGCGAATAAGGACTCACAGTTTTATAAAAATCAAAGTATTATTCATCAAATTACATGAAAAAAAATATCAGTTGCATAATTAATTGGTCAGTCTACAATTCTACCGAGTGATAATGAAATACAGTTGTTTATTTTCGACAAAAAAGAATCCTCAAATGGATCAAAGTCATCGAAATCGACCTTATTTATTTTAACTCTCTCTGCTATTTCGTCGCTCAATATAAAATATTTTTTTATCAATCACGATATGAAAGTATAAGGAACACGTTTACCTTTTCCTATTTTTAATTAATTCTCACCAAAAAGCCATAACCTAAGCTTAAAATCATTCATTTTTAGGGCAAAAAGTTCCATATGTGTACATACAAAATGTGTCCCTTAATTTTGAAAAAATAGACTTTACGCGTTAAAAAAATTCAGTGTCATCCAAAAATTCTCTACGTCTGTTCGTAGTTTGCGTCGAGCTTCATAGCTTAGCGATAAACGTAAGCGACAAGCATAAAGGTGGGTTGCAAATGTCGGCGATTACTACTGATATAATTTGTATTTCGCACACAAATAGACGAACTCTATTTTGACTCTATCCGAGTTATATTTTGTATTTTTTTTTTACAAATTCATAATAAATACCAATGTCAGTATTTATTTACATCAATTAATTATTAATATTCATTTTAATAAAATATAGATAAAGTTATACTAGACACGGAAAAAGGGAAAGTCGAAAAATTATACGAGACTACTAAAGCTAATATAAAAAGAATTAACATACAAGAAAAAGAAATAAAGTTAGTTATATTTCGTAATTTAAATAAATCTAAAAGACTATAGGCGTATATTTCTTATGCTAAATGTCTGACAAAAGATATTATTACTCTGTACATCTGACCTGAGACAATTTCAAATAAATTACCGTGAAGATTTCGAATTAATAAATAATTAAATGATCTATGAAACCCACATTTTCACAAAGAATATTATCTTCATTATATCTTAGGTATCTCTGTAACAATTAACAGTTTGTATAGTACCCACAAAGCGTATACTTAGACCATTCCCTTAGCTTCACGATGCGACAAGATAATTCTAAGCACATTGCGTGTTTTTGTGACATTCATAAACATACAAATACAAAGAGGAAATTATATAAAAAATCTAGAGAAAATTGATTAATTTTCAGGATAAGTGCACACAGTGCGCGATGCACCTGTGTACATAGAAAATATTATAGTGCGTGTTCAATCACGAGTACTCACAAATTTAAATAAAAATTATCCCCAATTTCCATACAGATCCTAATAATTATTTTATTTCATAAATAAATAGCTGTACCCAGCATTCGTTGCGCCACGTACAGAACAAAAAAAAACAAAGAAAAAACATTTTAATATAGATTTTTGATCCCACAAATCGTGAATGTCAAACATCAAAATCTGATCATTGGTTTCGAAATACATTGGTGACAAATATGCTGACATTTATACAAATAAGATTTTCGGGTGATTTAGAATAAATTATATCAAGCAAAATGAGAGTCTCCGTCTCGACGTATGCTTGATGTATGTATAGTCATTTAATATGTAAATTCTTTTTAAAATCACTTATATGATATTATGTTATGAGTCCGTGTCTTTTTCTCTATTATAAAAGCCTGCTTAAGCGACTACTCTGCCTGATGGAAGGTATGAGTAGAATCCAAGAATCCAATAGAATGCAGGCAATGCAGTACGGTGACCTACACTATAGCGGCCTCATAAGATGTCTTTCACACGTCGCTTGGGAACGTAAAAGGTATGACAGTCATCGTGGTGGTGTAAGGTTCACACTGGATGACTGGCATCCCTGCATCAATGGGACTCTGGTCTCGCAGTCCCTAATGAGACACGACAGCGCAGATACTGTCGTTTTAGGTTGATCTCCTGTGAGAGGGTAGTCTGCCCATCTGGCCAGCGTGGTATTGAAAGCCAATGCCTTTCTTCTAAAGAGAGGTCTATGTTCAGAAGTGGACTTTGAAAGGCTATTGATAATGGTGATAAATCACAAAATCAAAAGAATTAAACTAGTCTAGACTACAATTAAATAAAACCTTCCCAAGTTCAACCTTTTAAAACGTGTAACATTTTTTATTTCTTGCCCCAGCTATCTTTAAATCGTAAATAATCTGCGTGTTTCTTACATAATTTTTTTTTGAATAATATTCACAATTTATTAGGTTTTGAATAAACATTTCTTTGCCATAAATTTTACATTTGACTTACTACAATGACAAAAGTACCACCTAATTTTTTTTTAAATAAATATAAAATTCATGATCATTATCATCTACATCTACCTTCAATAGTCCACTGCTGGACATAGACTTCTTGTTATAAAAGAGGTTTTGGCTTGCTACACCACGTTGGCCACACGGGATTTCAAGTTTCTCTGTGCAGTGTTATTTTCATACATAATTCACTCTCCTAATAATTAACTCTAACAATATTAATTCCTGTGACTTACTGATTTGCCTGGTGACTGCTGGTTCTCTTCTCGCTGCCCTTAAGCTGATAAACCTGTCGTAGTCTTTCCCATCCAAAGGTTTATACCGATCATCATGACAAATTTTATCACTATAAAACTTGAAGAATTTATCGCAGCTTTCCTGTTGAGAATAATTCTTCTTCGCCAGTAACGTCACCGATCTTATTTCAAACAACTTCTTTGCCAATTCTCCATTCTTCTTCCCCAATTTCACCGTTGCAAACATTTTATTTTTGTAACAGTCAATTTATTTTTAAAAATATATTTATGTTAATTATTTAACACCCGTCGCTAGTCCGTAAGCGTCCGTGGCGGAATAACCAAATCACTGTGCTTTTAAGATGTCAAAATGATTTAAAACTAACGATAAGAACGGTGTTACGTGATAACGTGATAAAATTTACTAACATTGGTGTAGTCAGTATTCAAAAAGTATGCACATTACACGACACACTCAATAAAAGAGCAACAAATGAATGTAAAGTTAACACTGTGTTTAAATAAAAATGTGTTAGTATATTAATGACTTGATAGGGTTGTCACGAATAACTACAATTTTTTTTTATAGTATTTGAAATAGATTACGACCAGTGCCGTATCAATGTCAAATATGGAAATGACAGTCTACTGTTTGTTGACTGTACCGTTACCCACATTTTTGTTTATTTTGAATCGCCTACAAATCGTACACATATCTTATGTTAATATAAAATTACAAATACATGTATTTGTGGGAAACGAAAATATTATTTTCAACAAATAATTCAATATTATTTAATAAACCACTCTGACGAGTATTGAAGTCATGAAGTATATCCTTGTAAAGAGTTAGAAGCTCGAGAATGTCAATTGTGAAATGCAGGACTTCAAATTACATGGAAGTTAGAGTTGTTTTCGTTAGATGGCGTTATCCTGTGGTTATCTTTTATCTTTATTGTTATTCTTTTTTAAAATATTTAGTTTTTGTTATACAGTGGGCCTTTTTAACACGCTTTTACTAGCTTGGGTTGTACCTATATCTGTAACGGAATCTTTGAGCTTAATTTTCACCGGTTTCTAAAAATCTGATCAACTTGAAACTTTGCACACGTCTCAAGGACTGACACTGATGACAATGCGATAATTTGATAATAGATTTATGAGTTTGTCACAGACTAAAAAATTAAAAATAAATAATAGTTTAAAAAAACTAAAAAAAAAACACACTTTTATTGCTAATCGAACTAAAAACTAGAAAATAATTTTTAATGACAAAGAGTCTAATATTGCAGTGGTAGAAGATCGAACAATCAATCATAGTGAATCGCCTCAAAATAAAATTATAATAAAATTTAAGTTATTAACAGAATAATTCAATTCAGAGTAAAAAGCGTGGGGTGCATTTTACTGCGATTCATAACTATCCTCTCATGATTGTAATATTTAAAATATCGAGCACCCTGTGTGATAATGCCGTGATTTAATTTATCATGTATCAAGAACTATCTTTAGTTGCTAAAGAAACTTATTTACTTTAATATAGTTTGCTTTTTTTCAAATTTCATTACTTTTTATTGTGGTATTTTTTTTTATTTCAAAAGCCTGCCAAAGAGGCTACTATTACTGATGGAAAGTATGAATAGAATCCAAGAGTTGTTGTCACCATACTCATTGTGAATGCAGACAATGCAGTATGGTGACCCACACTCTATGGTGGCCTAGTAAGATACTTTTTCACGCCTCGCTTGGGGTTGTAAAGGCATGACAGTCACCGTGGCATTGTATTGCACACACTTACCATGAACACTGTCACCCTTGCATCAATGGGCCTCCGATCTCGCACTTACCAACGAAACACGACAGCACGGATGCTGTCGCTTTAGGTTGATCTTCTGTGGGAGAGTAGTACTGCCTTGGTCGAACCGGCCCGTTCGTGCTCAAATCAGCGTGCTCTACTACGTCTGGAGTAACAACACATTAGTTATGGGTACATCTAATGTTTCACGGGGCGAATGGGTACCAAAACCCAATACGGAGCGAATTTTGCGGAGTGTATGTGTTCGTAACCGTATCTGAAAACAGTAATTTTTCGTCAACAGCCTTTTACAGTCCACTACTGTACATAAGCTTCTCCTTAGTACGGAGGTTTTGGCCTACTATACTACGCTGGCCAGACGGGTTGGAATAGGGTTTGTTTCAAGTTTTCCTTCTCTTTGTAATGATTTTGTCTTGCATACTGTGTTCCCTTGGTCGCCTTTTACGACACCCAGGGGATGAATAGGGGTGGTAACATTATATGTTCTTAATCCATTACCACACGGACAACTTTACTTACTTATGTTTAAAATTAATGACATGGCTATTATTGTTTTATCTTTATTTCTCATGAGTCTACATTTAATTCAAGTTTAATAACAGATAGTTTCATTTCCACACAATCATAATCATTTAGCTTACGTCATTAATGCTCTTGGTATTTCGAATAAAGTAAAACTGGTTTCAACGATATCAAATCGTCAACATAATTTCATTCACTAAAATTCAATTTATTTATTTATTTTTTGTTAATCCACGTTTCAAATGTTTTAATTTTTTATCATATATATTTTATTTTAACCACCAAGGCCACAGCTACGCTTTATTACACTTTTAAAACCAGTTTCAGCGCACACTGATAAATTCCCTGATAGACTATTCTATGCCAAACTGACCGATAGCTACAGGGTTTCACAAGTCTTGAATAGCGAAGTGTGTGTCAAATAAATATACATATATATCAGCCATCTTTATCTCTTAAACAGCGTTACTTAAATATGATAGATAGTTATCTAAAACTTTATCAGAAACTGGTGAAGTCAATTTTTCAAGGTAGTAGAGCCACACTGATTTTAGCACGAATGGGACGGCTCAATCCGGGCAGTACTAACCTCTCACAGAAGACCAACCTAAAGCGACAGCATCCATGTTGTTGTGTTTCGTTGATGAGTGCGAGACCGGAAACCCGTTGGTGCCCGTGTGATAATTATTATCACAGGGGCACCAATGAGTTTCCGGTCTCACACTTACCACGATAGCGTGGTAAGAGTGTGAGCCTTTCAGTGCTACGATGACTGTTAAACCTTTTGCGTCTCCAAGTGAAAAAGTATCTCACTAAGCCGCCATAGTGTGAGTCAAAATACTGCATTGTCTGCATCCATAATGAGTATAGTGACCATAACTCTTAGGTTCTATTCATGCTTTCCATCAGACAGAGTAGTCACTTTGGCAGGCTCTTAAAAAAAATAAAAAAAGACAATACTCGTATACTATAATTATGTAGTGTTAACTTATACAATCATATCAAAATTCCGTTTCGAATCGAATTCATTTATGTAGTACGCCCATCTCTATCTGAGCAATGATATAATAGTGTTTGATATGGCTATCACTATTGTACCGTCTGCAAAAATAATATCACGAAAGAGAGTATAGAACATTTTAATAAATTTATCTAAAACCAACTTAGAATTAAAATAAGATGATATTGTTTTAACCGATTTAAAAGAAAGGAGGAGGATCTTATATCTTTTTTTTTTAAAAGACAACTCCCTCACTAAATATAAATCCTGTGTCGCGGGGCACTTTACAAACATACAAGAAACGGACACAAAGAACACCCATACTCAGAACAACAATTTATGGATGAGTCCCAAAGTGTTGTCCCATGTACGGTTTGAACTCACAACACTCAGCGCTATTGAGAGCAGCATGGCGACCGCTTAAACCATTAAACCAACCGTGCAGTCAAAATTTGAAAAAGGGTAAATGATATTATTGAAAAGTAATCAAGAATCCAGTTTGTTTTAACTCATTACTATGTATGTAGTCGTATTGTATTCGGTTTTATATATTTTAAATTTGTTTACCAACACAGAACGTGTCATAATGTAATAAACTCAATTTAACTGTGACGCAACTATTGTACTTATCGGTCACTTGACAATTAGGTGGAATGAATGTTTTTGATGTCATGAAACTCTGTAAGTAGCTTAACGATCAATGTAATTTCTAAATATGTCGTGTTTATAACTTATACCAAAGCTATTGAGACTCTTGATAAAAAATAAATAAATACTTTTGTACTTTTTGTTATTTTTTGATGGACTAGAAGGGCAGACGACTAGATGAGGCACCTGAAGGTAAGTAACTACCAACGTTAATGGATAACGGTAATTCAAGAGTACGTTGAAATGAAATATTATTAGTAAGTACTCGTATATACAGCTTTTAAGTGTGGCTACGCCCGCGTGTATGTCGGTTATCACGGTAAATAGTAGTGTGGCGACTTCCACATTACAGCACAAAGAAAAATATACAACAGCACCATCTAGCGAAGATACATCAAACTACGAAGTATGAACGAAACGTATGAATGTAATGAACTACAATGCAACTACTAATCCTGTATCGTGATATAGAGATTTGCGTGGCAATTAGCATATATACAATATCCCAACATCAAGCGTTGGGCCGCGGCCCGCCAGGCATGATCACCTCGCCTGGTCGGAGGACTCCCTTTGTGTCGGAGGGATATGACACTCATTCCCTCCACAGTAGCATTTGTGTTATTTTGATATTTGTATAAACTATATTACTGTAAAGTGTCAACTAAAACCATTCAGTAGTTTTCGCGTGAAGAAGAAATAAACATTCATACATCCTCACAAACTTCCACCTTTATAATATACTAACTGTACTCTACGCGCGTTGCTACGCCGCCGCCAACTAAAATAAATTTGAAGAAAAGACACAAAAAAAAATCTTATAAAGATAACCACATGATTAAATGTATAGTTTACTTTTCTTTAAAGACATACAGAGAGACAGACAAACATTCATTTTTATATATATAGATAGTGGATATACAGATATATAAATATTTACGGTTAATATTAATATATAGTTGACACTTTTCGATCCCAAATAACTGAAAATAATAAAGAAAAAGTTTTCTGCGAAGCAGTAATATAATTCCGTTCGAACCTACTCATTCGTACCGAATCATGATAGCAGATAAGAAAATGAAAATCAATGAAGCTTAGACAGTTGCTATTTCGAGCTAATCAAGATATAGGTGATCTATACCAATCATCATCACCTTTAAGAGTCCGCAACAGTCCACTGCTGGACATAAACCTCTCCTTAGCAAAGAATTTTTGATGGGTTTGTTTCAAGTTTTCCTTCTCTTTGTAGTGATGTTGTCTTGCATAGTTTGCTTCTCTAGTCGTCTCTTACGACACCTATGGGATGATTAGGGATGGTGACTCCGTATTCTTAATTCGTCACTATGCGGAAAATGACTATACCACTAGTATGATATTAATGCGAAAAGAAACTGTTACGAATTCTTCGATAAGATATTACCTTGCACGGAAAAGAAGAATGTATGAATGTTGCGGAGGACTAACATTCAAGAAACGGACACAAAGAACACCCAGACTCAGCACAACAATTTATGGATCACACAAAGTGTTGTCCTATGTGGGATTTAAATCCAAAACACTCAACGAAGTGGAGAGCGGCAAACATGAAACATTACAATTTAGTTATAGCCTGAATAATTCGATACTTTTTTTATTTTCACATTTAAGAAAATAATTTTTATTTTCTGCATTAAGAGCCTCTCAAAGTGACTAGTCTGCCTGATAGAAAGCATGAATAGAATCCAAGAGTTGTGGTCACCATACTCATTGCAAATGCAGATAATGTAGTATGCTCACCCACATTATGGCGGCCTAGTGAGGTGCTTTTTCACGCCCCGCTTGGGGACGTAAAAAGCATCTCTGGTAGTGTGAGGCTCACACAGTTACCACGATTACTGTCACCCCTGCATCAATGGGCCTGCGGTCTCGCACTCACCAACGAAACATGACACCACATATGTTGCCGCTTTAGGTTAGCCTTATGTGGGAGGGTAGTACTGCTCTCTTTTTCTTTTTTTTTAACGAGTGGAAATCCCCTCGGGCCGTCACCCCACCGGAGTTTACGGCGGGGTGGTGTGTCGGAATCGGACCGACTAAAACATACGGTGTGCCACTCTGCACCTGAGATAGGAGGATCCGGGAACAGCTGCTATTACGACATCCAGATCCGTGATACAAACCCTATAGCAATCGACTGGCCATTAGTAGACCGATACTCAATAGATCCTACAGTAGATTATTAAAGGCTGAAGACGTGATGTGCGAAGTGATATTTTTTTTAGAAAGACTGCTATTACGACATCCAGATCCCTCCTAGCGCCTGCTCGTTGCCGCGGACACCATCTGCTGGTAAACTCTCTACTCGTATTTAGGCGACGCACTGCGGACGTCGCCTCCTCACGGCTATCCGCTGTAGCGGATGGTCGAACCGGCCCGTTCGTGCGGTCGAACCGGCCTGAAATCAGCGTGGCTCTACTACCTAATGAAATGTGTTCCAACTAAAAAACACAATTTTAAGGGAATGAATAGACATTGACCTACTAAGATAGAAATGATTTGAAAAAAAAGTAATGAAAAGTGAAAACTTTAAAATAAGCTTTTATTTTAATGTACCAGAAAACTGTACCTTGAAAACTTTCTTAAACAACTTATCAAGTCACTACACAATTTATGACACAAAAAGCATAAAACTAATTCCTTTAAATAAACATCATAAATATCCCGTTTATAATACATAATACATTAATCTAAAAACTCGTCGATAAATGCCTAACCTCGTTATTAATTAATTTGTTTTTATTTTACGAGTTTAATTAACGAGTATTATATAAACAAAAAAATTAGACATCAATAAAAAAAAGAAATGCCAGTTTCCTACGGCTTCCCAAGTTAACAAATGTACGTTAATAAAAGTGCTCAATATTTTTGTTAAGTCGTAAATTTGGAAAGTAATTAAAAATGGTAGACGACATACACAAAGCTATCTTTAAAATAAGTTCTTTTTTATTTATATAAAAATGTAATAAAATAAAATGTAAATATGTGCCTGGCAGACATATTATGTATGTTTTTTTGCGAATTAATCAAACATTTTGAAATACCCTCTAATAATTTTCACGTAAAACTAATTAATAAATAAATTATTTATCATTTGCTTACGTAATCAGAGTTGAATGTATAAACTTGACCTATTTTATCATTGAAACAAAAAGAATCACAAAACCAGCGATAAGAGATTCATAGTCACGTGTCACTTATATCATACGGCAGTTTACAATAGCCTGGACATAGATAGCTTTCTATCAGGGTTCCGTATAAACTTATATGGATATTTTGTTGAATTTTAGTTATAGATTGTTGATATTTTGATTCGTTTTTTGAGTAATACAAATATGTAATAATTTTACCAATCAAAGATTTTTTTAGGTGTAAAAAGAAGTGGCTACTAGACTTACTAGACGACTTTCATCCCTTTTTATCTTTGCCTGTCATTCTGCCCGTAAGGTCTACTTATGTACTCAAAAATATTTAAGATTGATTAATTTCAATATGTGGAAGTCCTAAAAATTGTATCTTTTGATAGTCTGAAAATAAAAACTTGAACTTCACTATTAGATATCCTCACCCGTTCCCGATATTAGGATATTAGTTGAGTAACGGCACCCTTTTTTTTTGTTCGGAAATCTCCACGTATACCATCGAAAGGTGGTTATGTCGGACTCAAACCGACCAAAAACCGCACGCCGTCTCAGGTACCAGTAGCCAAGGAACCAGGTGCACCCTAGTAAGGAAATCCCTGGAACCCCGACGTATTCTGACACTGTGTCAGAAAGGAGCAGTGCGAGCACCCTGATTGTGTCAGCTGCAGAGCAGTACCAACGGGGTTCGCAACAGCGAAAGAAACGCCAGCACCCCTCTGGAGAGAAAAGCTCGCTAAAATCGGCTTCTAGCGACGAGGCCACAACACCTAAAGTGGGTATAAGCCATCGAGGTGCTCGCGGCAGAGGTCGACCTCCTAAGAGAAACGGCACCCTAAAAATGGCGAACACCTATATTCAATTTTAACATGAGTGAGTTTATTAGTTTATTTAAAAGAGAGTGTGTAATGTGAACATTAACATTTTTATATGAGTATTAAAATATATTGTTATCAAACAATAAAAATATTACTAACCACTGCCTCTATGCTATTTACAGCTGAATTGGGCACGAACGGGCCGGTTCGACCGTAGCAGTACCACCTATGACGGAAGAGCAACCTTGCGACAGCATCCGTGCTGTTGTGTTTCGTTGGTGAGAGCGAGACAGTTATAGTGATAAGTGTTTGAGGCTTACTCTATCACACAGACTGTTAGGCCTTTTACGTCAACAAGCATCTCGTTACATCGCCATAGTGTGGGTTGTCATCCTGCATTGCCTGCCTTCACAATGAGTATGGTGACCACAACTCTTGGATTCCATTCATACTTTCCATCAGAAAAGAAACACTTTGGCAGGACCTTAAAAAGTCTTTCAATTTCAATAATAATATTTATAATTTAGGGTCACTCACATCATAATTTTTGATTTTTGCTGTTTCTCGGTGTTGACTTCTCGCTGCCTGTCGGTGTGGCTGCAACACTCGAGCCCGGGAACAATCTGTGGTATTAATGAAGGCATAATTAAAAGAATCCTTGAACTGTTCTGTGTGTTCAGTGGTTAACGATCCTGACTACTAAGACAAATATCGTGGGATCGATTCCCATCCAGGACAAATAGTCGCGTGATGAACACATTCAGGTTTTTATTCCCTATATGGGTGTAATTCATCTATAAGGTCAATATCAGTGTTGGTCTTCAGAAGTTAGAAATATATAAGCATGTATATAAACAGTCAGTCACAATAGTACAGGCTCTGAATTGTTTCGAATCGACGGCTCTGTGTGCATGGCATTATTTTTATCTTAAAGTACAGAATTATATTCAATTGATGTTAGTTCTTTAGTTCTTTTACTAATGAAGCAGACAAGTGAGAAATTAAACTTAATCGTAAATGGTTGGTAAAATGGTCATTGCGAAAATACTCTAGCGATTACAAAAACACTAATAAATAGCATGCTGACCAAAATGTTGAATAAGCTTTGTATATTTTCCACGTGTTCGCAGGTAAGTTGTAATGCCCACTACTTACAACGACCGACACCACCGATCGCGTGGCCGTCCCCACTCCTTACCACGCGGGGACGGCTGACGTTCAGTTTAAGATTACCGAACAAATAATAAGATGGAATTCAATGAATCAAAGAGAATTACCGCATAATTTTCTTGTACCGGTCGTGCATTTCGTCCACAGGCTCTACATGAGAAGGTTCGTACATTTTGAGAGCTAAATAAGGAGCCCCTATGGTCACAGCGTTCAACATCTGCGAGAACAATAAGCAAGTATAACTTAAAAGTATTACTGTATCATTAGCGGTCGGAATTTGCTTAATAGTCGTGCATATTAAGAATTTTTTAATTAAAAAATTTTGATTAGGTGCAGACTTAATTTAAAAATATGGATGATGAATGCATGAACAGAGTATTGCTTCAGGTGATCACCTCGGCGCTTATAACTGATCTTTAATATATAAAGTTATTTAGCTAAGAGGTCTGACTGTCGCACTGGACTATGGGTTCGATCCTCATCTAGGATTATTTTTTTTGTGATAAGCACGATCATTCATTCCATGTCTGGGTTTAACCGATCCGTAATATGGATATATTTAAAAATATTAACAGAGTCACTTTGGTGGGCTTTACATAAATTAACTTTACATTGATTACACAGTATAAGCAACATAGTCACAGGATCAAACAGCCTTGTGTACGGTTATGTAAAGTATCTTGAACATCACTGAATTGACTTGACTTTCAAACTGTACCATATCTGACATCAGTCTAAGACTTGTTTAAGATCCTTACCGTTCCCTTGTTAGCTTCGATTTCAGCCAATTTTCGGTTCAAATCGTTCTTGAGGCCTTGCATCAGTACAAAATCTTTCTCTAGTATCCCTTGAAGACCTAAGTTAAAACAAAATATTTTAATGCGTTTTAAAGGGTTTGAATTTCTTGACAATGGTAAGTTACATTTATTGATATGAGACCCTCTACTGCTGAAGTCCCTTTTACATGGTCCGGCCAGGCCAGGTATGATTACCTCGCCTGGCCGGAGGATACTCCCTTTGTATCAGAGGAACAGGACACCCGTTCCCTCCACAATACCATTATCGACAACCTTTATTAGTCCACTGCTGGACATAGACTTCTCATTGTCAAAGTGCTTATAGACCCGGGTGACTTGAGAGACATCAATCCGTAGTGTGTACAATCTTAAGTGACTATGATCAAGGATGATTGCAAAGTGAATGAATAATTATACTTGACGAAATGTGGGTGCCTAATACGTCTTTGAGTATTAGCGAGGTTAGCATAACATTTCTACTCATGCTTTCCATCAGGCAGAATAATCACTTTAGCAGGTTTTATAAAATTAATTTAAAAATTTGTTTATTTACTATATAAATAGAAAAATTGTAGATAGATATCATGTTCTCATGAAAAAAGCGTCAAAGAAAATTGAATACAATGTTATATAACTCATAAAAGTTAACTCTATATTTATGAATTTTTTTACCAGCATTTTCCAGCAAAGTCTCCAAGTCTGTCTGTGGCAATTCAGCAGTAGACGGCGACAGCAGGAGCGGTGTTACAGTTGGTAGGGAAGACCACATTGGTCGCGCTGCTGTGGTCGATAATGTTGATACTGGTTTTATGAAACAATATACAAACAACAGACGAATTAACGAAAATATAACCTGCTTTAAGAAGTTTTAGAAGACATTCTCAATATATATAATAAAATATTATATATGGGTGCCATATACAAATGAAAACATGTAACATAATTATTAGATTAACATAATTTTGTCTATTTACTCAGAACTTCCTGTATCGTAAAGTTGATGACTTTATGTGAAAAAGCCGCGAAAGTATAGAAAAATGTATCATAAGACGTCCGAGAGTAAATTGACGTCACATTTTGTTCCACCAATAATATGCGAGGAAATTTTGATAATGTCACTATTTGATTATTAAATTTCGAAAGATTACAAACAAAATGATTTTAGCCATTTAGGAGTCACGTGCATATATCCTATTTTCCAAGTAATCGAATAAAAATTTTGCTTAGTGGAGCAATGATGGCAAGTTACGACACAAATTAGACTTTGATCTTCTTACCTTCTCCATCACTTCTATCATCCACAGTCTCATGCAGATCCCAAGTTGAGGGTCTCCTAGCCCTTAGGGTATCAGCAGGGGGTCCCACGACATCCCCTTGTATTTTGCTTATAGCTATTGTACAGACGTAGTCACAGCAGGTAAACAAAAGTTCAGATCGATTATAGCGGGTGTATTCACTGTAAGAGATGTTTTCATTTAACGGTTCAAGTAATAAAATGTGACAATTATATATCAAAAAGCGTCCGTATTCCGTAGATGTTATAAGAATCTGCTAAACTAGCAGACTATGCAGCACCAACAACGTTTTGAAGAGAAGGAACTTGAAACAAACCATAGACAAATTCGTCTGTCAGCATAGGCCAGACTCCTTTCTAAGGAAACGTCTGTGTTCAGCAGTGGGTTTTGATGATGATGATATAAAGTTACGTTCTCCTTAAACTCAATACTAACGTCTCTTCCTCCAGCTTCCGCTTGGTCTCTAAGTCAGTCTGATTTAACTGCAGCATCAGTCCGCCCGTGGAACCTTGGTAAACGCTGGATGCGCGCCGAGACATCGGGAAGTCCGTCACCTCTGATATTGAATCCTCTTGTTCTTTTCTAATTGGACCTGGAATGGAGTAAGAGTGAGAAATAAAACTTCATGTATGGTGCGTTTCAATGTTTAGTTGTGTGTTGATGTTCATAAACTTTACATGTATTGTGGAAATATGGTGGCAGAGCCTTTACGACCAATAAGAACACTCAAAATATAAACTTAGACACAGGCTGAGACTCCACTATAGAAAATTATTTTATTTGTTATTAATTGTTATTAATTTTAATTCAATTAATCGAGGTTCTTCAAAGACTATTTGAAGACTATTTGAGAAAATAGACAGTCAAGCCACGTGATTATAAATGTCGTACCCACGTGTGGTGATTTGTACATACAGCGCAAACAAAGATATACATACTACAGCGCCATCTACCGAAGACATACCAAACTACGGAGTATCTAATCTTACGTCGCAATACAGAAATTATTGCGCCAATTAGCATATTACCTAGTCTGGTCGGAGGTACCATATATGTATTTAAGACAACTTTAGCATTTAATGGTAAGTTGTGACCATCTAAGCCAGGTAATACTAATAAAGAGTAACTTCTAGAAAAAAAAAATAATCATATGTTGAGTCAGATGAGAATAGTCAGATGATGAATTACCACAATAAATACAGCATGCACCAAATTCTACCTTCTTTCCCAGAATGCCCAAGAACGGAAACTTGATTTTTATGCTTTGCAACAGGCACTCTTCGTAAATGTCCCAAATGTGCACCGTCTGATAAAAGAAATGTGTTTAAATAACAACACAATACTTCAAATATGAAAATAATTATATACGTTATCTTCGAATACGCAACAACGCAAGGACAATAAGCAAATTATACAAAGCAACAGCACTGTGAAGAGAAAGAAAACCTGGTACAGACCCTACACCAATCTATCTTACCAGTATGGTATTGTACGCGAAAATCCCTTTTCTAAAAAACGGATGCTCCAGTGAACCGAAGCCACAGGACAAATTAAGTGATATATATACTCACACAATTATTACAGTACGCAATAAGTATCTCCTGTGCTGCAACGATGACTAGGTCAAGAATGGCGGTACTGGTGGGTGTGGGGAGTGTGGCGAAGGCGGCGCGGGTGCCCGGCTGCCAGAGGCGGACGGAGCCGTCGATGCCACCAGCTGCCACCATGTGGAGAGACGGAATCGTATGGAAGCAGGTCACACCCTATTTAAATCAACATTTGTACATAATGTTAAACCAGCCTTGACTGCACGGATGGTGTAGTGTTTGAAGCGGTCACCGAGTGTCGTGGGTTTGATTTCCTCACTCAATATTTGTTAAATCTTCCACGAAACAAAATGTTTGGCAAGTTCTAGTGGGGGAGTTGCCTCATAAAGGATGAAAATATAGCTAATAAAATCTCAAAAGAAGGCTACAAAGTTTAGAGTAGTGCAGATAATTATGTAAAGTGAAGAAAAATTAAAATACTTCCATTCTTTGTCGTTTGTCGTTTTAAATTTGTCAAGAAATATTCAGTTTAGTAGTGACAAAACCGTGAAGCTTATCATTCGAATCCACTCTCATTTCTTTTCACACTATCAGAATAAACGATATGCATGGACACACTACATGTATTCCAGTACTCACCCTCAAAACTTTAAACACGTAATCATCCATCAACCCCGGCACGTGCCGTAACCGTACGCTGGCGACTGCATCATGAGAACAGGACAGCAACCAATGCCCCATATATCGCAGTCTGCGAACTGAACGGGCGTGCACCCGTTTCCACTGAGTTATAGTGCAGTGTGAAGTGTGTGGGTGACTGGATAACTCCTGGAAAATAGATAAAATAAAGTAAAAATTGTATTTTGTAGGTTTTCAGAAAACATCAACGAGATAACCTTGATAAATATGTAGTAGGGGTCAAGTTTTGCTAGATAGTAGAGCCACGCTGATTTCAGCACGAGCGGGCCGGTTCGACCGGGGCAGTACTACCCTCCACAGAAGACCAACCAAAAGCACCAGCATCCATGTTGTCGTATTTCGTTGGTGAGTGTGAGACCGGAGGCCCATTCATGCAGGAGTGACAGTTATCGTGGTAACTGTGTAAGCCTTACACTGTCACGATGACTATCATGTCTTTTACGTCCCCAAGCGGGGTGTGAAAAAGTGTTTCACTAGGCCGCCATAGTGTAAGTCACCATACTGCATTGTCTGCATTTGCAAAAAGTATGGTGACCACAACTCTTGGATTCTATTCATGCTTTCCATCAGGCAGAGTAGAGTCACTTTGGCAGGCTCTTAATGTAGAAAAAAAAAATCCACACACAGTCCCGCTTATGTGACCAAGTAACTATTCCGTCTAATCAGACGTAGTACATTAAAAAGATAAGCCATAAAACAGTTTTAAATCTGAAGAGTGCGTCGTAGTGAAGAGAGAAGAAATGACGGAACTAGAGCCCACTCCATTGAGACTTAGAGGATAGGTTCCCGAAGTTCTTTCGGTTTTATTCGTGTAACATATTGTTCAGATTATAAACTAGACCAGCAGACTATTTCAAAAAGATGTTTGATTAACTTTTCTAGCTCATATTTCTCATTTAGGATTATATTTTATTTTTGCCATTCAAATTTACTCATCTTCTGAACAAAAAGCAATCTCAAACCTAGATCATTTCGAGAAAAAAATCTAATTAAATAAAACGCTAGTTAATTCTCGCCGTGATAAATGACACAAGAAACGTAGCTGTCCACTTACCATCCAGAAATAATAATTAATATGATCAGTAGTATTCACGTGCATAAACTGGATCCTCGGCTGCAAGAATTTTATTCTTATGATATCTCCTCGCTCGGTGCCCAAAGCCAGTTCAGAGGTGTCGCTTATGGAAACGGATGTATAATACGCCATACACTAAAAAATAAATATGGTTCTGTATATTATATCATGATTAGGTTTGACATCAGCGTAGTAAGTACCATCTTCTACGAAATATTCATGAAAAGTGACATATTTTTGCCACCCTTGGTGATTTTTACTGGTTTCTTTGGTGTTTCTACGATGACAATCGTTTTGAGATCGTCTTTCCCTGAACAAATGCTTTCAACAGCTTGTTTACCACGGAACAGGGTGTGCCTACATTCAATTCACCTTAGAAAATTAGTAACGCATGATCCAGCCCCACCACCTATGATTTCATGCAAAAACTTGGAACCTGATTGATCAAGATGCTTGTTTTGACCCGTGCGTCGCTATTTTTTAATATAATTGGAGTATAAATTTGTCACAATCAATCATGACTGAATTTTGACTGCCTCCGTGGCGCAGCGGTAGCGAATGCGACTGCTGTGCTTGAGGTCTCGGGTTCGATTCCCGGGTCGGACTAAATGTTTGTATGATTAGCAAATATTTACTTCGAAGTTTGGGATTTTCTATGTATAAAGTGTATGTATTTAAAAAAAAAAGGTATATAACTGTTCTATCAGTCAGTCTAGTTATCATACATAGTACAAGCTCTGTTTTGCTTAAAACTAGATGGCGGTGTGTGTTAAATGTCTGAAATATTTATTTTATTTTGTATAACTTACCATAGGTATATTAGGTAATCCAGTTATACAAATTAGCGGGTTATGCGATAGTGTGGTTGCATCGTATATAGTGAGGCTGCGGTCTGATGCAGATAATACTAAATATTGCACGTCCTGAAAATAAATTAAAATATATTCTACAGTTTATGAATTTAAAATACTATTTTTGGAATCAAATAAATTTAAATAAAAAAAATATCTGTGGCACTCGGGGACTGCCACGGTAAAGCTATTGCATAGCATTTTTTATCGTCGACAGCTCGTCTCGATCCGTGCGAGCTTCGTACACTCTACATGCATACGTTTAGTCGCACGCATACGAACTACGTGCCGGAGTCTGCCGAACTGAAACGACGTTGGACCGGTCTGTGCCGGTCGGAGTGGGGGATGTTAGGTTTATTTTCGTTACGAAATTTCTTTATTCGGTCGCCGCGCTCGAAGCCCATGATAAAAGCTATGCAATAGCGTACCAAATAAAGGCCGAAATACGGAAGAAGGATTGAGAGAAATTTCATCAGCAGCCTTTAACAGTCCACTGCTGGACAAAGGCCCCTCCTTAGTAAAGAAGTTTTAGCCTGCTGTCCAGACAGGTTGGTAAAGATTCGTCGTAAAGATTTAACAGGTTGTTACTTACCTGCAAGAAAATGACATCCGTGACCCATCTATTTTTCACGCGGCCTCTAGTTCCACTTCTGTGGTAAAACATCTGAAATATCACATAATTTCCTTCAATTATAAGTTTGTTAACAAAAGGCTCCTAGAAGAAGATTACATTTGAAACAATTTGAATAAAATTGAGTAAATTACACTTTCATTTTTTTTCGCTCCATAGAAGGCCATGGTTGTCAGTAATGTTCTAATGTTCTATTCGCATCTAAGATATACAATTGTATAATGACTACATCTGACTATTTGTTGTAAATTGTACTTGTATCTTGATGTATATTTGTACTGTATTACCTAATCTCTAGCTGAAGTGCACAAATTTATTTAATTCCAATCAAAAAAGCTGCTGAAGTTTTCACAAAAGATTTTAACCAGTCATTAAATAGAAGAAAGTTAAAATTCTTACTTAATGCGAAAATAATTTCGCCTGTATGCTACGATTTGACGACTGAGCTGCTGAATCGATTTTGGTAAATTTTCATATGGAATTTACTTTGATTTTTGAAGAAAGACAAGCTTTTTACCGTGATAACCGACATGTTAACATAGTCACGGTCCTAAGGTAGTAGAAAAATATACATACATACAAAAAATAATGTCTGTTTCCCCGGAGGGGAAGGTTAAGGCAGAGGTATATTTAACGTGCCAAACTAAATAGGGACCTACTGGAGGAGGCAGCCATTATTCACTCTTGGCTGTCTCCGCAGGCTCCAATCGAGGAGGTCGCGATGCGATTACGCAAATCTGCGATGCGGCCATGCCCCGCATACGAGGTTGTCGGCCTCCACGGAAGGAAGTTTACGGGTGGTCCCAGGAGTTGGCGGACCTCCGCGCGGCCTGTACTCGTGCCCGGAGGTCCTACACCCGTGGTCGGCGGCGACACCGCGAAGAGGGCGGGGAAGACCAGCTTCATGAGGAGTACCGAGAGGCGCAGAAAACTCTGAAGCTGGCCATCAGCCGCGCCAAGGAAATTAAGCGTAAGGAGATGCTGGAGGGTCTCGATCGTGACCCCTGGGGTCGCCCTTATCGTGCGGCGCGACAAAAGCTCCGCACGTCGGCCCCCCCCCTTACAGAGACACTCCAGCCCAGCTTCCTGCGGGATGTGGTCGAGGGCCTTTTCCCGCAGCGGGTGGATCACACACCCCCGTCGATGGTCTTCATGGACGACGGGGGGAACGAGGACAATGTTCCGCCCGTTAGGGAATCAGAGGTGGGGGCGGTTGTTCTACGGATTCGCTCTAAGAACACCGCCCCTGGGCCAGATGGGATACCTGCCCGAGTATTGGCACGATCCCTCGACCACATGTCGGACCGCCTCAGGGAGGTCTTGGACGCTAGCTTGTCGTCCGGACGCTTCCCTGAGTGCTGGAAAAGCGGGAAGCTGGTCCTATTAAGGAAGCCGGGACGGCTTACCGATTCGGTGGCGGCCTATAGGCCCATTGTGTTGCTGGACGAGGCGGGTAAACTGTTTGAGAGGATACTCTCTGCCCGCATCGTCCGGCACCTCTGCGAGGTGGGCCCCGATCTGTCGGACGCCCAATTTGGTTTTCGGGCGGGGCGTTCGACGGTCGATGCTGTGCTGCGCCTGAGGGCCGTTACCGAAGAGGCGGTGAGCTGTGGCGGCGTGCTGTTGGCAGTGTCGTTGGACATCGCCAACGCATTTAACAGTCTGCCATTTAGCTGCATCAGGGAAGCACTCCACTACCACGGGGTGCCCGAGTACCTGAGGCGGCTTGTGGCAGACTATCTTGAGGAGCGTACCGTCGTGTACGAGGACCGAGATGGTATTCTGAGGCGGCGGCCCATGTCGTGCGGTGTTCCACAGGGGTCCGTCCTCGGACCACTCCTGTGGAATATGGGATACGACTGGGCCCTTCGAGGTCGTCTTCCCCCCGGGCTGGGCGTAATTTGTTACGCCGATGACACATTGGTCACGGCCCAGGGGGCGAACTTTCAAGAGGCGGCGCGTCTGGCCACCGTGGGAGTCTCTTTGGTGGTCGGGCGCATTGAGGCGCTGGGTTTACGGGTGGCCCTAGATAAGACAGAAGCCCTTTTGTTTCATGAGCCCCGTCGTGGTCCACCCCCCGGTGCCTCTATCGTTGTCAATTCGGTCCTCGTACCGATTAAGGCCCAGATGAAGTATCTGGGCCTAATCCTCGACGGCAGGTGGCTCTTCGACGAGCACTTCCGACAGCTTACTCCAAAGCTGGTCGGCGCTGCTTCTGCTCTTGGGCGACTTCTGCCCAATTTGGGTGGAGCCAGCGTCGCGACGAGACGGTTATACACGGGGGTTGTTCGGTGAATGGCGCTGTATGGTGCACCGGTGTGGCCGGCGGCTCTGACCGCCCAGAATAGGGCTCGCCTCTGGCGCCCTCAGAGGATATTGGCGGTTAGAGCCATACGCGGTTACCGCACCGTATCGACGGAGGCGGCGTGCGCCCTGGCCGGAACTCCCCCGTGGGATTTGGAGGCGGAAGTGCTCGCCGAAGTTTATCGGCGGACGGCTGACTTCCGGGCGGGTAGCGGCATACGGCCCCTGCCCGAGGAGATACGCGAGTGGCGTGAGGCCGCTCGTCGAGCCACGATGGCTCGTTGGTCATTCCGGTTGGAGACTCCACGTGCTGGCTTTGCCCTCGTGGAGGCTCTCCAGCCGGTCATCACCGAGTGGGCAGGACGGCAGCACGGGACCCTTTCCTTCCGACTGACGCAGGTCCTTTCCGGGCATGGTTGCTTCGGGAAGTATCTGCACTCGGTCGCCAGGAGGGAATTGAGTCCCGCCTGTTACCACTGCGACTGCAGTGAGGACTCGGCTCAGCACACGCTAGCGGTTTGTTCCGCCTGGGCGGCGCAGCGTGGGGTCCTCACTGCAGTTATTGGAGGAGATCTCTCGCTACCGGCCGTCATACGCTACATGGCCGGTAGCGACAGTTGTTTTACCGCGGTCGCAACCTTCTGCGAAGACGTAATTTCGCGGAAGGAGGCGGCGGAGAAGGCCCGGGAGGACGATATCCACTCGGACCCAATTCGCCGCCGGCGAGCCGGGCGGCGGAGGCGCGCATACCAGCGCCTCATGCCGCCTTGAGTGTGGCCGCGGGTGGACGGGACGGGTTTTCCCCTCCACCCGCTATAATGGCCACCCGCTACATAGGCGACGTCCGCGTGTGCCGTACGTCGCCTATGTAGAGAGTTTATCCGCAGATGGTGCCCGCTTTGGCAGGCAGGTGCTAGGAGGGATCTGGATGTCGTAATAGCAGCGGTTCCCGGATCCCTCCTGTCTCAGGCGCAGAGTGGCACACCGTGTGGTTTTAGTCGGTCCGATTCCGACACACCACCCCGCCGTAAACCCCGGTGGGGTGACGGCCCGAGGGGGTTTCCACACGTTAAAAAAAAAAAAAAAAAAGAGGTATATTTAACGTCCGCTTTTCGCCTTGTTCTGGTCCTACATAATAAGTGGCGAGCCTTTTGCCACTAATCGGGATGTTTTATTTGCCAGAGCCTCGTCGTCAATAGATGCACCGCTTGCAGGTGAGGTTGACTCATGGCCCAAGTTCTTGATCTGGATGTCGTAATAGCAGCTGTTCCCGGATCCCTCTTATGTCAGGCGCAGAGTGGCACACCGTGTGGTTTTAGTCGGTCCGATTCCGACACAACACCCCGCCGTAAACCGCGGTGGATGACGGCCCGAGGGGGTTTCCACAAGTTAAAAAAAAAGGGCCTCAGTTCTTGTAGGAAGCCTATGCACAAGCTAGTAGATAATAATGAAAATAACCTCATAACTATGCAAGAGACGTAGATCTCCACTGTAGACCCCTACACCACCACCTTTAGAGACAGCCACGTAACAGAACGACTCTTCTCGCTCCAAACTCACTAGCTTCACTATTGTCTCTCTCTGTGGATAAGAAGAGAAGAGATCTTAGCGGAGAGGTCATTAAAGGCATCTCGAGTTAATTCTTATAGGAGTTTCTTTCGCTGAAGTGGATGCGAAATCACTTCTCTCCAGCTGCTTGGAGATGCAGGAGTAAGAGTATGGGAGTAACTAAGAGTATGGGACGTATGAGACATACCTGACAATGTTCCAGTTTCTTGACAGTCAGGTGTGTGAGGGGTTTCCACACTTCAGCCCTAGAACTGGTAGTGCGAGCTCCAACGGCAACAAGTTTCGCGACTAACTGCCGCCACCAGACCTTACCACTGCTGAAGGAGTCTAGAAGGTGGAAAAGCTTGTGAGCGTGAGTTGTGTATTTATGATGACCTGTAGGGACAAATAAAAATATGTTAAAAGAGCACAACAAAAATGTGTCCTTGTAGGGACGAATTAAAGATGCAGAATGTCCCCACCAATATCCAGTCCCTGGTTATCGTAAGTGCCTACTAAAGGACAACAGCTCTGCATACAAAAAAAACTTGAAAGGAACTTCATGCCATCCCTTCTGGCTAGCTTAGTATAGTAGACAAAAAACATTGTTTACTAAGGAGAAGTTTATGTGTAGCAGTGAACTAGTGAACTTAAAGAACTGTGAACAGGAACTGATTGGTAACCGATTTCTTCAATATAACAACCAAATTACTAGGTTGCCTGGAAGAGATTGCTTTTGGCAATAAGGCCGCCCTTTGAACGCTATATATCTGACATTGTATGTACCCTCTTGAATGTCTGTAATATGGTGTACAAATAAAGAGTTTTCTGTTCATCTATTAAATTATTATACAGAAGATTTTCTCCTAAGATACAGGTTAATCTGCTTAGTTCAAGAGATGGTGCTTTAATCGAAATGTAACTTTAATGCCAGTAGCGGCTTTTTGATTATTCTTTCATGTCTAACCAAATATTTTGTCGAGCGCCGAAACGAATCCGCTCTCGTCCAACCACAATGAGTCTTCAGGTGGAATTTCGGCGGGTGCAAATTCAATACCTTCTTCAGCAGCTGCCATACGCATTACTTCTTCTACGCGTCTGAAAACAGCAAAAAATTTTTCATTAATAATACACATATATACTTTCTGACATTGCTCTTTAGCGTATAAGTAGCCTTTGGTTAGAGTCAGAGTGGCACATCCTGTGGTTTTAGTCGGTCCGATTTCAACACACCACCTCGCCGTAAACCTCGGTGGGGTGACGGCCGGAGGGGGTTTCCACACGTTAAAAAAAAAAAACTTGTTTCTGGTGGACAGTACGTAAATACATCATAGTTGGATCAGTTTTTTAACAGCATACATCAAATCCAGGATGATTTTTTTTAAATGTAGATACTGCCAAAGTAACTCTACTCTGCCTAATGGAAAACATGAGTAGAATCCAAGAGTCACCATACCTATTGGGAATGCAGACAATGCAATTTGGTGACTCCTACTATGGCGACCTAGTGAGATGCTTTTTCACGTCCTAAATAATGATTCATATCTCACACACGGCTGTTTGATTCCAAACTATGAAAAACCTGTATTATAGTAACCAGATTATTGATAAACATAATTATATATTTCTGAATACATACATATTATAGATAAATGACTGCACGGGTGGCCACGCCGCTCTCTACTGCGCCGAGTGTTGGGGGTTCAAATCCCATACGGGACTACATCTTGTGAGGTCCACAAATTGTTGTTCTTAGTCTGGATAGTCTTTATGTCTGTTTCATGTGCTTGTAATGTTCCTCGTAACACAGGATATGTATTCGTAATACAAGTGTTGTATTTTTAATAAAAAAAATACTCTCAAAACAAATGATCATGTACGTCACAGAAAAAAATGTCCTAAGGGGAACCCACGACCTCTGGCTTGGCAGTCAGGATCACTAGCTATTAGATTAGACCCACAGGCTCGTCTAAGATAGACGACGTCAGGATAATTAAAACATTGATAGAGAAATTCTATATTCGAGAAGACGGCGTCTGTCAGTTTTGTTATAGTTTAACGCGCACACGAGCAGACAAGTCAGGGGGACGCGTGACGATGACACGTTACGTTAAGTGACTACTGCCGCACTGACACAAGAATTACTTTATAACGATTTTCTGTAATATCGGAGTCTCTTTAGCCGGTCTATTCCTTCTAAAGCATGGCCCTCCCACTGTCCAAAAGTTTACTAGCTTATAAAACCATGTATTCAGTAGGTACCTGTCAATATCCTGAGCTTTATTTCTCTCTTTATTTTTCTTGAAACATCTCCTCAACTTACTAAGGACGGGCGGTGTAAGTTTCTTCATCAGTTCACGGGCCAGACATTCATCTTCTTCCTCACTAAGGAAAACGTATGAAAATTAAATTTTTACTCCACCTACAGCTGACAGCAATATAGGATTTTCTTTTCTGTTGACAGTATGAAAAATTTCTTAGGATCTCCGGTTCTTTGGGGAAGGAAGGCAAGAAAATGTATTTTCACTAAAAACCCTCAGAAGGCTGGCATTCTACTTTGAGGAAAATTCAGGCCGTGTGATTTCAAATCCTAACGCTGAGGCTTTGTACAGACAAACAGAAAATTATGTATACTCTTTTAAGTTGGTTTATAATTCAGTAAAAATGTGAATACACGTGTTTAAACCGTACGTACCTTCATATGTAGAAATTCGTACAGATTTATTTTTAGTTATTGGTCGAATTCATTTTTTTTTTATTTTGAGAGCCCGTCAGAGTACTCTGCCTGATGGCAAGTATGAATGAATCCAAAAGTTGTGGTCACCATACTTATTACGAATGCAGAGTATGGTGCAGTATGGTGGTTCCACTGTGGCGGCCTAGCAAAATGCTTTTTCGCACCCCGCTTGGAGATATAAAGGCATGAGTCATGGTGTCAGTGTACGGCTCACACACTTATCACAATAACCCCAGCATCGATGGGTTTTCGGTCTCGCACTCACCAACGAAACACGACATTACAAAAGCTGTCGCTTTGGGTTTATCTTCTGTGAGAGGGTAGTACTGCCCCAGTCGAGCCGGCCCGTTCGTGCAGAAATCAGCGTGGTTCTACTACCTTAGAAATATCACACATATATACATACATACCTTCATATCATAAACACGTCAAAATAAGTTTTAAAATTTACTCACCCCGATAAGCTTTCAAGCGATGGACTTCTAACTGAATAGCTTTTCTCAATAATTTCAGATATTTCCTCATTCAATGATTTTTGTGATTTTATAGACATTTTAAATAAGTTATAATCACAATAATTACATACCACCACACTACTGAACGATAAGTGTGATTCTCTATTGTTTTGTCAATAAAATTAATGACATATAAATGTTTAACTTTGATTAAGCGCCATCTGTTGGCATTAGTTAACATTAAATCTATAGCAGTGTCATCTTACGGTAAGTATTTGCACTATCATTTTGGAACTTTAAAAGGTACAAGTGTTTATATTTACAAACCAAAGATGGCAATAATTGTAACAAAATATCTTTGTGAAGTAAGAATAGAAATAATTATTTACTTCAATTGTTAAAAAGCTTAAAAGTGCTAAAGTCTGGAATATTATCTTTTATTTGACTTAAAGATGCTTACCTAAATTCTTTAGAAAAATTAATTCTATGAAGGCAATTTTAAGGACTCGTATGAAAAAATCTTATGTTACTACTACTAAAGTAAGATAATTTATTTGGTAGTTCTACGTGAACAGTACATATAAAACATGTGTACAACGGCTAAGTTCAGCTAAATTATTTGCATATTTGTGTGCTTGGGGGTAGAGTGATATTCTATGCCATGAGATTCTAACCGAAAACCCACTAGGGTTCTAGGTTGGATTCCCAAGATAATTGAAGCGCTAATTGGTCAGTCGATAAAATATTAAAATCAATATAATTTATGACGCGATACGCGCGATGGCGAAGCAATAATGTACAATGATTGTTCGTTAATTGAACTATTTCAATTAATTATAGTTCCTGAAAGCATCAATAGATGGCACTACATAACATAAAAGTTACTTTTTAAGTGGTCAAATTTTCTATTCCGATTAATAGTGACCTTGTATATAGCAATGTAAAATTTCATTATATATGTTTGTGTAGAACGTTGTTTGTAGAACGAGTCACACTAACTGATCACTAATGGTAAGTGACCACCGTCACCAATGAACGTCTGCAACTCAGGAGTCACAATGAGTTCTCTCGTTTCTTGAAAGTTTGAAAGTCGTACCTGTCCGGCAATACTGCAGGTGACAATTTGTTCCCCAGGTTGGTTGTAAGTCTTTAAAAGCGCACAATAGTGGAGTGCCGATTACCTAAAGAGAAATGACGGATGGGAGTTATATTGCGTGCAACGATGGCAGAAAGCTGAGCAGGTGTTGCTTCAGTTTACGAGGAAAGCTAATTAGGATAAATGTGACATGATAGACCTTTGACTTGAATAAAGTGACTGGCAGTGGAGGGATGCGGATTGCCCAAGACTGGGATAGATGGTGCTCCTTGAGCGCACGCGACGTTCTTCGTTCGGCAGTTGATTTGAAATGCAGATAAATAATGGTGATCATACGAAGATCGCTAAAAAATCTAATGATAAATAAAATGATAAATCATTAATGATATTTATTTCTGCTAGTAAATCTTTTACATATATTTTACACGTCGGACTTTGCAGCTAGAAGGCGGCGGCATTCCCTAAGACTCACTCTGAGAAGAAATACCGAGACAAACCACAGAGGTGTGCTTTATTTAAGTCTGTGAACATTAATTTATTAAAAACTAAGCGACTACAGTATAGGGTCTGGGTTTGTGTTTTAACGAATGGACTTTTGAGTCGGCCTCTCCATTTTTTTTTTTACTTTACGGGCCTACCAAAGTGACTCTACTCTACCTATGGTGACCCACACTATGGCGACCTTATGAGATGATTTTTCACACCCCGCTTGGGGACGTAAAAGGCATGACAGTCATCGTGACAGTGTAAGGCTTACACAGTCACCACGATAACTGTCACCTCTGCATCAATGGGCCTCCGGCCTCACACTCACCAACGAAACACCATAACACGGATGCTGTCGCTTTAGGTTGGTCTTCTGTGAGAGCCCCGGTCGAGCCGGCCCGCTTGTGCTGAAATCAGCGTGGCTCTACTACCTGTAGATATATACAGACGGCATACCGACCCACAGCCATCGTGTCACCTAACCAGTATCAGGCTAGATTAACGACCCGAAACGCGACACTACCGCCAGCAGGATATTTAGGTAGACCGTGGAAACACTCAAAACCACCAGAAAGACACTAAATATGAACCCATAACACAAACCTAGACTATGCTCGCCTTTTCATAGAACTTATCCTACCTATATTTGTAAATCCACTTTTTTTATAAATATATTATTTTATTGTGTTAAGTATAAAGTGTCACACACGTACACGCTTCAAGAACTCAAAAAAGTTTACAAGAAGTACAATTTGAGTTCAAATTCGGACATTTTATGCATACAACCCGCCACAAATCTCACACTATTTTTATCATTTTTTCGTGTCTGATTCCTCATTTCTCATCAACACAATCACAAAGTGCCACACCGAAGCATGACAAGACACAGCTATAAGTAAATATAGCGTATAAGATGCTCTATGGAAATCAGACAAATCAATGCACACCCCCTACGTGTACACTAATGTATATGACGTCATAATTGCTAAGTCGTGTCGTGTCCGTCGAGTCTCGGTGGAGCCGCGCCCTCCAGCGGGCATGGGTGTGTGCGTTAATGTTAGGGGTGCCACGTAGAGCTACTTATTGTTAAATTGCATAATTGTGTTTGTATGTTATAGGTATACCTACATGATATAACACTTTATCGTTTATTTTTCTAAATAGTACTTTTTAATTCATTATCACCCTCCGAGCCTTTTCCCGACTTTGATTGGGTCATCTTTTAGTCTACCACGACACGGCTGAACTTGGATTTTTACGTGGAGCGAGTGTCATCAGACCTCCGCAATCCAAGTACAAAGCGATGGTGAAGTTCTAGATCGACGTTTTATCAGATTTTTAGGGATCAACTACCCGTAACATTTTCTTTAGCCATCGATGTTCGTATTTTAACCGGAACTAACGGTTTAACTTGCTCTCCGTGGAATAGGATAACAATTACACGAAGACACCGACAGTTTTCTCAAAAATATGAAGAATTATATGTTTTTGAACATCTTTCCGTTTTTTGATTGAATTCACATTGGTGCGTTCATGAAATATTTTTTAATGCGGACTTAATCCTTATTATTCCTTCATGAGATTACAAGACGCAGGTTAGGCTCCCACCTTTTACAAGGCGAAACAATTGAAAATTTGATGAAAAGCCTTTTTTTGGATTGGATTGACAAACTATGAAATAAACTGCCTACGTTTTATTTCTAGAATCGTTTAACAGTCTCAGTGAATAGATTTTTTAGATAAACGCGTACTATCTAAATCTTCATAGTCGCAATTAAAGACAAATTCTTCCACTTTTCAATAAACAAAGGTAGATAGATAAAAAAGAGACACAAATACGTTGCCGCACTTGAGGTATCTCCCCTCTCAGAGTTATGGAAATGGGGAAATCGTCCGGCAAACGGCAAAAACGAAAAAAAAAAATTTTTGGTTTTAAGTATTCAGATATTAATTGAGTAACATTCGTATTATTTACTTAATACTAATCTGACGAAGATTTATATGTGTGTATCTTTTTAAATGTCATACTTCTTTTCACACGTTAGGAAAAAATAATACGAGAAAATTTTTACGACATGCACGCACGCCGTCACGAAAAACCGAAACTGTCACGAAAAACGACACTATGAAATAAGCTAGTCAACATTTTAATTTTCAAGTTATACTTGGTTTAAAATTTATTTAACTAGATAGTGTGTTATATCAAAACTTTCTTTCAATGTATTAAATACCTTTTTCTTGTATTATTAATGTCTCTGCGAACATATGATAACGTGAAACGATACGCCAAAGTAGTGTAACTTCTTACGTGCACACCCCTTTTTTTTATTAAATATGGCACACTGAAACATATACTATTTGTAACATTTAATTTTCATCATCATCAACAGCCTTTAACAGTCCACTGCTGGACATAGACCTCTCCTTAGTAAGGAGGTGTAATTAATTATGTTGGCTAATGTTTATCTACTAGTTTCGCTTACTTCTTATGGTTGGCATGCTACAGTTTATCTAGATAAAATAAAACAGTTATAAATCACATGCATGAAGCTATTGGTTCATGAAAAGAAAAGAACATTCTTTTATTTTCTTTCTTTCTTTTTAAGAAAAGATAACGTCCACATTAGGAATTAATCCTCTGTCACGGGGGACTTTACAGAAACGGACACAAAGAACACTTAGACTCAGAACAACAATTTGCGGATCACAAGAAGTGTTGTCCCGTGTGGGGTTGAACCCAGAACACAGCGTAGAGAGTGGCATGGCGACCGCTTAAACCAGTAGACCAACCGTACAGCCGTGTACAAGGAAAAGCAGTATTTCGTGAATAAGTTATTTCTTACCGTCTTTCTTTCTTTTATTTCTTTCTTTATATATAGAAGTAGTAAGTAAAGTTAAAATTATAGAAGTAGAGAATATATTTTGACACGTCGTCGTATAAAAATCTTACGTAATGACAGTTCGGGTTAGGTATTTTGGTTAATAAAATAACTCTAGACATAGTAAACGTTCAATATTGGACCACCAAGAGAATTCTAGTCGTAAATAAAACATATATCTCATCTTTTGACAGTGTAGCGAATGCCCAAGAGATTTCACAAACCTACTTCATCACACTACTCTATGTATCGCATGTACAACTTACAGCTTACACGAGATCTTCATTAGATACATGTCTTGTTCTGATAGTCTATTGACATCACTAATGCCTACTAACACAGCCATGTACTACATTAATAAGATACTATGGATTTATATACAGAATTATAGCACTCGTGGTGAATAGGTATTAGGTATTTGAATGATCGACTTTACTATCTTGGCAGGTGGTCAATTTGGGAGAATGAAATAGCTTCTACTTAGATCAAAAATGTATTACAACTACATCTAGCGAAGAGGAGCGGTACTACGTAGTAATTATTGATCTTGCATCGCGTAATCATATTAATGCACCGACGAGTATTTATGTTACTATACAATCAAATCTTCCCAATATCTCGGTCATGCCTTCATAATATTAACAACGCTTTAAGTGTACATAAAATGACACACACGTTGCGGTGCCACTCTGGTCTACTTCTGCTAGGGTGACAGACACCTGTCACCCCTAGACTTGCGCTTATGAAGGAGGGAGATCGTTCTGCGATCTTTGTCGCCTGAGCCGTCTGCGGTACCAGGCCTAGTGACCACAAGGTTACGTCTCAGCTCCGCCTACGCTGGGCATTCTGCCAACGTACGGAACGCCGTGTCCACGGTCCGGCCACCGCAGTGGTGGCACACAGGCTTTTTCTCCTTCCAGATCAGATATAGATGATATCCAAAGCATCCTTTCCCAGTAATCACATGTGTCAGTCGGTATGAGAGGGTCCCATGATTCTTCTTGAGCCAATCCTCCATAACGGGCGTTACAGCCGCAATGACGGCGTGCCCGAACCCTTACACTCCTGCGATCTTTTTTTTTATTCATTTTCAATACTGCCTGCATTACTAATATTTATTTACTGGATTCGCTTACGTCTAATGGGTTGGCATGCTCCGGTAACAATTTATTTATATAAATAAAACAGTTATAAATCAGATGCATGAATGAAACTCCTGGTTTATTAAGAGAAAAGAATATTGTAAAATTAATAATTATGAAGACTTGTTTTTCAAATGTAAGAGGCTTCCAGACCATGGGTGCCGGGGGATACAAGAGGGTGCGCTTGCATCCCCCTAGGTGGAAAAAAATACATAAAAAAATACATATTTTTAACTTATGTCATAAGAAAAGTTCATTTTTAATATTGTCTGCATTACATTTGTATGAGGTGAACTTAATACCATATGACATTTTCTATCAGTCAAGCTTTAGGTGCTTCTGTAGGTGACATGGCAGGTGTACGTACATTTTTAAGAGAAGCAATGAATTAATACATTTAAAATTATAGTTAATTATTTAAAAAAATACATTCGTAGATAGATACGTACATAAATATGTAAACAATATACATACAGAACAATATATGTGAAAGACTCGACTATGAGGGGATCTCCGCTAGTTGTCTCTTGTAGATTTAATTGCGTTCTGCCGCTAAAATTATCTGTTTATTTCTGTATGAAATGGAGGAATCGAAATAGCAGTTCAAGTCGATTTAATTACACGAAGTATAGTTCTTCCAGGATCATATGATGTTGTTTATCGGTAATTTAAGAATATACAACAAACTAGCCCATAATTTGAAGGACAGTTAATTAATTAAATTCGTTGTTTATAGGAAAAATAATAGTATAATAGTAAAATAATAATCTTACTAATGTTATAAATGCAAATGTAAGTTTGCTTGTTACGGTTTCACGCGAAAACTACTTAACCGATCATCATTAAATTTTTAACACATGTTCTTGGAGGTATTAGAAGTAACATAGGTTACTTTTTTTTAAAAAAATATATTCATTTAAAATGATCTGTTATGAAACATAATGTGGCAGACCAAATTTCACTCGAGCGAAGCTACGGGCAAAAGCTAGTATGTAATAAAAAGTGATAGAAGGCCCATTCCTTACGACAGAGACCAGTTGAAGTTATGCCCTTACTTGCTCGACATTAGTGCAGTGCATAGTTCTTGCATAAATAATAGGTTACACTCTTATTCGTCTGTAACCCTTTCCTTCTATTCTTTTGATTGAAAAGGTTAGAAGAGGTAAAGAATTGCTTTCAATACTATCCCAGTATTTGTCTATTCCTACTTAAATTCAAAAATCAATTCACTAATTACTTTAAAAAATCAAAAATTACAAAATTTTAGAGTGTAATAGTTAGTGTATGTGTGCATATAATATGTATGCAATTATTATTATTTAAGTACAATAATTTGTACGTTAAAAATAATTACAACTGCACAAGTAAGTACCTAACATTCTTTTGGTGTTAGTGTGTTTCTCTCCTAGCTATTTTTCTTTCCATATTGAACCGCCAATTTACAATCTATTTTCGTGGCGTTAGACTGCATCCTATCCTCTTTTATGATAATGGACTAAAAGTTTAGGAGGACAATTCTCATATACCTCTGCCTCCGCTTTTTTTCTGTAAAAAAATTTCCTCGGATACCACCGTGGTGGTTATATCGGACACGAATTGATTAAAAACCGCATTTCGTCTCGGGTACCAGTAGCCAAGAATCACGTGTAACCTCAAACCTATTGTATCTCGTCAGATCCCAAGCCATTGACGTTGCCCTTACGTCTTCAAGCAGGGTGTGAAAAAGCGTGTCACTAGACCACCATAGTGTGGATCACAATACTGTATTGCCTGCATCCGCAATTAGTATGGTAACCACAACTCTCTGATTCTATTCATGCCTTCCATCAAGTGAAGTAGTCACCTTGGCAGGATCTTAAAATAGAAAAGAAAACACAACACACACAAACACTTGTAATATTATCGCCTCTGCCTGCCTCTTTAGATATTAGACGTGACATTATATGTATTTTTCTTCAGCACAAATTTTCATCTCAAATTTTGTTTAAATTGTAATTTAAATACCATTTACATAGAAATAGGAATGTCCAATTGTCACAATCGCAGACACCTACCATTTAGAGCTGTTTGTACCGTTATTGCCTTGTAGGGTGATCGCAAACATCGCAGCGGTATGATAAAACAATACACAGGTGACAGAACTGTGATAATTGACTGAAATACGAGGAATTCTTTTTTGATATTTTGCTCGAACTTTGACTGAAATAGACGCGAATGGGCTTCTTTTCAGATATTTAGTCGCCTTGAATTTTTTTAAGGTGTTTCGTAAGAAAATACCTCGTCGATTTACGAATAATATTTCAGACATCTGTCATTCAACGTCCTCTAGACCCTAACTAAGCAGAGCTTGTACTATGGGTACTCGGCAACTGAAATAAATACATATATACATTTTTTTAAGTAAATACATACATATCATACATAGAAAACACATAGAATCCGAAACAAATATTTGCAGATCATACAAACATTTGTTGCGACCTGGGAATCAAACCCGAGACCTCAAGTACAGCAGTCGCATATGCTACCACTGCGCCACCGAGGCAGTCGCCGAACTGAAGTTCTTTCTTTATTTGAAGGAGTTATACTTCTTAGTTAGTTATACTGTTATTAACTCATCGCATGATAAGATTTCGGTGAAATCGAAGGAAGGTGAAACTAAGAAAGGAACAAATTTATCATGATTGAATAATTTGACTCTTTAGAGTAGATATTTATATATCATTTGAAAAAAAAAAAGACTTTTCTAACTAATATTACAAATATCAGAGTGAGTTGTCTGTATGTTTGTTATATCTTTTTTTCTAAACTACTCAACCCGTTGCGAATTGTTTCTACTAATGGATGCAGTTCCTTTTAATTGTTAAGCACATTGGTTACTTTTACTTTAATTTTTATTCATTAGGCCACCGTTAAGAGAATAAATATAAAAAATATCTTTACCAGTCAAGAACGAGTCGAACAATAACATCATCATCAACATCAGCAGTCCTTAACAATCCATTGCTGGACATAGACCTCTCCTTAGCAAGGAGGTTTTGGTCTACTATACCATGATGACCAAACAGGTTAGTTTAAAGTTTGTTTCAAATTTTCCTGTGTATTGTCCTGTGTAGTTTGTTTCTCAGTCGCCTCTTGCGACACCCACGGGATGAGTAGGGGTGGTATCATTCCACATTCCTAATCCGTCATCACGCGGAGAGTTATATACCTTCGATATTTTCATTTCTTACCTCATGCCTTTTACCTACTTATTTCTAGTAAATACTTGAAATTGCTATCTTAATAGCATATTCAATCACATGACAAATAGACACATACAGGCTTTTTCGTGTTATACCTCTTTCTAATCTCATTTTATCTTTACTCTTTGGTCCATCTGAAAATGGTAGCATTCCCAAGGAAGGTTGGCGTCATACAAGCGGTCGGCTAAAAAGGGAACCAGTAAAAAATATTTGAAATGTCACTTTTTGCGCTAACCTCCAATAAAATCGAGAAGGATGTTGGTCACAAAATTATAATTACCCGACTACGGTAGAAGGAGGATTATATTTTTCGAGAATTCGTATGTTTTTCGCAGGTTCTGTAGTCTAAACACCTGGATTTTAGCTTGGAGTGTGTCTTATTAGAATTATTTTATAAATATCAATTCACTTGTTTGCAAATTTCATAAATTAATAGCTGTACCTAACACACTTCTTTCGACACAAGTTGTCAATTTTGACACAAGAAAATGGTGTCAAAATTTAAGCTCAATAAAATCTGTAGAAATTAATTACCTAATTGGTGTTGAACTTTTTGAATTTTGGTAAAGTATTCAGTGAATACTACTATAAAATCATCTATCACGTCGAGTCATGGTCTCTAGACATATTTATACAACACATTCTGTTGGACCATTCGCAGCTTTTAGCGGCTCTCGACCGCACCGCCCGCTAAATGATAAACCAAATAAAGAGAATGTTTGTTGTGTCGAAATCGGAGCAGAGCACTTAAAGAGTCATACTCTAGTGAATGTTACATAGCAACGCCTTTTTAAATTTGTAGCTTTATTGCTTATGTCGGTCTGTAATGTTCCCATTTTCCTTGAATTGCTCTCTGTTAGAACCAGCTCTTAACTTTTTACTACATTCTTCATTGATTTTTCTATTAGTCGTAATATGATGTTATAATGCTAATTTAAAGAGAGATTTGCTATTCAAACCAGCCGACATAGATACATGATTGTATTTCTACAATTGCTAACGCCTCTATTGTCTTGTGCAATTGGCTAATATTTTGCTTTGACCACGTGACTTAGCGTTGAGACACGTCATTCTCATATGTTAGTTAGTTTTCTAATAACGTTTAAGTTTGTTGAGTGTCAACTTGGCTAGGAAGTCAGTAGTTTTTGAGATAAGCCCGTTTAAGTAAACAAACTCTTTAATTTTAGAATATTTTATTATATTGTTATAATACAGTATTGCCGATGGTCCAAAGTGATCTAAAAGCTTTACAGAAAGATCAAATGAGTAACGTTACCGGGGGTCAATACAAATTCTGTTGGGGTCACTCAAATGTATTCATTGACTATTGTATCCATAGGCGGCGGTAGTCACGATCTACCAACTAGAACATCCGTTCGTTGCTCCTATATCTACTATATCGTACTTCATTGGTTTAGTTGTTTATCGTATGTGACTGCAGGTCTCGGGTTCGATTACTGGGTCGGGTTAAAAAAGTGTTATTGAGTGTTTCTCATAATGAAATAATGATATTTTTTTTAAGAACCTGCCATAGTCATTCTACTCTGCCTGATGGAAAACATGAATAGAATCCATAAGTTGTAGTCACCATACTTATTACGAATGCAGATGTAGTATGGTGACCCAAACTATGGTGGCCTCGTGAGATGCTTGTTCACGCCCCGCTTGGCGACGTAAAAGGCATGACAGTCTTCGTGGCAGTGTAACGCTCATTCACTTACCACGATAACCGTCAACCCTGCATCAATGGTCTTAATAGCAGTACGGAGTTTCGACATTGAGGTATGAGAGTGAAGGAACAGATAGTACACCTATATTTGCGCACATACTTGTGGACTATAATATCTGCTGCGTAATGGTCTCCATTAGGACTGGCTGCCATGGTCTAAATCAGCTAGGTGTACACTATCATCACTTTATAATTAATACGAATTAAATTAAAAAAACCGTGTGGTGACGGATTAAGAATACATAGTGTTACCGCCCCTATTCATCCCGTGGGGTCGTAAGAGGCGACCAAGCGAACAAAACATGCAAGAAGACATCATTACAAAGAGAAGAAAAACTTGAAACAAACCCTATTCCAACCCGTCTGGCCAGCGTATGTCCAGCAGTGGACTGTAAAAGGCTGTTGATGAAAATAAAAAAAAAATTTGTTTATACGTCATACACACATTTGATGCATCAGCGAACCTAATGCCAATGGTATTTTCCACCAGTCAACCATCCGGTGTGATCGAGGAAACAGGAAATAGTTGCTTTTTGGTTGAAATGTGTATTAAATAAACAAACTAAGTAATATTTTAAATACACAAAATGTATAGACTTGAAACGTATACATATTATACATATAAACACATACATACGCATATCGATATCAATAGTTACTGCCTCGGTGGCGTAGTGGTAGCGTATACGACTCCTGTGCCTGAGTCTCGGGTTCGATTACCGGACGAACGCACAAGTTTGTATGCTCTGCAAATATTTGTTTCGGAGTTTTGGTTTTTTCTTTGTATAATATGTATGTGTTTACAGTAAAGGTATATGTGTGTTTATATAAATTGTGTAGTACTTATAGTACAAGCTCTGTTTAGTTTGAAACTAGATGGCGTTCTGTGAAAGTTATAATTGTAGATCACCGACATCGGGTTCAGGGACCAAGACATCGATGGTTAGGGTTCCAAAGACAGGAATCAAAGACACCATACTGTGGATACGAGCCGTGTCAAGGAACACTGCCTTCTGCATCAGATCCTTGATCTTTATTATTATAGTAATATTAGCTTTTGCCCGCGGCTTTGTTCGTGTGGAATTTGGTCTGCCACATTAAGTTTCGTAACAGATCATTTTAAATATTTTTTTTTAATAAATTGTTGCTATATTCCTATCCTATGTTACTTCTAATACCTTCAAACACACAAAAACAAAATTTCATGATGATCGATTGAATAGTTTTTGCGTAAAACCGTAACAAACAAACTTACATTCGTATTTATAATATTAATAGGGATAAGATGATAATAATGTCGAAGTGGATTCTGGCAGTTGTTTTCTAAGTACACCATAAATCGCTCTCTATGAAGCCAACGCTCAAATTCTGCACCACACAGGGTTCCTTGCAACAAAAAAAAACAAATACGAACAATTTAAAACCTCTCTTCCACTTTCTTATTCACAAAAGTTGTAATATTTTTAACGCTAGCTACCGAGCGGAGGGAAAAGTCCAGAATTCCCCCACCCTACGCAATTTGCTCGTAGATAGCTTACGATAGCTTATTAGCAATAAACAAAAAGTAGGGGGTGGCTACACCACTGAGCTACTTTATAGCTCTATGTCATAAACTGTAGCGGGTTTAACTATTTTTGACGTCACATTACGCAATTATCAATTTGAAAATACATCCTCTTGGGTCATCTACATTTGACGCTAGCCTTGTAAGGAAATGTAAGGAAGACCCATGAAGATGGGTAGGCCTTTAACGGAATTATTACGTAGAGGTCATGTTTACAAGCGTTGAAAGGCGACAGCATAAGTAGTCGATGATGTAACTATCAGTTTCTTTTCCTCAAAATATGAAATAATTTAAAAAAGAATTAAGTGACAACAGTTTTGTTCGTAGTTTTAAAAGAAATAGCATAAATGTTTACATACATAACATGGAATGTCCATGTTATGTTGCTCTTCAACATTTTAATTTGCATTTTTATCTAAAATTAGTCCGTTTTATACCTAACAACTAAAATTTTAACATTGATTATAAAATAATTGTATGAAAATAATTACTAATATGAGGATGATGTACTCCTAGTCCATTTCGGCTACGGCTGCAAGTCTCAACGACAACCAGCTAACTACACAAGAGATATTATAGTGCGCAAGTGTATATGCAAATACAAATACCCTATCTGTTCCGTCACCCTCACAATCTGATGGGACGGCTATCCGATACGACTGGGAAGAGATCAGGCGCAGGACCGATATTACGTGCTCTCCGAGATACAGTTTTAAGACTCCAACTTTCAAACTCCAGGCTCTTATTAAGCATTTTAATAGTCAGAAAAACTTTTTGGTCGAACCCGGGCATGGAACTCGAGACCTTTTGAGCGGTTACATACGTTAACAGCTAGACCAACGTAGCAGTTATAATAAAGGTAATTTCTAAAAAACTAATATCATAGACCAGTGAGTCTGAATTAAATTATGGTTTTAACCAGGTAAAAAAAATCAGCTGTTTCTTACTTAGATTTTAACTTGTACGCTGCCTTCTTCGACTTAGACCATTCTCAATAAATCACTAAGGTTAAAACATCATTAATATTAAATCAAGGCGCAGTGATTTATTCCGCAAGGGAGGGGGGATGGGGTGCTAATCTCGGTTTAACTATTGACTTACCGGTGTCATCGTACTTTGGTATGTGGATCTTAGTTTCATATTTGTTAACTTAACTTATGGTTATTGGTTTTAACTTTTATTGGGACCATTTTTTTTCTCATGTTTTGTCTGACAATTTAGTGTGTGTTAGGTTTTTTAGCACCTAAGCATTTTTTGTACCTGGCAATACATGTTTTGAATCCTCGCCAAGGTAGGGTACCTGAGGCCGGTCGTATCGGGATGGTTTTAAGTGGCAACACCACAGAAAGATCCCAAGGAGGCAAAAATCTGCAGAGACCCAAGTGTTATGGATATTTACATGTGAGGTATCATTTAAATCATGTTAGGATTAGAAAAAAAAAACAAAGTGAACATCTTTTGTTAAATACTAGACTGCACGATTGGCCTAGTGGTTTAAGCGGTCGCCTCGCCGCACTCCACTTCGCTTAGTGCTGTGGGTTCAAATCCTACATGGGACAACACTTTGTGTGATCCACAAATTGTTGTTCTAAGTCTGGGTGTTCTTTGTGTCCGTTTCTTGTATGTTTGTATAGTCCCCCGCGACACAGGATTTATTCCCAAAGCGGTCGTTGTCTTTTTTAAATAAGATAAATAAATAAATAAATATTTCAGACATTTGACACACAACGTCATCTAGTTTCAAACTAAGCAGAGCTTGTGCTATGATAACTAGACTGACTGATAAGATACTTTTTTTTTGTACATACATACATATTATGCATAGAAAACACCCAAACTTCAAAACAAATATTTGCAGATCATACAAAAATTTATTTGGTCCGACCCGTTAATCGAACTCGAGACCTCAAGCACAGCAGTCACATTCACTACCGCTGCGCCACCGAGGCAGTTAAGATAAAAGATAATAAGATAAGAACATTTTTAATTGACTAACATTTACTTAAACGTTACTAATTTAAACTAACTACGAATTATTGTTATTTTATTTAAATAATTTTAATATTTCGCAAGAATAAACATTTTGGTTTTTCATTTTTAAGTTATTATTGTTAGCGTAGCTTTGAACCTCAAGTATTATTTGTATCTTCTACAACTGGTAGAACTACAATCACCATTTTTCTTTCTTTGTTTTTGAAACATCCTTGGTAAAAACCTTCAGTAAAGTTTCATGTTGGAGCACAATACAGGTATCGAACACGCGGCAGTGGAAACATATGTCGGCGCAGCGTGACGTGTGAATACAGCCGGCGTGCGCTGTTCATTTGTACATACACAGGGGGTTTTAATTTAAAAGGCTGCATAGCCAATAGCCTATAGATGAATAGGCTTTATTTTTCCTCGTTACCACCCCTATACATCCACTGGATGTTGTAAGCGTTGCACACTGTATAGAAAAAGAAAACTTGACTAGAACCTCATATCAAGGCCTCCAGCCAGAGTAGTGTAGTGGACCAAAGATTTCAATCTAAGAAGAGGCCAGTAGAAGTGGGCTATTGAGGGAGACGAATATGCAATAGTCCATAAAGTGGTCACAACCCTGGTCGACCGAAGGTAAGTCAGATGCTAGAAGTTTTATTCACATCATATGCATCAACTTCAAGTCTCGATGCGTCTTTATTTATTAATAAATATATTATAATAAAAACTAGACGATATTTTTGGAGTTAAATTAAACTGTAATACATCATCATCAGCCTATCGCTGTCCACTGCTGGACATGGTCCTCCCTAGACCAATTTAATAAGATAATACCCTATTTCAAATCTTTTTTTTTCTGTAAAGACAACGCCCGCACTAAGAATAAATCTTGTATCGCAGGGGACTTTATAAACATACATGAAACACAAAGAACACCCACACTCAGAACAACAATTTTTGGATCACACAAAGTGTGGTCCGATGTGGGGTTTGAATCCACAATACACAGCACAGTAGAGAGCGGCATGGCGACCGCTTGACTAGGCCAACCGTGCAATCAAGTTAAATTATTGCATCAGCCTTGGACGGGAACTTTATCCATAAATTTTCCTACAGAAAAGGGAGATAAAGAACGAGGTAGAAATAATCCCTATAAGTTAATCCCTTGTAAAGGCCAAACGTGCAGTCAAGCAAAACAGATCAATATAGTAATATACTTAATAATAACTGTATAGTTAAGCCTTCTTACAAATACTACTACTAAAGGCGGTGTACTCTTAAGAGTACATTGCCTTTAAGATTTGTAAGAAGAAATTATAAACGAATCATGAATGAAAGCAAAGTAAATTATTAGAATAGATAGCGGTTATCGAAACATGAGTTTTTAATATCCACCTGTATATATGATCGTAGTTCACATAGAATTTTGACGTTTACCCGCTAATTGACGTATCAGCTCGGTGCTACCGCGCATGCGCCGCTTCCGGCCACCTCCCCACCTCAGCCCGCACCTCTGCGCAAGAGTTTTCGCTCCAAGCGTGGGAGGTCGAAAGACAACGAAACCTTTAATACAATGCAATAAGGTTGATATTGATTAGAACAATAATGGTTTTCGTGGTCTACTTCTTTGTTTTATGTGGTTACAAATAGTTTTCGGGTGTTCGTTTATGAGAAGGTTTCTCACGTTTATGGTGTATGTCCTGGATTCTAAAGGACTTATGTTTAGAAATGGTTTTAATGGGTTTCTGTTCTATTAATATTTGTTTTACCTACTTTCTGATTTTGACTCAAATCCTTTTCTACTGCTAAAATTCAAATTAATAGACAATATATATTTAAAAATGAAGCCTTCCACAGGCCTGTATCATTCTATTTGTCCGTCTGTATGTCTTGATGCAATATAATCCAAAAGTACCCAACGAATTTTCGTGTAATTCCCACAAATAACTAGAGTTACAAGAGATATTTGTAAGTGAGGTTCAATTAGTCTTTTTTTTATGAAAGCCTAACAAAGTGACTCTACTGTGTCTAATGGAAAGCATGAATATTATCCATAAAGGTACCGTGGTCCATGAAGGTATTGTACTTGTAGCCCTTAAAATATAACTTAATCTCTGCGACAGTTGTCATTAGTGTCATTTTAGAACTTACGACGTACATTTAAAACGTGAAATATTACAACGTATTGCACTTCATTTGTGATAAAACTGGCACGTTAAGAATGAAAATATAGATGGTACAAAATAAAATCGCTCGTTCAAAGTTACTTTGACAGTTTCGTAGCCATCTGTCACAGAGATCAATCTGTATTTTAAGAAATATAGGTACATTTGTATACTATTATTAGTGAGTTGGTGGGGGATTAAGAATACATAGTGTTACCACCCCTATTCATACCGTGGGTGTCGTAAAAGGCGACTAAGGTAACAAAGTATGCAAGACAACATCATTACAAAGAGAAGGAAAACTTGAAACAAACCTTATTCCAACCCGTCTGGCCAGCGTGGTATAGTAAGCCATAACCTCCTTGCTAAGGAGAAGCTTGCTTGCTCCTTGCTGTTGATGATGATGATGATAAATGAGTTTGATTCCAGTTAAAATCACGTCTGTTTCTTCAGAGGGGTAGGCAGAGGCATATTAGACAATCACTTTTCACACATTGACCACTGCTATACTAAATATAGCAGTGATCAATGTGTTATCGCTACACATATAGAAAGATAGTAAATACGAGCAGAAATAAGACGGTTCATGGCAGTCGTAGCTAGCGTGAAATACTCAATTCCAAAAACCTGTAAATAGAGAATGATAGAAGAAAATCAATATAATTGGAATGAATCAGATAGCAGATGTCAGAAACCAAGGCTTGGTATCAGGCAGACTGTCGGACATAAAAGAAAACCCGAGTCAAAAAACAAGTTCCATTTTTGACCTCAAAATCTTCAATTCCTTTGATCTTTTATTTGCTGCACAAAAAGTAACTCTATTTTAACACTCAAAACCTTCATTGAAGGCTATGAGGTTTAAATATGGATTACCCATAGATTTGAAATCTTAACTTTACCCTCAAAACACTCATACATCGGAAAGTTGTAGTTGGGACTTAGAAAATTAATCGTTCAGAAAAAAAATGTAAGTTTTAGTTTTTATTTAAGACTTTTTTCTGCTGCGACATTTTGTAGTACTTTTATCGATTTATTATGAGATTTTTATAACAATAATTCGGAAGACTAAATTAATAAAAAAATGTTTTTCTAATAATTTGAAATTTTTTAAACTAATTGAAAAAACTTCAAAATTTACCAAAATGCTGTTTTTGAGTACTACAAAATGTCAAAAGAGAAAAAATAAAAAAATAAAAACTCCTCTACATAAAATGAGTGGGGGTAAATTTAATGAGAGGTTACATCATATGAGGTTTTTGAGGTTCAAAGCCGTATAGGATAATTTTTATATGGTTTAAGGTTTTTGAGGGTCAAATGTTCTATAGTTCAGATTTTACCCTCAAAGTTGTAAAACCGTCCGTGAGTAGGATTTTGAGGATTAAAAACTGAGACTACTTTCTATGTTAAATCCAATCTAAAAAAAATCAAGCTGACCCTCGAAAACCTCATTGAAGATTTTGAGGGTAAAATATGAATTTACTTTTTGACTCGGGAAGGCAAAACGTGAGTGTTATAGATACTACAATTCCCAAGCGAACTTGAAAAGATTAAATTTCTAAAACTAAACAGACCACTATGTAGTCTATCCGACAGTCTATTTGATTTTTTGTGTATCCAGATTATTTTCCTCACAGTATTCAATAGAAATGAAACCAAAGTAATAAAATTTACAAGCCCTGTGTGCTCGTGTGTATTGTAAGCGATATTCCCGACATCAAAAGCGAGGATCATTACGCAATTTGACAAAGAATTGCATGATAAATTCCTTTCTCCATACATTTAGACATTAACTACAATTTATTAGCAATCTCACTCAATCGTTTCAGCCTCAATTTGTAAAGAATTATGTAGCGGCATTTGATTAGTCATTGCTTCAATGAGCATAATGTACGATTTTTTTCATATTTGAGTTACTTATTTACAGAAAATAAACCCTATAGGTAAAACTTTATGTTCATCATCATCATCCCAGCCAAAAAACGTCCACCACTGAACATAGACCTCTCATAAAATTCTTTGCAACTGCCGGCCCCGTGGTGCCCGCATCCAACGGCTTCTCGCTTTGTGATAATATAGGGTGGGCTACGAATTAGATAACGTTTGAAAAAAATGTTTAAATAAAAATTATTGGATATATTATAAAAATTGTTTATTTACAAGAAAGCTAATTAGATGGAATTTATTATTTAAAAGTTACAGCGTCTAAACGACCACTGTTTTGACGTTTGAGCTCTTCTAAGCAAGTATCAAATACTCGTCGGTAAAGAGACTGTGAGTTCGCCAACAACATTCGTTAATGGATGTAGACACGATTCTTCAAATAACCCTATAAAAAGAAGTCTGTTGGGGATATATCTGGAGTTCTGGGTGGCCACGGAATGTCACCTCGTCTGAAAATCAGCTTTTCCGGAAACATGTCTTTGACCACCGGCAGGGACTCGGTCCCAAGAACTCCAGTAACATGTTTGCGCCGGATGTTAAATTCAAATGTTAACGAACTCTTGGCCCACCCTATTAGTAATAATTGAGAGACTTTTGGCAATTACATTCTTTTAATCCTGTCTGTCTGTCTGTCCGTGTGGTGACGGATTAAGAATACATAGTGTTGCCACCCCTATTCATCATGTGGGTGTTGTAAAAAGGGACTAAGAGACCAAGTATACAAGACGATATCATTACAAAGAGAAGGAAAACTTGAAACAAACCCTATTCGAACCCGTCTGGCCAGCATGGTATAGTAGGCCAAAACAGGAGGTTTTGGTGCTAAGAAGAGGCTTATGTCCAGCAGTGGACTGTAAAAGGCTGTTGATGATGATTCTTTTAATCATCGTTTTATATTTATATTATAGTACTATCTTGTTACACTCTTAAAGAACATATATAGTAAAGTGGAAGATATTTCGATAGCAATAGAAATGATCAACCACGATCTAGAAACAATTAACACATGGTCTCAAAGGTTTAGTTTATCAGCAAACCCCACAAAATGTCAAGCTATCGTAGTGGGAAGTCACCGATCTACTATCATACCTGTGAGTGGATCGGTGAAAGATTTAGGTTTACACCTCGATTGCACACTAACGCTAGGTCAACGGACGTCAGGTGAACAAGTTGCAAAACAGTGCCAGAGGGTTACTGTGACACTTCGGGCTCTAAATCGTCTGAGAAATTTCATGCCCGTAAAAACCAAGACTATGCTTGTGCAAACTCTTATCTTCTCCTTAATCGACTATGGTGATGTGTGCTGCTACGACCTGAATGCAGATCTTCTTGATAAATTAGACCGTCTTCTTAATAACTGCATTCGATTAGTTCATAATCTCCTTAAATATGACCATGTATCTCTCTCTGTCACCATACTGCATTGTCTGCATTTGCAATGCATGGTGACCACAACTCTTAGATTCTATTCATGCTCTCCATCAGGCAGAGTAGAGCCACTTTGGCAGGCTCTTAACATAGAAAAATAAAAATGTGTAACTAGAATAATATTAATTTAAGAATATTGTTTCTTAGCTTTTACCCACCACTCTGAACGTGTGTATGTCGGTATATAGCGGTAAACAGTAGTCTAATTAACTGATAATGTAGTTTTCCGTTGATAATTTTTTTAAATCGGTTTGGGTTGTTAGGCGTGAAAGTGTTACAAACACACAAGCTCGCATTTACTCGGACAATTTAGGTAGGATTACAATTCATCACAATATAGGCCAATGGTGGGCAACCACCGGCCCGCGGGCCGGATGCGGCCCGCGATATGATTTGATGCGGCTCGCCGAGACATTCACGGAATCAAGTGAGCGAGCCAAGCCGTGCTATCTATCGCAAAAAACTATGAACACAACAACACTATTTTAAAATGTACCTACTACTTTTAAACGCGGCCCGCAAACGTATTTGCACACTAAAGTTTGGCCCGCGACATGTGAAAGGTTGCCCATACCTAATATAGGCACATTGATGTTGTAAATTTTTATAGTAGAGATAAAGGTTACTACTACATACGTACGAACTTTGGTGTTTTGATTAAAACAATACTTTCTACATAATACAATACAAATAGAAATATTATATACATTTCATATTTGCTTAGGTATACACAATATTTATTTGCCTGCATATTTTTCATCCAGTTCGTCTCCAAGAGTCCTTGAGGGACTGAGAGGTACTTGGCTGGCCCGGCCCTCGTCTAGCCGGTGTTGCTATGACGAAATACTCTGAAGTTTTCTATGAAACACAAGGGAATTCATTGTGACGAGACATAGTTTTCAGTTCTCGACTATACTATATTTAAATGTACAATAATAATAACCTAAGACATCTTATACACCGCAGTTTAATCTTTTATTATTTTTGCTTTCAAAAAGTAGCTAAACTACTGACACGATCATGTATTTAAGAATGCTGGCTGATTTTATTACCTTAACGATGTATAGATTGAGTAATAGTTAAGTATGTATGTAAGGATATATAATGGCGATGTCACTGATGCACTAAAAAACTTGAATGAGTTTATGAGGCACTTATACATGGCTTAATCTGTGTATTCATGACGGATAAAAATGACATACATAACATTAAACAAATAAAAAATAAATTACAAACTATAAACATGTTCCAACTATGTTAATCACGGTACACAACCGTGATATGAAAACCGATTCACGAGTGATCTTCTAACGTACGTCAGAGACCTTTAGGGTGAGGTTATAGGTGGGCATGGGGAGTCCTTGACCATTAGTTTCGGTATGGTAAAGGCCTTCGATAGGGTCAGCATCGTTCACTTTCCCCTAAACTTTCAGCGTTCGGTCTGTCCCCCAAACTCTGCAACTGGGTTGTCGCCTTCCTGCGCAAGCATCGTATTAAGGTCCTTTGCGACGGCACAGTTTCTTATTTGCAGCAAGTGAGCGCTGGTGCACCTCAGAGCTCCATCCTGTCGCCTACACTGCTTCTTCTACATTTCAATAATATGTTAGCCCTTGGTAATATAAATGCTATGCAGACGATAGCACAATTCATGGGTAATGTTTTGTTCTACCTGCAAGCAAGTCAGCAATCGTTGAAGATAAGCAATAGGAACTTGGCACTAAACTCGACCTGCTTCTCAGCCATATTTTAAAAAGGTGAGAAGAAACTGCTCAAGTTCAACACCCAGCAAATACGGGTGTTCACACTCTCTACCAAAAATTCTACCTTACTACCTCGCCCCATTTTTCGGAGTACACAACTGTCACTACAGGATAAGCTCGGTATCCTAGCTTTAGATATTTGCCAGAATATCAACCCACATGAGTAACGAACTAGGTGAAATGAACAAAGTGTGAAGGTTCTTCTCGCCCGAGCATCTGTGTCTTCTTTACAAGAACCAGGTTCGTTGCTGCTTGAAGTATTGTTCTCATCTTTGCAATAGATCTTCGCTTGACGCTCTTAATCGATTACAGCGAGCAGTTAGGATAGTCAACAGTTGCGAGGCCAACGAGTCCCTTGAACCTCTGGAGTTGAGAAGAGATGTTGCCTCTATGTTGGTCTTCTATCGCCTTTATCATGTTCTAACGAGCTCTTCCAACTAGTCCCACCTTCTCTCTTTTTCTATACGACAACACGAATTACATGGTTCGGCTCGTCTTTCCTTTCCACCCACTATGATACCGGATCGTTCAATTGGGGTGTGAAAAAGTATGACACTAGGATTCCGTAGTGTGGGTCACCATGCTGCATTGTCTGCATTTGTAATATGTATAGTGCAACCACTGTTAGATTCTTCTCGTGTTTTCCGACAAGCAGAGTAGAGTCATTTCACAGGCTATATACTAAAGAAAAAAAGATTCCAGAAACATATTATATTTAATGACTGCCTCTGTCATAGCTGCCAGGATTACTAACAAATAGGTAGAGCAAGTATAAAGACTATTTATAAAAATATTTACACGCCTTAACATAATATCTTTGTGATCTTCATCTTCATATACATACATATGTACGTACCCAGCCTATGTGATCTATGTTCAGGTAAACTTAAATGATATTCAACCATTTTTAATTCCGTCCTGAGGCGAAGTATTAATAAGTTCTCTATTATCAGGTAAAGTTAGACAACGCTGGCTTCTAAATGCAACAGTCTTGGACTGAAATATCGTCCATAAACGTTTTTAAACAAGAGACAGAAAGAGAACGAGATAGAAGCTATCCCTATACTCGATAAACTTCTATAATTTGCCGAAACAGCCTTAAAACTTTTTAGCGTTTCGAGACGAGATATCTTCCAGTACGTTTCCATTGTATTGGCGGAGGATGAATTAATTTGTCGAGTCTGCGTCAGCCATCTTGTTGTGACATCCGAACATTCCTGGGATGCAAACATTCCTCACTGGGGATTGGAGCCAGTCTGCTCTGTTATTACATAAAGTTTAATACTTATTTACTTTTGTTTTGTTTTTGTTGTTTGAGTAATGTAACGCCTATATTAGAACTAATAACTGTGTGTGATTTAAATTATATAAATACTTTATTACTATACGGGAAATTAGTTATAAGTTTTATTTATCATAAGTAGGTACTCTATCGCTCATAGAACCGACAACCGTTGGGGAAGAAAGGTTTCTCGAGTGGCAACTACGTACCGGAAGACGAAGCGTAGGTATGCCCCCCACTAGATGGACCAACGACATAGTCTGAGTCGCGGGAAGCCGATGGATGCAGTTGGTGTCCAGTCGTACAGCGTGACGTTGTAGGGGACAGGCCTATGTTCAGCAGTGGACGTCTTCCGACTGATGATGATGATGCGGTACTCATTTTTTATGCTGTTACGCTGATCAGCGAGTGTCACCCTACTGAAGACAAGAATTTGAATTGAAAGACAAGATCCGTCATGAATACATCACAGGAAGTGTTTGACTCGTTTAAGGTGGTCCGGCCACATCATATGCACCCAGACAAATATATGGTGAAGCTTGGCCTAAGCTTGCCAATAATGAAATGGTCGCATAGAAGACAGCGACCTGGTGAACAACAGTTGAACAAAGATCATCTAGACCACGACGCAGCACGAAATGGTGCTTAATGGAAAATGTGGACTAGGAAGATTCTAAGTAAATGGGATAAAGTCTAGAAGGAAGAAGTAGAAAATAGTTGATTCTCCTCTATTGTCTTCCCTCACTAAAATGAGAGGGGTTGCTCCTCCATTTCCTCACTCTTATCGGGTTAGATAGAGATAAGATTACACACCTCATTAGCAGAAAGTTTGAGTAGAGTGTTCCGTAGTTAAACTAGTCTAGTTGAATCTGAATATTTGCAACAAAGAGATGGAGAGTCCGCAAGGGTCAGTCAGTGCGGTGATGGATTGAGAATACAGAGCGTAATATGCCCGTTAGTGTTGTAATAATAAATAATAACAATAATTTTCAAACTAAGCAGAGCTTGTGCTATGATAACTAGACTGATTGATAAAATACTTATATACTTTATACATAGGAAACACTCAAACTCCGAAACAAATATTTGCAGATCATACGAACATTTGGTTCGACCCGGGCATCAAACCTGTGACTTCAAGTACAGGAGTCGCTTTCGCTACCGCTATGACGTCGAGGTAGTCTAAGAAGAAGAAGAAAATTAATTGGTAGAAGGAAATTCTGAAACACGCTTTGAATTAACATCTCTGGGCAGTATAGCCAGCTGTTACATTCTGGCTACAAAAAAAAAATTGTATGTATAATTAATTTTTATTTGTCTCATTACTACTTGGATACTATTCATGCTTTCCATCAGGCAGAATGGACTCACTTTGGTAGGTTGCTATACAAAAAAAAAATGAAGCAAAATAGAAAGATTATAAGTACCTTACCCTACCTTAGTGTTATTAAAAAAATAATTAAAAAACCGTCAAAATGTTCCCAGCGAGCAATATGTCTGAGTAAATTAAGATAAACACATCCCAGTTACAGCGCACGCCCCAATAAAAATAGACTAAAAATTCATAATGTCGTGTACAGTCGGCCGTTTAAATACGGACGCGTGGACAGGTCGGCACGTGCCGCCGGCTGCGTTAATCTTTCTAATATCTATTTATTATTGTAGCGTATGTTTGCAAGGTCATTATCGCGGCGGGGCGCCTACTGTGTCTACACCCAGGGTGGGTTACGCTTTGTTTAAACTTGCAAGTCATAGGTATTGTATTAAGAAAATTGTGTTAGGTTTCATATTTGAAACGTATGTTGTTAAACTATACGAAATTCCGCCTGTATTCCTGAATAAAAAACCAGAATTGTACTGAGTTAGTACTGATAATATGATAAAGAATATTTATTTCTGCAAGTAGATCTTTAAAAAAAAATGAAATACAAAATACAACAATAAATTAAATGTTACTTTTAAATGCAACAAACATAGTTTTTGTTTTATTAACTAATTACATTTGTTAATACTTCTTTATCGGGCATAATTTGTCTCTGAAGTAAAATTAGTTAAATACATAAAAAATATGGCAATCCAACAAAAGTAATTTTGCTTACACGCATCGATTTACTCGCACACTTAAGCTTTTAGTATTATATGCATGCGTGCATGCATGCATGCCGGTAGAATAGCCACTTTAGTAGGCTCTTAAAATAAGAAAATTAAAATACTCGAAAAGATACATTAGTGAGGAAGTACTAAAAAGAAACTCAACGAATTAGAATAAAACTAAACAAATACAATAATTGGTTAATAGCCTATGGGTGCAGGACTGCGGGAGGTCTTTACAAAGGCGTAACTGAATTAATAGAAGTTGTCACTAACTTATTTGTTGTCCAATTCGCCCTAAAGCGACAACACTAAAATGGCTATGGGAACGGGCCTACATTAAAATGATTGCAGTTTAAAATTCCTAACTATACTTTGTTTACCGCCAGTGAAAAAAAATTTGCTTTAAGGCTGTAAAATCTACTTTATTTCATCCCAACTGTACCCGTTACTTCATTCGCGTTTATGTTGGGAAAATACAATATTCGTTTTCAGGATGCGTAACGCTTGAGAAGGCAAGATTTTTTAACACTACAGTACAAAATTAAATTGTTTTATTGTCTTACACGAGACATAAATAATTAAATATTATTACCTATTCTTCCTACAGTTTTCATCAACAGCCTTTTACAGTCCACTGCTGGACATAGGCCTCTTCTTAACAAGGAGGTTTTGGCCTACTATACCACGCTGGCCAGACGGGTTGGAATAGAGTTTGTTTCAAGTTTTCCTTCTCTTTGTAATGATGTTGTCTTGCATACTTTGGTCCCTTAGTCGCCTTTTACGACATCCACGGGATGAATAGGGGTGGAAACACTATGTATTCTTAATCCGTCACCACACAGTATATATAATTTTAGATCAATTCAATTTTTAATAATCAAAAGGTATTAGAGCCACGCAGGTTTTGAGCACGAATGCGCCGTCTCGCCCAGGACAGTACTACCCTCTCACAGAACACCAACCTAAAGCGACAGCCTGTTTCGTTGATGAGTGCGAGACCGGATGTCCATCGATGCAGGGGTGACAGTTATCGTGGTAACTGTGTGAGCCTTACACTTTTACAATGACTGTCATGCCTTTTACGTCCTCAAGCAGTGCGTGAAAAAGCATCTCTCAGTGTTGGTTACCACACTGCACTGTCTGAATTCTCAATGAATATGGCGTCCACGACTCTTGAGTTCTATTCATGCTTTCCAACAGGCAGAGAGAGTCACTTTGACAAAGTCTTAAAATAAAAAAAAAAACAAACATACCCCCTGCCTTTCTAAATATTTCATTTAATTTAAAAAAGAAACTTTATTGAACATGTCATTGATTAAAACATGTATATTACTTAAAGAGACTTTAGTTTAATATTTGATTTATTAAAATGAAATCGTCCTGTCAAATTACAAGACCCGCCATGACAGGTAGAAGAACTCTTTAAAGTTATTAGAGGAGTACAAAGGTAGACAATATATATTGCGTTCCGTTTGTGATGCAGAATGCAATATAAAGCGTACGTCAAATAAAATTATTTCGACAACGATGCGCAACGATTAAACGTTCTCATGAGAAACTGTAACATGAATTGAGCCACATTACAGATTAATAACAGAAGGTTTACTTGTTATTCAATTAGAGATATTCCGATTGCACGGATGGCGTAGTGGTTTAAGCAGTCACCTCGTCGCTCTCTGCTACGCTGAGTGTTGAAGGTTCAAACCTCGCATGAGACAACTAGTGTACTAAAGGGGATACTACGATTGGGTAAACCGGGCGTCGGGACCGACGACATGAAGAAGGTGGCTGGCAGCGGATGGATGCGAATTGCCCAAGATCGGAATCGTTGGCGTTCCTTGGGGGAGACCTTCGTTCAGCAGTGGACGGTGATAGGTTGATTGATGTGACAACGCTTTGTGAGATTCACAAATTGTTGTTCTGAGTCTGGGTGTTCTTTGTGTCCGTTTCTTGTATGTTTGTGAAGTCCCCCGCAACACAGGATTTATTTCTAATACTAAAATTAATTTTAAATACTGGCAGGCGAGCGCTAGCCTTATCTGCCCAAAAACTAGGATCTACTATGCTTTGATGCTGTAATGCTGACATTTACATACTTCTCGAAATCAACTGGTTTAGTTACTTACTTTCTACTTTAAATACATCACTTCCCCAAGTTTGTATTTATAGTACTTAGATACTAAGTTTGGCTACATTTACTTTTTATCTACTTTAATAAACCAGACACCCTGTTTTTCTCCTTTTCATGTTTCATCTCCATTTATCCAACCATGGTTGCCTGTAAGAGATTGCCTCCAACGACGGTAAATCCGCTACTTTTACCTTCAGACCTAGTTTTAAGTCTTATTTTAAATTTTAAGTCTGTTATTATTTTTGAGACGTAAAGATAATAATGATCATCATAATAGTCCACTGTGAGAATCAGGAGTCTCTCCTTAATATATTATCCGCCTGGTAATGGATAAAAAATACATAGCGTTACTACCCCTATTCATCCCGTGAGTGTCGTAAAAGGCGACTAAGAGACCAAGTATACAAGACAACATCATTACAAAGAGAAAGAAAACTTGAAACAAACCCTATTCCAACCTGTCTGGCCAGCGTGGTATAGTAGGCCAAAACCTCCTTGCTAAGGAGAGGCCTATGTCCAGCTGTGGACTGTAAAAGGCTGTTAATGAATATTAATGATTATAATAGGGGTTGTGGCACTCCATATTTATAATTCGTCACCACACAGACTAAACATCGGTCGGATCTTAACCTGTTCCAATGTTTCAAAACTCTTTCTTTATGTCTAATTTATTTCTGCAAACATAAACTACCGTATCTAATCTGTATTGTGATAATGACTACACTAACAAACCTATGAATAAATACCAACACAACAAGACACTTAGAAAACTACCTCTAACAAATAAAATAGCCCTTATGTCCTTAGTAATAAAGGAAACTCTGCAAGTTTTCGAATGCATATGTAAATTGGTATCGTAGGTCAAATTGTATATCAGCCCCTCACCAATAAACATCAATCAACGAAGTATTAAATGCACCTTTGCTGTGTTATATTGTGATTTGTTCCTCTTTGATCTAGTTTAGTAGAACTTGTACTGAAATTATTGTTTTCGAAGCTTCGATTGCCGATCAGATTTTGTCAAATATGTCAAGTAGTGTTCGAAAATAGTATTTTTTTCTGGATTAAAGGCAATTTGTATGTTTATTTATTGTCTTCGGAATGATAAATCAGGTACACGAACTTTCTTTGACTTAAAATTAAACTATACAAATAAATGCAGGCTACCTGTGAGAAATTGCTTTTAGCGATAAGGCCGCCATTTGTAAATGATCACTCGACTGTTACGCTGTCGTATATAATCTGTAAAAATTATGGTATACAATGAGGTTTATTCTATTCCACTCTAAATTCACACCTCATTAATATTCTTTTCTTTAAACCTGACAACACAAAATGTATTAAAAGCAGGGTAGCGTATATCATATCTATACCATAGTATTCCATCCTCCACCTCTACTCTAATTACCAAATAGTAGCTGCCCATGAGATGAGGTCTATACTCTTATAGAAGACTCGGATAGCCATTTGATCCTAGCCTAGACAGTGTCATTACATTTACAATTCTAATAATAACAGACTGCCGAGAAACGTAATGATATAATCCCAGCAGATTTTAGCCACAGCGATGAGTCCCAACGCAGATCAGTCAACGCCGCCGGAGGTACTATAGTGCAAGAAAACAGAGTTACACTCTCTGTTCCCTCACTTTCATAATCCGATGGAAAGGCTATCCGACACGTCCGAGAAGAGATCAAGCACAGGACTGATGGTCATACGTACTTTCCGAGGAACATGAGTTACGACTTCAACCGCTAGACCAACGAGGCAAGTATCAACTTGATTATAAATTATTTAACATATACTTATTAAAAATACATTATATTCGTACCTAGATATGAAACATTGACTTCTACCCTAGTGGCCAAAATCACCAATCAATACGCAAACAGGCGCATTAGAAACATCGTTCGGTACAAATTACTAGTTACAAGACGAGCCTACCGTTTTCTATGTTGCGCAAGAGTCGCGTGCCTCACCTGCCTACGTCATAAGGCACACGCCGCCACGTGCTGACGTCACTGCTCCATAATACCCCTTGTCTATTGAATATTGTAATGTACATACTCTTTGTTTTATTACCGGCTTATGTGAAATATGTGATCAAATTGTACTGTCATCTCTGGTAGGGTGTGACTGAAGTTAAGTTTTTAAACGACTAAGTTGCCGAAAAGACTTATTTACCTAATGGTGAGCGGATAACTGTGTTTATAAACTACACGATTACCAAACTCGATATCTGGACACACGTGCGGAGAATTATGTAATTATCATAAAACAAAATGTGTCCGTGTGGTGACGGATTAAGAATACATAGTGTTACCACCCTTATTAATCCCGTGGGTGTCGTAAAAGGCGACGAAGGCAACAAAGTATGCAAGACAACATCATTACAAAGAGAAGGAAAACTTGAAACAAACCAACCCGTCTGGCCCGTGTGGTATAGTAGGCCAAAACCTCCTAGCTAAGGAGAGGCCTATGTCCAGCAGTAGACTATAAATAAATATTAAATATTTCGGACAATTAACACACAACGCCATCTAGTTTCAAACTAAGCAGTGCTTGTACTATGATAACTAGACTGAGTGATGGAATATTTATATACTTTAATTTGTAAATACGTAGCAAACACCCAAAATCTAAAACATATTTGCGGATGATAAAAACATTTAAAATGAAAAAAAAATACAAATTATATGAAAAGTGGAGTGTAACCTCTCTTCTCTCTGTTTTTGGGAGGAAGGACTCAAAAGGTGACTATGTCCTTGTTAGTCATCAATTTTAAGTGTTCGTGGTCATCATTCCAAGTTTCCAACTGTAGGTTAATGGTTCTCGGGTGATGCGTCTGTTTATTTACCCCCCTCAAAGCAAAAAAAAAAGAATTATAAAAAGTAAATTTACAAAAGAACACATAAAATAATATGTACATCACCTCTGACCTAACAAAATCCTAACGCGCATTACGTCATCATAAAAAGAAGCAAATAGCGATTTTTTTTCACAGCCATGTTTCGCGCAAAGCCGTTTTATAAATCAACCGTTAATACACTTTGAAATATGTTGTTGCGGGGCTAGTTAGTGGCAGTTTGTATTCGACCGGGGCTGGTTTGGATCAGGCCTTATTGCGAGGGTTTAGGAAAAATTGTACGCAGACGATTTGTGCGCTATTCACCGCTGTCAGAGATTTTGTCGGATTTTCTCGTGCTATAGTCGGATATGGAAATTTGCGAAGTTTAGTCAAGTTGTGCGGTTAGTGTTTGGTCACTGGGTCTTTAAATAAAAATAGTGTTTAATCTGTATTGAGAAAATAAATATATGAAACTAGTTTTCGCGTGGAATAAGGTCTGCCACATTAAGTTTTGTAACAGATCATTGTAAATAACTACATTTTTTTAACATACAAACAATCCTACGGTACATCAGCTTTGCGTAACTTCATTAGTTTAGGCAGCGCACACCAAGATAACTCTCAGAAGCCAGATTTTTTCCGAGTTAATTGACAGGTGTCAAAACCGTGTGGTGACGGATTAAGAATACATAGTGTTACCACCCACCACGGGTACATCATCCCGTGGGTGTCGTAAAAGGCGACTAAGGGAAAGTATACAAGACAACATCATTTCAAAGAGAAAGAAAACTTGGAACAAACCCTATTCCAACACGTCTGGCCAGTGTGGAATAGTAGGCCAAAACCTCCTTGATAAGGAGAGGCCTATGTCCAGCTGTGGACTGTGGCTGTTGTTGATTGATGAATTGACATGTATCGTTATATTACGACCAAAATTACGTGAAATCATTACAAATTGTAGCCTATATGTTATTCCGTTATACCTATATTACTGTAAGGTTTCATCCAAATCCGTCCAGTAGTTTTTTTGAGAAAGAGTAACAAACATCCATACTCACAAACTTTCGCATTTATAACATTAGTAGAGTTGTTGTACCCGATAACTGTCAAGTACGATGCAATCAGCATTTTTACTTTTAAAAGTTACTTTTGCTTATTTTTCTGTAAACCACAATGAAACTGATTAATTAACATTTTGTATATCTGTATAAACTTATCTTTAAAACAATTATTACATTTTTGTTTATGATAACCTTGCTATGGTATATATTTGTGTATGTATGTATTTATATAGATTTATATGTACTTAAGTATATGTATGTATCTATGTATAATGTGTATAAATTTTAGTGTATGATAAGTGGATAGCATAGTGGTTTAAGTTGTCGCCACGCCGTTTCCTACTAAGCTGAGTGTTGTGGGTTCTAATTCCACATGAGGACACTTTGTGTGATCGACAAATTGTTGTTAGGAATCTAGTTGTTGTCCGTTTCAATCTCCAAAAACGGTCAAAAAGAAAAAGAAAAAACTAAGTATATACAAGACTAGATTCCGATATTTTCACAGTTTCTCCACTGATGATGATGTATTTCTAACAGATTTCAACCATAGCAGCTAGTCTCAACGGATCCACCGGTGTCCACCAGCTAACTACACAGAAGATATCATAGAGAGAGAGAGTTGCCCTCTCGGTTTTCTCACTCTCACAATCCGATGAGGCCGCTATCCAACACGACCGGGAAGAGATTAGGTGCAGTACCAACGACTTTACATGCTCTTCGAGGCATGGAAGTTATGACTTCAAGTTCCAAACTCTGGTCTGTTATTAATCAACTTTCTTGACCAAACTTGGTAATTGAACCTGTGACCTCTTAATTAGCAGTCGCATACGCTAACCACTAAACCAACGTGGCAGTTTTAGAGATGTAAGTATCAAATATCGAGCGTTCTCGCAGTAAACAGTGGAGTAACTCAGTGGGTATCTCTGTAACAAATAACAATATATTTGGTCCCGAGAGAGCGCGAACAGGGCTTAGCTCTTACGCCGCAATCGAGCTAAGGATGTGATGGTAGCATGTGTCGATATCGATACACAGACATTATAGTTATTCACTTGTGATGTTGGAAGTCTGCGAATGTTTCAAGGGGTTCTGTACTTCTGAAAGGCACTAAGTTAGGTGATTCGAACAATCTTTGCATCTTAAAACATGGCAGCAACGAGCAAATACCAATTACTTTTACTAAAACTATGATCCATGTTTTCCAAATGTTGAAAACTACTGAGATTCGCTTACCTTCCTTACTTACTTACTTACCTAGATACATTTTCAATTCTAATTTAACAGTTCTTAATTCTTGGAACAGCCCTTGTCCGATTCAAAAAATATTAAGTCGATTTTAGATAGGACTATGCATCGAATCTGGAAACATGTAACCGTAAAAATGTAGACATAGATTTAACATTAAAAACCGATTGTTAACGTAGTAGAGCCACGCTTTTTCCAACACGAACACGCCGGCTTCACTGGGGCTACTATCCTCTCACAGAAGACCAACCTGAAGCGACAGCATCCATGCCGTCGTATTCCATTGGTGAGTGGGAGACCGGATGCCCATTGACACAGGGTTGTCACATCGTGGTAAGTGTAGTAGCCTTACACTGTCACGATGACTGTCATGCCTTTTACTTCCATAAGTGGGACATGAAAAAAACATCTTACTAGGCCGCCATAGTGGCCGCATTCGTGGTAGACATTAGGCAGAGTAGATTCACTTTGGTAGGCTATAGAAATAAAAAAAAAATTAAAACACAGCCCAACACTATCCAGTACAGTTTATGCGGGCAGTGGTTTAGTGAACCAGAAGTATTCATTGTGAAATGAAATATTTTGCTGCCCACCTGCACTTACTGCTTGCAGTCAAACGTGGCTCGGCTGCTTTTAATTTCGTTGAAACTTGCATTAATTTAATAAATGCTTCCTTTTATGAGAACTTTTCAGGATATAATTATATTACTTTAATGAAAAAATTCTAGTGCATGCTGTATAAAGCTTGTAAGCTGTTGCATCTCGATTAGATATGGGCCAAATGTTTGTATGATTTGCAAATGTTTGTTTCGGAGTTTGGATGTTTTCTATGTATAACATGTATGTATTTACGAAACAAAAGTATATATGTATTTATATCAGTTGTTTAGTACCTATAGTGCAGCTCTGCTGCGTTTAGTATTAGATGACGTCGTCAGATCAAATGTCCTAAATATTTGTTTATTTTTTTAATGTTACTAGTCTAACCACCACATACAAATATTGTGTATGTTATAGTGTCTTGGTATCCATAAAATGTAATAATAATAATATGATATAATAGTTACACCCTCACACATCTCAGACACGGCCGTTTGATCCCAAACTAGACAAAACCTTTTTTTTTAACGTGTGGAAACCCCCTCGGGACGGCGGGGTGGTGTGTCGGAATCGGACCGACTAAAACCACACGGTGTGCCACTCTGCGCCTGACATAGGAGGGATCCGGGAACAGCTGTTATTACGACATCCAGATCTCTCCTAACGCCTGCCCATCTGCGGAAAACTAGGCAAAGCCTATGCTATGGTAACCGGACCGCTGATAAACATACTTATATATTTCTAAATACTTACATATTATAGATAAATTACACTGAGATACAGGCCAAATGATCGTGATCGTCAGACAAAGATTAGTCCTAGGTGGGAATCGAACCCACGACCTCTGGCTTGGCAGTCAGAATCACTAACCACTGGGCCAACAAACCTGTCAAATATGTTCTATAAACTGATTATTTTCATTCCGAATAATCTTAGCCATATTGTTGGCGGTTACGATTGTGACTCCTGCACACCAGAGTCTACAAACATGAATTTTTAAGACACTTGGCTATTTCTACTTTTTTAAATTATGGAAACCGACAACGGAAATCAGAGGTAAATAGTGAACTATCTTCTTTTCAAAGAAATAGGGGTAAACTATGATAATATACGGATATACCTGATGTAAGTGTTACTGCCAATAACGGCAACTTCTATCCATTAAGATTACTATATACTACAATCTGTTTTTGAAGATTTGAGGATCGTGTGTTACTTGAACAGCATACAGCCGTGGAGTGCGAATTATCTAATTAATAAGGAAGAGGGACAGAGACACTACTGCCTACCTCCTCGTTAATATTGAAGCATAATAGTATAAAAAATACCAACACAAAATGTTAAAACTATGTTTCTCACAGTACAGTACTGACATTGATTCAAAAATGGAACCGAACAAAAGCTATTTCTGTCACAGGACAACAAGTGACATGCATTACTGATGGTCGGTGTACGAAATTGGGACATCTGCCATTTTGACGCGCTGCCCGAACATTTATGCTCGGCACTGTACAAAGCAAGTGCCCGCGGAGTTAAAAACCGTGTACTGTATTACAATGCCGGGACAAATGTGGGGCGTAAGATGTAGTGGAGTGCAAAAAAATTGACTACAGCTTCGTGATACAGCTAGCGGGGTGTAAGTATATCTGCTATTGGTCATTTGTTTTACACTATCTTAAAATAACTAAATGTTGAAAGGGACCTAATCGTACCTTGCTAAAACTTAAGCTTTGGCGTTCCGTAATATGTACAGCTGTTATTTCGTTTAAAATCTACGTGATTATGTAAAAAGTTTTCTAAATTGACTCACATTACAGCCAGGCTCAGTAAAAGCGGCTACACACGATCCTAATCACTGGCGATATCAGGACAGCGGTAGTGGGGATGAAATCAGCTACTACTCTACACACAAAAATCGGGCAAGATTTGCCTACACACGAGGCGATTTATGATACGATCTAGGGTCCTCCCCACTACTATCCCGATATTGCCAGTGATTTTAGGGTCGTGTGTAGCCGCTTTAACTCCTCACTGGCACTGATTCTACTGTAAGTATACACAAAATTAACCAAAGTGTGATCATATATTCACTGTTATTACAAATGTAGTAGTAATGTAGTAATGTGTAGTAATTCTATAACTTATGTAGGTATATTATTATAAAAAAGTAATATTAATGAAATTAGTGATTGAATATTTACACACTTCTTTTTAATTTTCAGTTTTTACACAATATTTTTTTTTGTAATTCCCAAAAATAAAAAGAAGAAAATATTCTAATACTCTTTTTTTTCGATATTAAATTATGAATAAACAATACACTTTCGTTTAAACGTCCAAAGTCACGGCCAACATTGTAACGTAAGATATATCGGGAGTTAAGGCGGGTACGTATTAACTTATAATAAACTACCCGCGTTGTTGTTACCATGCGTTGCCACACAATTATAATTCACTATCACTTCGATAAGGATCCAATTGAAAATCATTCTTCTGCGTAAAGTTATAAAGTTAAAAATTCATTGCGTTTTAAAAAGTATACTTTGAATTCGCCTTGACTTTATTCGGTTATCAATTATAGACTTTGTCTGTTGTGCTAAAGGTTGCTTTTCTCTTGTTTGTATTTTGTGTGCTACGATGTTTTAACAACGAATTTGTGAATATCTATAGGCAGAGCGGGTATTAAGCCGAGGGTATCTTTTTTATTAAAAATCATCGGTTAGCTCACCCTGTAACGGCGGTTCGCTTGCTCTATTGTTTGTTAGCGTAAGTTTGTATTGTTAAAGATTTCATGGTTATTAACACTCTATTTGAAAAAAAACGCGTCATCTGGGAATTGTCTTTTGAGAGCTTATTGCAAGTTTAATTACTTTCTGTGTGCGTGGAACAAAAACTGTGTCGTAAATGTAACAGTTAACTACTAGATAGAAAGAAAACTAGCGATTTTGACTGCACGATTGTCCTAGTGGCTTAAGCGGTCGCCACACTGCTCTCCACTTCGCTGAGTGTTGTGGGTTCAAATCCTACATGGGACAACACTTTGTGTGATCCACAAATTGTTGTTCTGAATCTGGGTGTTCTGTGTGACCGTTTCTTGTATGTTTGTAAAGTCCCCCGCGACACAGGATTTATTCCTAATGTGGGTGTTGTCTTTCATATAAAAAAAGAAAAAAAAATCAATATAAAAATTTATTTTCGCTTAGAAATATTTTACCACAGCACATAATCATAATCGTAATCATTTATTAACCAGAATTTAGGTGTACAGAGTGTGATCTTATATTATAACATCGCCAATTTACTTCTACCAGTATTTATGGTGCGTAAATATCTATAAAGGTACATTTATAAACGAAATTAAAATCAATTCAAAATATATGAATAAACTACTGCATGAAATATCACGAATATTAATAATATCAACAAATGAATTCAAAATATCGTAGAATTAAATTAAAAAAAATGTCTCAATGTCAATGTATGTATTGTCAGTGTCAGTTGGACAAAAATTAGGTGTATAAACTCGGGACCGGGAGAGAATTAGAACCTTCCCGGTCCGCCAGGACCGCGAACGGGCCAGGCACCCTAGATGTCTTAGGTGACAGGGTAGACACTCTAGGGCTGACAGGTGAGGCCATCTGTCACCTAAGCTGAAGCAGGTCCGGGTATTTACTTTGGGGTCAGTAAAGAGAACATTAACATTGGGATGTTAGATTCAAATGTTAAGGAATTCTTGGCACACCCTATACTATGAGTATTTAAAGCTAAAATCTTATTTTTAAGGACACCTTGTGTGTGTTCCTTATTCCTTACTAACGTGTCCACTAAAAATCAAGTATACCCGGCTACTTATTTCTACACAGGAGGGAATATCTACAAGCCGTAGATGGCCCAAAGTACGTCGGGACTACCCCTTACTAGGATGCACCTGGTTCCCTGATTACTAGTACCCGAGACGACTTGCAGTTTTTAGTCAGTTCAAATCAAGCTGTAGTACTCGAAGGGATTTCTGTGCAGAAAAATAAGGTACACTAAAAACTAATTAACTTATAGGATCTGCCAAGCTGGAGTTCATCATCATCAACAACTTTTTACAGTCCACTGTTGGACATAGGCCTCTCCTTAGCAAGGAGGTTTTGGCCTACTATACCACACTGGCCAGACGGATTGGAATAGGTTTTCTTTCAAGTTTTCCTTCTCTTTGCAGTGATGTTGTCCTGCCTAGTTTGCGCCCTTAACCGCCTCTTACGACACCCACGGGATGCATAGGGATCGTAACACTATATATTCTTAATCCGTCACCACACGGGCATGGAGACAGCTGGCGATCAGACGGTCCTATATGAGATGTGTATGTAATATTATTATTTTCATTAAACATGAACCTACGACCTGACGTATCAGTCCAAACCACTATCGTTTCATCGTCGTTAAAACCGCATTACTATCCAAGTGGGAAAGAGATGGCAATGAAGGGCCCATCTCTATCCCTCTCAGTAATAGCATTAGTTTTAAGTAAAGACGCGTTACCGTTAATCCAGTGGTGGAGGCTTCTAAGTGGTGTTAAGTGAATGCTTAAATGTGTGTTTAATCTCTCAAGATAATTTGCAAAGGTGGCGCATTCCTGCCTGTCTTAGCTAACAGGTATATGTGTATTTGTTTTCTTCTAATCTATTATAGTTACCGCTTTTTAGATATGGCTGCGGTGTACTGAAATACTATTTATAATTAATTAGCTTGTTGATCTAGCAGGTAGTGGTCCTGACTGTTGAACTGAAGGTTGTGGGTGGTGAAGGTGTTGTAATATGTAAGTAAGATGTCTTTATTGGAGTTCAAAAAGTAGATAATATTTTTATTTACTTTTTTTTCGATTAATTTGACAAGGCCCACGCTAGGTATAAATCCTGTGTCGCGGGAGACTTTACAAACATTCAAGAAACGCACACAAAGAACACCCAGACTCAGAACAACAATTTATGGATCATATAAAGTGCCATTCGGGATTTGACACAATACTCAGCGCAGTAGAAAGCAGCGTGGCGACCGCTTAAACCAGTAGGCCAATCGTGCAGTCAGAAAATTGAATATAAGAAATCATCACAGGTTCCTATACCTATTTATGCATAAAGCACCAAAAGTAAATATATTTTTTTGTATATTTTCAATCGTTGCCGCCATTTGCCAGTTACAGCTACCGTTGGTATCTGTGTTAGCTGCTCACGCCACACTGCCCCAGAATGCAATATAGTACAATTATTCATTTCCGTGCAGCTACGAACCTGTGACGCGTCACTTGCCAAACGACAATCGAATACTCAGAAACACATAGCTATGTTTGAAACAGTTTTAACTTTAACTTTTAGGATAGTCACGCATATACTCATGGGTGCCGAAATGGAGAGCACTTGCACCCCTTTGGCAGAAAAGAAAATGGATAGAAAAACACATATTTTTAAATGATTTATATAATAGTAGTTAACAGTATGTGTGGATGTAGATGCACCCATCTGAAAAAATTCTGGGGACGGCTATGCACATACTTCACCTTCAATTAAAACACATGTCATTATGAAACATCAACAGCCTTTAATAGATCACAGCTGGACATAGGCTCGTTCTTAGAAAGGAGGTTTTGGTTTGCTATACCACGTTGCTCTGGCCCGTTGTATTGGTTTTGCGTAAAGTTTTCTTTTATAGCGGTTTTCCTGGGTAATTTGCTGCCTTGGTCGGCTCCTACTAACCCATTGAATAAATAGAGGTGATGACTATATTCTTATTCATCACATATACTATGATATTATAAAGAAGAAAGATTTGCTTTTTTGGTTGAACACGTTAATTACAAAAACTACTAAACCGATTTAAAAAAAAATCTTAGATTGTTGGATAGCCCATTTATTGAGGTTATTACACTGAAACAAACAGCCGAAAACAAATTAATAAAATATATATCAATAGTATATGTACACAAGTTAGTAGACAAACACGACAGGTTAAAATTTGATGTCAGTCCAACTAATAATAATCAAGGCTTGAGAGGTGAAAAGGTTAATAACGATAGCAATTTTTGATGTAGTTAAATATACACAAAGATCTAAGGATAAATTATTTTTAAAGCAGTTAAAGAATATATAGACTAGATTGCCTCCGTTCAAACCACATTCGTATAAAAACGAAACCAGTACCTGAAGTTTGTGCAAAAAGGCAGGCGTGATACAGTGATCTGCACGGAACCTATGTATGATCGACATAACAGGTTTGGATACTTTATATTACTATATACTAATACTAGATACTACGCTATACTTGTCGTTTTGTACAATAATGCCGTTCTTTATATTGTGAGGACCTATTCCATTCTACCTACCAGGATGTTACCAATACTCTTTGAAGTAACCTTAAGAGGTCATAATGCTGATGGATCAGACGTCTCTTGTAAGTCATTCTATATATTTTTTTCTATATTAAGAGCCTGCCAAAGTGACTCTACTTTGCCTGATGGAAAGCATGAATAGAATCCAAGAGTTGCGCACTTCCTCTCACGGACCCCCTAAATTAGGCAAAAGCCTCTGTAGGGAGCCCACCAGCCCCCATCATTCGCTCGAAATGCTCCTCGAAGTTCCAACGGCTGTCCAGGGTGAGACCGAGGTACTTGATGTACCGACCTCCGTTCCACCCACTCTGATAAGCGAGCTGGTAGGAACGGCACCTCCGCGTTGGGAGTGTCATATCTACATTTTATGTCCTTTCGGTCTCTATTCTTCGCTTGGTAGCCTTAACACCCTCGCCGTCGCACCAAGGGGGTGACGGTATTTTGCCGTTACTTGAGTTTTGAATTTTTCTTTTAAATTTAGCTAGTCAACTTCAGATAGGTTATAGGTTATAGGGATGATTTTTATAACTGTAAAATTGCTTGTTCAAAATTATTAATCGTTAATATTGTAGTCATCTATTGAATAAATCAAGGTATATTTAAAAGACTGTATGTGTGTATGGGTCATAAAAATATTTGTTTTGGAGTTTGGGTATTTTGGTGAGTTGTATTTACATCAATGTCTAGTACTCATAGTGCAAACTCTGCTTGAAAAAGTGCTTAGTTTAGAACTTGATCGCGTTGTGTATCAGATGATCGCAATATTATTATTATTAACCATAAAATTACAATCAAATACAAGTAATACATATAACATGTGCACATGTGAATGTGTGTGAACCATACACTGCCACGATGACTGACATACCTTTTACGTCCTCAAGCAGGACGTGCATATTGCTAGACCGCCATAGTGTGGGTCATCACACTACATTGTCTGCATTCGCAATGAGCATAGTGACTACAACTTTTGGATTCTATTCATGCTTTCCATCAGGTAGAGTAGAGTCACTTTGGTAGGTTCTTAAAAAATAAAAATAAAAACATAGGAAGAATATATCGTCGATCGTCGGTGCGTTATGGTGAAGACGAGATAGTCTTTTAACTGGCAAGTAACCAATTAAAATTTCTTTTGTCGCATCGTCGTTAAGACACGACATAATGTATTTATTTCACCTTTAAAAACACATCTGTAAAAATTCTTTGATCTAAAATTTAGGTTCAATCTAATTCAAATGCTCCCCACATTTACACTTACACTAGGTTGTAAAATCAATTTACTAAGTTTTACTTCACTATTTTGTTGTAAGACAATAAGTTGCTATTGTATTTTATTGGACGAATACTTCAATGATATTATTATTACTTAATTTTTTCGGACCGTCGAAATACTGAAATTCATAGCCAAATAGATACTGATAGATTCAGTTCAGTATAATACGTCATCTAAACAATATTCACAATTACATATAACCACCTAAGTACAATATTAATTGAAAGTTTTAATTAAGCATCGTAGCGTGTCTACATCGCGGTTACGGCGTAGCGGCCACATGCCACGCTCTGTTGCTACGAAATAATTACATTCCCTGTGTGCTACGCCTGGAATTTTCTGTTCTTCTAATTTATATACATACTGGTATGTACGTGTATATTATACATAGGAGAATGGTAGATATCTGTTCTTTATATACACAAATACAGCTGAAGAAAATTCGTTGTATATATTCGTTGTTGTGTTTTTTTTTAATATTTTCCTCAATATTAGGGTCGACTCCCGGGTCGAATGTACCTATTGTTTCGTCATTTTTCACCGAGTGAGAGGAGTTCCTAGAGATCCAAACGTTTTCTTCTACAAGAGTATAATTCAAAGGATGGGATGCACTTTTGACTCTTGAGTTGCAAGTGTCGAAGATTCCTTCAGCTGACTCGTCTGTTTGTCCCTTATAACATACAAAACTTTTTTTGTACTAGCTATATCTTTCGACATTTGATTGTAGCACATTATGGTTGCAGCTATTGAGAAATTAGGAATAAAACTGACGCAATAATGTTTAAATACAATCTTGGATATACCTAATCATATCTAGATCAGATCTAATAAGATACCTAATCATTTAAAATTACTACATTTGAGGCTCTTTAAAAGGAAATTACATGAATGGCTACTCAATTATAGTTTTTATAGTATTAAGGCGTTCCTTCAATAGATTAAGTAAAATTTTTGCATGCTAGTAGTTATTAGCAAAACATGTATGTACTCTAAAAAATTAAATTGTAACACCTTTGTAAACCATGTTTAAAGCAAATAAAATATATTATATTATTATATTATATTATATTGGTAGCGATCTATATTTCGTGTAAAGTTTGAACTTAATCGGTGTAGAGCTTTTTGAGGTTCAGAAACGTACATAAACCAACTTAGTATTTTTATATAGACGTATAGATATTATGGTGAAGGTACAATTTAGAGCAAAAGGCACGTATAGTTTAATTATCAAGCATTTTTTGTGAGGCAAATGAACTTCAAGTTATTTTGGCTACTTCTACAGGTTGTTACTTGTCTCTTATGATCGATTAGCCTAGTGGTTTAAGCGGTCGCCACACCTCTACTGTGCTGAGTCTATTGTAGGTTCAAACTCCGCATGGTACAACACTTTGTGTGATCCACAAACTGTTGTTCTGAGTCTGGGTGTTCTTTGTGTTCGTTTCCTGTATGTTTGTAAAGTCTTGTAAAGTTCCGCGATATAGGATTTTTCTTTTTTAAAGAAAGAAAAAAAGAAACAAAGATGACGTTATGGCATTAAACAAGTAGTAGCGCTAGGCTCATTTACAACCAAGGGACTCGTTTTCTGGTTGTTTTCCCCGAATATCTACTATAAAAGTATGACTTTTGGTCTAGATACATATACCTGACAGTTCGTCGGTGTCCAATTTAACTCTTGGATTTTACATCGGATTCAACATCGTATTGTTTTTTTTTTATTTTTATATTTTTTATCAAATGTAAATACAAAATCTTTAGTTGAATTTTCATTTTTGGGTTTAATGTCGTATTTTGCTAAACTAGCCAAATCCTTGATGAACAATTTGCAATATCTAAAAATATTTACAATAATGAATTTATTTATTCCCCGCCACTAGATGGACCGAAGACATAGTCCGAGTCGCGGGGAGCCGATGAATGCAACTGGCGTCCAGTCGTACGTCGTAGCGTTCTAGGGGGGAGGTCTATGTTCAGCAGAGGACGTCTCCCGGCTGATGATGATGATTAATGAATTTAATCTAAAAAGTTGTTGTTGTCTGTTCTGTAAGTAAATACTGTGGAATGTCTTCTGAAATGCAACCATGTAAGGACTTTCATCATAATCAGAACTGGTATGTAAGAAAATACAAACATTTAGAAGGTCCTACACTCTTTACAAGGAGACCCAGTAGCGTCCTAAGTTTATCAGGCATCCCCCAAATATATACACTTCAAAGGAATAATTACTGAAAATGATTACAAGTCACTTATATTTTTATTTGTATTAGCGACTGCACAGAGGCCATATCTGTATTCTACTGCGCTGAGCGTTCTGGATTCAAACCCCAAATAAGAACTTTGTGAGATCCACGTTTCGTGTTTCTGGCTTTAGGCGTTCTTTGTATCCGTGTGTGTGTGTGTGTGTTGGTAATATGTACCTAAGGCAGGCATTGTTCAAAAAAAAAACACTACATGCGGTACATTTCAAATAAACATTGGATTCAAAATACCTAGCGTAATATTCAATGAGCGTTAATACAGGGTCGTTCACATTTCAATTTAAAAATAAATCAGCCTCTATCACCGAGTCTATTTCAAATATTGTGGAGTCGCAAACTGTAAAAAATTTCCAGCGAGAGCGACCTCCCTGTGAATTGTAAAAAAATTTTTGAAATTCCTTTTTCTTATATTACGCTTATTTTAAAATATTTGATCAATTAAATTCTATTATCCATATTAATTTGATCTCTTACATAATTAAATTTTATAGGTATATTTGGATCACACTCAAGAAAGGCACATATGACAGGTAAGAAGGAATACTAGAACACTGGTGGAGTTAATACTATTTTCCTATAGAAAGTGCTTATTGAGGAATTGCTGAAACCTATTTAGAAAGAAAATGTATGGCGACATGAAAAAATAATGAATTTAGAATAATCGAATAAAATACCGATAGGTAATAGATATTTACAGTACTTAGATTTGTGTTTGATGGATGCCGAAAGCCTCACTCCTGAGCCACGCTCAAAAGAGGCTTTCCTAAAAAAGGACCCTTCATTTTTTTAATAATGAACTAATTTTTTAAATTAATTTTCACTGGAAGGTAATTCCCCAGCCAGTGATAAGTAACAATTCTTAATTCAAATTTAAATAGCAATATCCGAAATCAAGTCTACTACTATTTTAAAAGTTCATTTTGATTTCGAACGTGATCGAAACGTTTATTCATTACAAAAAAATTGAATTTCGAATGCCGAGAGTTCTTACAATTCTTTTGATGAATTCGAAATTCAAATATTCAAACAAAGACACATCGACGCTATACGAAAAAAAAAACTGTTCGAAAGCAATACAAAAAATATAGAAACGGACCGTTCCCATTTCGTGAAGTGTCCATCCCCCGCATTCCTTATTCAACAACGTCCGAAAATTAAAGGCGCTTTTACAAGAAATCGCACTCAGACTGCGACGTTTCCGAACGCAACCCAGCTGAAATATTTCCAACGGATCTCATTCGAGTACTCTTATTTACCTCCGACAACACAGCTATAGCCAGTTATATCATGAGCACACTGCCTGTATTTGTTTTTTCCATTACAAAAGAACAGAACGCCCTCCGTTCACTATAGCAATAATATTTCAATATCGTGACGTGGGTGCCAACCCTAGACGCGTCCAAAGTGATTTCTCTCCACTCCGATTGGTCGAAACTCAACGGCCAGGACGACGTTCGATATTCGAATCTCACGAGTAACAAAGACAGCAACACGAGCTCTTAGTTACAGCAATTGTAGTTAGACAGAGATGCGGCTAGTTATGTCGGTGTATGAATATTGTATGAATAGGAAAGATCCGTATCAATAATACGAGCACGAATGAAATAATAGATTATTCGTTTGTTCAAATCGAACGTAAACAAAATGTAAGCATCCATTACTGATGCAAGCGTCCCAAGCGAGTGAGAAGGAGTAGTGTTCAGCTGGTGTTAGAGGGAGACAGATCTATTTCTTGTTGTAAAGCGTTTAGGAGAGCAGGGCCGCCAACAATGTGAGCACTATCTGTTTTTGTACCAGTCGTCGGTCGGTATTCACATTAAACGATCATTTTAAGGGCGAACCAATCAAACTGCAAATTTATACAAATTGATACTAAACGGGTTATATTAATTTTATAACAAAAATTAAGTGTGTAAATAAGTTTGAACGGAGCCGTAATTAAAACTAATTGGGTTTAATATAGCGCTAATTATTTTGAATTAAGGCTGGTTTTCGCTGGAATTTCGTCCTTTTTGACAATTCGCGAGTGTCACCGGTTTTTTTTAATAGTGTTAGCGGCATAAGTGGACTGTGATTTTATGCCTTGCGGAATGGTGGCCTGGGTTTCTTAGGACTGACGTGTACGTAGGGTGGTTCGGCTTAGGGTTTGTGTGACGTCAGAGGCGGATGGTTTGTGCGCTAGTGGTGTGAACGATGTCGATATAGGGGGCGGCCAGGGTTGGCCTCTTGAGGCCATGCTCAATAACCTCACTGCTACAGCTTTGGGAGGTAAGTTTTAAATACAATGACCATAATAACTTGTTTCTAAATACTTCAATGTCCCTACGGATAGAAATTACAATTTAAAAAACTAAGATTGCACATATTGATAAACAGTTTGTGTCCCTCTCTTTTTAACAAATAGAAAAAAGAACATATTCTTGTAAGTATTCTTACACTCTCTACAAAAGACTCTTCACGTCATCTGTAGGTATGCATAAATCTCTCAAACTACTCAACAAATTTTGATGTGATTTTTATCAATAGACACAATAATTGCAGAGGAATGTTTATATGTATAATACTTTAAACCCGTGTAAAATATAGGTACGTTGCTAATGTCATTATAATTCTTTGCTCCAATACCATTGGTTTTTTTTTTACAAAGACCCGCGGAGGAAATCCTCTCCTCATCAAGTAGTAAATAAATGCTAGTTATTTAATAAAGTTAAAAGCATACGCCTTTTCTTTGATCCTTAACGTCGATGTTACTAAAGTAACTTGCCGAAAAATGGATCGCCTGACATTTTATTACAATACCCAAACTTGCCTCTTTAATTTATTCAGTAAGGTATGGTAATATTTTATTGCCCTACGGAACCGTACCACTGAACATAATGAACAGTATATTACACAAAAAAATAATTGTAAAGCATTTCATCATCTTTATCATCATTATCATCAACAGCCTTTGCTGGGCATAAACTTCTCTACTATACCACTTTAGCCGAGATGGTATATGGTTTGTGTCGAGTGTTCCTTCTCTTTGTAGTGATGCTTCCTTAGTCGTCTCTTACGACACCCACGGGATGAATAGGAGTGATGAAACTCTGTGTTCTTAATCCATCACTACACGGAGATTTAAATTGTTTTTGCACTTGCTGACACTCTACGCCAAGATTAGCTTACTTTAACACGATTTTCTACAGCATATCCTTTCAAAACATTCGTTCTCTTACAACTCTCGTTATGAACTGAGATGGAGTTTATTTTTACTTAAGAATGTTTTGAATAAACGGAAGGGGTAGTGGTTAAAGCGGTAGCTATGCCGCTCTCTACTACCCTGAGTCATCAACAGCCTTTTACAACGCACTGCTGGACATAGGTCTCTCCTTAGCAAGGAGGTTTTGGCCTACTATACTACGCTGGCCAAACGGATTGGAATAGGGTTTGTTTCAAGCTTTCCTTCTCTTTGTAATGATGTTGTTGCATACTTTGTTCTCTTAGTCGCCTTTTAAGACACCCAAGGGCTGAATAGGGGTGGTAACTACTACTATTACTACTACTACCGGGATGAATAGGGGTGGTAACACTATGTATTCCCAATCCATCACCACACGGACAGCCCTGACTGCCCTGAGTGATGAGTTCAAACGCCACATGGGACAACACTATTTGTAATCTACAAATTATTGCTCTGATTCTGAGCGTTGTTTTTATCTATTTCTTGTATGTTTGTAAAGTCCGCCGCAACACAGGATTTATTTCTGCGTATGTTATAAAAATTGTAGAAATGTAAGACCAGGTCGGCTTGAGTTTGCCGTCGGGCAGGTTTTTAGTGTAAATGTCACATGGATCCTACGCTACACAGTTGTATCCCAGCACAATTACAATCGTGTTGTTGTAGATTCGAATTGTTTTCGAATTGTCGAATTGTTGTTGTAGATAGAAAAAAAAATACCGTGTAAATGGAAATAGTGTTTAAATTCACATATTGCTACCAAGAAATCATTTACAAATAAATACAAATTAATAAAACAGGTTATTCTTTATTCATATAATATATTGAAGTACTCGTATTGTTTCTTATTTTGTAATGGAGACAATTGAAAAAAATCTATTGACATGTACGAGTATATGTGTGAGTGGCAACTATATGTTTCTTTTTTATTTTATTTATTTTGAATCACCAACAAATGATACACACTTCGTATACAAAAATACAACATAAACGTTTTGTGATCATCCAGTTATAGGCAATCACAGTTAACAGAAATGGAACTTGTACCATTTTAATTGTTTATAAAAAAACTGTTAGATAAAAAACTATAAAAAAATACACTAAAAACAGCAAAAACAAAAACATGCAAAAACAATAACGTAAAATAATAGACGTGTTGTAAATTGAGGGTAAAATCATAAATTAGCCTTCGATTGACGAGTTCTCCCGTTAAAAATCAATAATTTAAATATAATGTTGAAAAAATGTTGTATACGAGTATCTCGTATATGTCCCGTTAATATTTTTTTACGAGTTTTTGTTCTCTTTTTCAGTAAACCATTTAGGTATGCTTAAATATTAGCTAGTTATTGTAACAAACACGTTTAATCAGAACCTACCCTTCGGTTTTCACACATATATCTACAAAAGGTTATTACGTAATGAGTGCACATTTTTTCATATTAATTTAAAGTTATTAGTTATGAATAACCAATTTTTTACTGTTTCTTTATCCCTCACTAGCTGACCCACGCAACCTTGTCTACATCTCCTCTTGCCCGTAGCGTGGTCTTATACAACGTGAACATGTTTGTTCACCATAAAAATGGTTATAGTGAACCAACCTTTAAAAATATACACATGCTCTCCAGATCTTTTTTTTCTTCTTCTTCTTCTCAGCCAAAAGACGTCCACTGCTGGACATAGGCCTCTCTCAAGGTTCTCCACAACAGCCGATCTCGTGCCGCCCGCATCCAGCAACTTCCCGAGACCTTCACCAGGTCGTCAGACCACCTAGTGGGGGGCCTACCAACACTGCGTTTCCCAGTACGTGGTTACCACTCCAGAACTTTATGGCCCCATCGGCCATTGCTTCTGCGTGTAACGTGCCCCGTCCACTGCCACTTAAGTTTAGCAATTTTACTGGCAGTATCGGTGATCTTGGTTCGTCTGCAGATCTGCTTATTCATTTTTTTAGAGTTTGAAAAGAGAACATTTCTTTCATACATATTTTTTTATAAATCTCAACCGTTTGCGGAGCGCACGCAATTAAAACTCTCAAAAAGAATAATTTACCCCCGTTTTTGCAACATTTTTTATTGCTATTAAACTCCTTTTAGTCGTAGCTTTATGATATATAGCCTATAACCTGCCTCGACAACTGAGCTATCTAACATTTTTCAAATCCTGAGATTAGCACGTTCAACCAAACAAACAAACTCTTCAGCTTTATAACAGTGCTAGGAAATAAATAAAATAAATACTCACGCCTCACTTTGTGAAGACAGGATGCCAATTGCCACGAGGGAAATCCTCTATACCTACCCACTTACCCCATCTACTTATACTTTCAGTTAGAAGATCATTTCTGACATACACCTTACCCACATTCTTCGACCCTCGCATACATATTGGCAGGCTATGGCTGCTTTCAACAAGGTCTTTCTTCAGTATACTGCGGACTTGATCATGCGTCTTTTAGACTCTTCTAGTCACGGCCTCATCGGCAGTCACAAATGTTTTTAGGATTACGCTTTTTGAGTCTATTTAACCTGCTCAAACTTTCGTAGCATCTCTTTCTCAATTTTTGTCTCTGTATCTTCTTGTAACCTACACGAGTTTCTTACCTGAATTATTGCTTCATCTGCGAGTCAATCTTATGCTAGAAATTATTATCGGTACACTTATTTATACAGCATTCATTTTATTTTTAGATTTCTTATTCGGTATAATGCAAGACATGAGTTTTCTTCTTTGAATATCTTTTCATGCTTTTCTTGTCTTGTAACACACCTCCTCTCATGCCCACTCTATTCTTTCTATTTATTTAATTTATCTCTACATCCTTGCGTTTTATAAGCTAGTAATTATTTTGTTGAAATAGTCAAATTTCTTGAACCAAGTCCTAACACACTTTAAATAAATCAATTTTAACAAAATGTAGACTCAAATACCTTTCCTTTAAACAATTCAGAACACTTATACATCTAAAAACCTTAAACTTCTCACTATCCTATACTTACAAATTCGGAAAAACCATTCCGAATATAAACAGTTTTTCCGAATGTTTGTTATGTGACTGTTACAGTCACTGAACAGTAGTGGGTTCAATAAAACCGTTTGCTTCGTATCGTCCCTATTCTGTTTTACGGGCCTCGATTCCATTAAGGCCTGTTTATGACGCCGCCCTAATCCCGTAAGCCGGGACGGGCTATGGCTCTAAGGCACGCTGACTTCTGGCCCCCAATGAGACGAGGTAACTTTATGAAAATGTGCAAGGGTACAAAGGTTTGCATGTCATTGTTAGCGATTCAAAGAAACAATTAAAATTAATTGCTGATAAAATTAACCTTTCGGGCACGAAAATCTGACTTTCATTTTAAGATATTTGATTTGTTTGGTTACCGCTTTACTTACTCATTGGAGAGAAAGAGTTTTTAACGCTGGTTTTCTATGAGGTTATGTTGTAACTCCGGTCGACTCGGGTCATAAGTGCAGAAGCTCTCCCACGTCAAAATATGCACCTATTCCATATTTAAGTACTAAAATATCTATTTTAGTAGAAATACATGGAACTGGTGAAAATATGCAGTGAGTACACTGCCCTACACTACGATGAAGGAATAAAAGACACAAAACAAATAAAAAACACAAAAAAAATACACCCGTAACACTACTACTATGATTAGCAGGAGTTGGACGCGACTATGCCCAGCTGCAGACTGCGATAGGCTGATGATGATGATAAAGTATACCGAGTGCTATATAATAGGTGATGCATTTGTCTAATATATTAAGACAAGAAAGCGTAAATAATTCTATTCAGACAGTTATACTTCCGCCAGGTAACATTTTTGCTTGATGTATTCAGTTACTTAATAAGATGTCAAAAACATCAGAGAATCAGTCTCAGTGACAAACTTTTTACACTGTAGAAGAAGATAATTGATATTTAGAAATAGATATATGCAAAATGCACTTGAATTTGTTTGAGTTATATCTAAAAACAATATCCGCACACATCTCACACACGACTATCAGATCCCGAACCAGGCAAAGCCTATGTATTGTAACTAGACTTCTAATAAATATACTTATATATTTCTAAATAAATAAATACTATAGATAAATTACACCCAGACACAGAACAAATGTTTGTGCTCATCACATAAAGATTCCTCTTGGGTGAGAATCGAACCCACGACCTCTAACTTAACAAATAGGATCACTAACCACTAGACCGATATTATATAATATACTAGCTTTATCTCGGTAAAAAACAGCCCACGTTTAGAATATTTCCGTAATTATTAATAACTAAGCTATTAAATAATGTTCCTTCTACATTAATAGGATCAAACAAAATCTGGAGATCAAACAAAATCGTAATCTGGACTGTCGAACCAGCTTTTTCTAATTAATTATTTTTAACGCAAGACCAGATTCGATAATCTAATTAATTAGATATTAGATTTGTTTAAGAACGAAAACTTAGATTCAGGATGTAAATATAATCAATCAAATTGTTATACAGATACAGTTCTTATGTGATACTAAAATACCAAATAAGTATTTGTCTAAATAAAGCGCACATAATTTAAAATAGCAAGAGTTCTACAATTTCAATATAATTAGCACAACCATCATTTTCTTAAGGATATATGATTTTCAATATGTACAGCTTTTTCTGAACCCGTCGGGAGCTCTTTATCAAGATTTTTCCATTAGCAATGTAATACATATTAGAATAACATATAACAGTAATTCATGATTTGTATATTTTTTTTTTCTTTATAACACTATTTCTGGTAAATCGTTAATCTTATTTCCGGTAATAACAACACGGAAAAACTATGCTATGACAATACAACCTACATTTGTAGATCGAACTGCCCATATTTTAGAGAGACAGTAAAAGGTAAATTAATATTTCTCACAAAAGAATTTACATGCATAGGCATGCAAATTCTTGGTGGTGATTATAGAATCACCAATACATATTGTTGAAATTATTCCAATTTTAGGCTTTCTTTTATACCTTTAATGTACCACACAAACACAATGCTCAACTAGACAGACAACTGTTGAAACTATGCCTGCTTCAAAACGTCTGGATATTTGAATGCAACACAGTTTTTGCAAGAAAAATGTATTTTTTTTTAATATTGAGTCTACTAAATTCTGTCTGAGACGTCTTCTCTTGATTAGCAGTAGCATAAATTAGCCGCTAGACTAACGAGGCAATTGCATAGTATAAAATGAAGTAATTTCCTATTTATTGAACGCTTAGATTTTTTTATTTTAAGAGCCTACCAAAGTGGCTCTACTCTGTCCGATGGAAAGCATGAATAGAATCCAAGAGTGGTAGTCACCTTATCATTGCGAATACTGGCAGTGCAGTAAGGTGACCTACGCTATGGTGGCCTAATGAGTTGCTTTTTCACGCCACGCTTAAAGCTATTGCCTTTACTATTGAGAACACTCTGAATGATAAAGGCAACAGAGGACTGCCATAGCGGCGATATGTCTTCGAAACTGTAGAGGTTCAAGGGACTCGGTGGCTTGGTGACTGTCGATTATGCGGACTTCTCGCCGTTGTAAGTGATCGAGAACGTCAAGCACATACTGCGTGGACCCATCGCAAAGATGAGAACAGTACTCCAACCAAGAGTAAACCTGGGGCTTGTAAGGAAAACACAAGTCGAGAAGAGCCGTCTCATCTTGTTTAGTTCACCTAGCTATCGCGGGGTCGCCTTAGTAATGCTCTAAATATACTCATAAAAGGTATCCATATCTAGGATACCTAGTTTATCTTGTAAATCGTGTGAATCTCAATGAGATGAAATAGATATGGCCTAGAAACAGGTCGAGTTCTGTAACAAATTCCTATCGTGTTTCCTCAGCATTTGTTAGCTTGACTGTAGGATGTCTAAAATATCGTCCATAAGCAGTGCGATCGTCTGGATAGCATGTATGTTGCCAACGGCTACTTGTTATTATTATGCAGAAGAAACAGTGTATGCAACAGGACGGTGCCTTGAGGTACACCAGCGTTTAAAAGCTGAAAATCAGGGTTGTGTCGTCACAGAGACTCTAATGCGATGCTTCTGCAGTAAGGTGACAACTCAGTTGCAAATTTTAACTTAAATACCAGAAGTTTGGAGAGAAGAAAATTGTGCTAAACTCTATCGAAAGCTTTGATCATGATGAGGCTGATGGTTAAAGAGGAGTACTTATTAATAGCCTCACCCCAAAGATGTGTGACGGAAGCTAGAAAATCACTCGTACATCGGTTAGGTCTACCGAAATATATTGCCGATTACTTAGCAAGGATTGATTCTCCGGGTAATTGACTGGTTGCAAGTTGATGAAACATTCAATTACAGAGAATGGAAGTGATGGCTTTAAATCGATAATTGGCAGGACTGGTGCTATTACCTTTTTGGGTATGGATTGAAGATTAACCTCTATTCAAGCCTCCGGAGCAATTCTTAGGAAATATGACAGGCAATACAAGCGCGGCAGTACAGGAGACAACTCTTAAGAACCACCGCTGTGACACCATCAGATCCACTGGTTTTTCCGCACGTCGAGTGACTGAAGCTCCATTCGGACATCGCTCTGCCATATACGGATATTCCGCATTGCAGAGTCACAGGGTGGAACCGTAGGCACAGCACGGTCGTCGATTCAGTAGTTAGCCGCAAATAGATCGGAAAGCAGTTTCGTTTCCTCCTGTGACTGATGGGCAAGTGATCCGTCTGGATATCTCAGTGGTGACAGCGAGGGCTGGCGTTAGTTGTACTATGCGATAATCACCAGGCCTTTTGGTTACCCGTGGGATATGCGACTAGTTTTGGGCGAAACTGCCCAATGCACTGGGCATCTGCTCTCCTGTAAGCCCTCTTGCACTCCCTAGTGGCTTTGTTATACGGTGCTTTAAGACTGGTCGACGGATCTATTCCTATCACCCTCACAAAGACTATACAATCATTCTTCTGCTCACACTTGTACCATGATAACTGCCACTCCTGCACCAATGGGCCGCCGGTTTTGCACACACCAATGAAAGACAAAAGCATGGATGCTGTCGCTTTAGATTTGTCTTCGGTGGAAAGGTAGTACTGTCCAGGGCGTGCCGGCCTGTTCGTGCTCAAATCTGCGTTGCTCTACTACCTGCCATCACTACGTTTTATTTTATATTTTACCCTACAAAAAGCTAAAAAAATATTTTCTCAGAGTTCCATCATGTTATTTGTATATTTATATATGAGGTCGGTTTTTCTTTCTTCATTTTTACATGCTTATATTAATTTAGCTTTTTCTTTTATCGCGTCTAAAAATAATTCTATATCTAAAAGCGTTGGCGTCAGAGAGATCCATCAAAAACCTTGCCAAGACTCTTTACGCACGTAATGAATGAATATAAAAACGGATAACAAAAAATAAAAATATGTACTTCTTGTATTTTAAATAGGAAATTCATTTTAATTTACTTGAAATAAATAGCAGAAATGTGCAAATACTGAAAACCTACCTTAGATGTCAAACAGATGTCTACTCTGTAAGCACCTTCAACGAAACTTGCAAATAACCTAATGAATAATAGTCAAATTTCACTCTCTAAGAAATCTCAACGTGAAAAGAAACCATCCACAGAAATGGATTTAAGTTCCTAAAGTCCCCGTAATAAAGGTTATTTTTATAGATCACTTAAAGCCCGAAACGCAAGTTTTACACTTCAAGATGTGCAATTTCTTGGCAAATAGAAAATCCGGAGCGTCGCAAAGTCGTTGACAGGCAGCTACCGAGAAAACTTAACCAATTTGAGGCAATGAAAATTTGCGCTGAAACAATTGGGATTTATTAAATAATGTTTTTATTTCTCATTTTTTTGGAAAATAGATAACCTTTTGCAAATTTTAGGTTTTCTTGAACTAAATAAAAGTAAATGAGTTTTGTTATATTGAATTAAGCTCTTTTCGGCTTAGATTTTTTTTTTTTTTTTGAAAAAAGACAACGCCCGCATTAGGAATAAATCCTGTGTCGCGGGGGACTTTACAAACATACAAGAAACGGACACAAAGAACACCCAGACTCAGAACAACAATTTGTGGATCACACAAAGTGTTGTCCCATGTAGGATTTGAACCCACAACACAGCGAAGCGGAGAGCGGCGTGGCGACCGCTTAAACCACTAGGCCAATCGTGCAGTCAGATGCTTGAAGCATATTCGAATGAGGAAAATTACTAATATCTACTATGTTTTAAGTACATTTAATTTTTTTTTTTTCTGTCTGGGTGTAATTTGTTTGTAATATATATATATGTATGTATTTAAAAACATATATCTAGAGATGTTTATCAATAATCTGGGCACCACGAACTACGCAATTTACTCCCCACGGCCACTAACATTGCCCTTGCAAAATCTCTGCTTCTTCTAATACTCGACTGTGTTGAAGTCGGCTATCTTAATATCACGAAGGAGCTATGCGACTAACTTGAGTACCTTCAAAACTATTGTATTAGATTCAAATTTGAATTACGTAAATATGATCATTTTTCTGAATATTGCACTCTGTTTAAGTGGCTTCCAGGTCACCTTCGACAGAATGCTCATATTCTTTGCATTTATAGTATTCTGTTTCATCCGAATACCCCACCTTTTTTAAAGGAATGCTTTGTATTTCTCAGTACTCACACACCTTCAAGATCCTTGTAATCACTTTAATCACGGTAACTGGCACTATGGAATAGCTTTGCCATGGCTGGCATCTCTTTCCTGTCATCTCAATTTATTATTCAAGTAAACATATTTTATCTGCTGCATTTCAATATCAGGAAAACACAGGAACCGTAGATATTTATCGGAATCTTAATCTGCAAAGCTACGTGTATTAAATAAAGTGGAACCGTTTCTTTATGTCAGAGCATCTTTGTCTTCTTTATAAGCCGCAGGTTCGCTCCTGCGTGAAATACTGCGATGGATCCGCGCTATATTTGCTGGTCGTTCTCGATCGGTTGCAGCGATGAGCAGTCTGCATTATCGACAGCCCCGAAGCTACCGAATCCCTTGAGCTAGTGCAATTGCTAAGAGATATTGTCTCCATGGCAGTCCTCTACCACGTTTATCATGGAGAGTGTTCTGACGAGTTCTTACAACTGGTCCCCTATTCTTTTTTTTTCACAGGATAACACGTGCTCGACTAGGAAGTCACCATTTTAGATGAGTAGACATACGCTTTCGAACTAAACGGTTCGGTTTCTCTCACTATAAGGTCCTATAAGCGGGTCGTAAAAAAGCATCTGACTAAGCTGTCATAGTGTAGGTCACCAAACTGCCTTATTTACCATACTCATTACGAATGCAGTCGTAATGAGTATGGTAACCACCGCTCTTGGATTCCACTCATGCTTTCCAACATGCAGAGTAGAGTCTGACTGAAGTAGAGACTTTGGCTGGCTTTATATTAAAAACAAGCATTAAAAAGACCTAACTAAACGCTGTGACGAATACATAGGTACATGCAGTTATACCTTTATTCCTCAAGGGGCAGGCAGAGTATACCAAACACCTACATTTTGCTGACCATAACTTTTACGTCACTCACGTAATATAGAGCCTCGTTAGTTTAGCGGTTAGGGTATGCGACTGCCAATAAAGAGGTCATAGGTCTGATTCCCAGGTACCAGGTATTTCTTACAAGAAATTCTGATTAACAGTCCCAAGTATGGAAATTTGGCAGTGTTTCAAGTCCATACCTCGGAGAGTACGTTAAGCCATCAGTCCTGGTGGTCATAAACATATATGGTAATCGTTGTTAAGAATTCAATTCTCTCAAATATACTGACAACTAATTCAACATTCGAATTCAGTTCACCGTCAGGGTTGCGAAGGTCCGATGCCAGTCATTCCGTGGAAAACCTGATATTCAAGTAAAACCGGTTGAACCAGTAAACGATTCCAAAAAATTTTGGGAATAATAAAGGCTAGGAAGATGATTACGTAATACGTAAAAGAGTAAGACTATGATTATTAACCGGACATATGACTAGGATTTGTTCCAATCTACCTGTTTCGAATGGCCAGAATGAAATGGCTGAGTGTTTATTTTTTCTCTTTAATGAAGACCACTGCCGGATTAAGAATAAAACCTGTATCGCGAAGAACTTTACAAACATATATGAAGCATAAATTCTTCCAGTAGATAAAAAAATTAAAGATTTCTTAGGCATAAAGAACTACTATAATAGTAAATACAAAGAAATAGTGAAAATGTATATGATAGAAAAAATACTACAGAAAGTAAATCGAGCAATTACTATGACGGAAGAATATTTTCATAGATAATTCCACGTGTACCTAATGAAATTGGCTTATTGCGACAATTACCTAAGTTGAGTTCACGTCAATTGAAGACTCTACTAAGAGCTCTTGTACTGGAGAATATCGGGGTTTGTGATGTGCGAAGAATTAGACAGACTTTTTATGAAATAGTGAGAAATATTGTATAAATATAGATAGAGCGTGTCTCACCAATAAGCTGAACAGCGTGGTGAGTTAAATACTAAAAAATTATGCTAAATAACCAAGAAGAAGAAAAAAGTGGTTCGCACAAATTGATGTCCCATGTGAGCATCGGGCCCACAACATTTTGGCGCAGTAGGAAGGGGTGAGGAAACTGCTTAACAAAGTTTACTGTGATTTTATGACTTTATTTTAAAATATGACCTTTCAAGATTATTTCACAGGGCTAACCACTCTCTCACACACAAAAAAAATACTGTTTCAAAACCCGCAACGAAATTAATCAAAGTCGAATATAAACAAATTGGAGGACTTGAAAATATAATAATTCCATTTTCTCTCCAAACTTTTCAGGATACAGAATCGTTATATATGTTTCTTGTATTGATCAGCAGGTCACAAAGATTCGTGCGGGGAGGAGAGCAAGGTGCACGAGATCAAGCCGAGCATCGAGCGTCCGCACCATGCGCTCGGCGCGCGGCTGCATATCGCGCACAATATACGAGCCGAACACTTGCAAGGTTGGTCCTTTAATATCAAGCCCCCTGCCCACTGTACATCCTCCGGATCTCGATCCTAACGTAAATAAATATTAATCATATTTTGAAATTAGATACTTGTCTTTTAAGTCAAATCAAAACTTGCTTATGTAAGATAAAACAGCCAGTTTTGTAAAGAATTTACTCACTCGTTTAAAAATGTCTTATTTTTATTTAAAGCATATTTTTGCAAAGCTGACAGCTTTAACTATGTGTAAAACATTTTATGATCGTTTCTATATATCACCCTTTTACGTCCTTCCACTTAGATACCTTTATCCTAAATATAACTTATATTATTACCCAAAAGGATAATCCAGTCATGACTCTCATCACTTTAATTGTCACAAGATATCATCATCTCTTTGGAGTCTCCCTTTAATTCTTTTAAGTTAGACTTTTCTCCTTATCACTAGTTCTGATGCAGTTTTATGTAAACGCTTTTAAAAAGTTTGTAAAAAACTGATATTATTATGAAGCGCTAAGCAAAAAAAATATTACAAGTAGTAGATTGCACAATCTAGTTTGCGTCGCATTGTATCGTATCCATTAGTCATAAACATGTGATAGATCGTGATTCATTCATTACATTGTGTGCTCAATCTATTTTAGGATGTGTTGTCATCATGTTTTCAACATAAATTTTTTCATCACTACGTCTCTTGCACAGTACTGACCCCTCGTACCTTATAGTGCCGGTGTATCTGACGTGACTGAGGCTAAAACCTCTTTTCTAAGAAGAGGTCTGAGTCCACCAGTGCACTACAAAATGTCTTTTTGGATTTGTTTCTGGTCCCAAGATACAAGTTGATACTAACTTTTGCACGCGATCGTCAGGCTCTGCCTGGGTTTCCCAAATCCAAGGAAATTATTTTGTTGGGTTTTTTCTTGGAAAAATCTAAGTGCAAAACTTGGATGGCAAACATGTAATGTAAATTATATGTTATGAAACAATAACCTTATTCATTTAAAACTGGCTCCTGATGACAGAACTTGCTTTTGATGATCTCTGTATACATATGATAATTTCTTCCTATGACCGTCTAAATATGGAACGGTACGGTATGGAACGGTACAACCAGATTTTGACAGCAATTTCCTTGCTCTCAATTAAAAAATCTAAACTGCCACTTCTGAAAATTTTGAACAGATAATATCAAATTTAGAATTTTGCCCAGAATAGAAAATACGTGTAAATTTCATCATATAATTGTAATAGAATATTTCGCAGGTGGCATCCACCAGCAACACAGCGGGGGGCATATGGCCACAGTGCCTGTCAGTATGTCATCATCAGCGTCAGATAGCGACAAGCCTGCAAAGCAGAAGAGGCATCGGACGAGGTGAGGATCTGAACTTTTTATGATGAGTTTAAATACTTTTATGGAAATCTAGGAAAGTATAGAATACAAATAGAACAGATTCTCTTAAAAGCGAGAGGAAGGTAGATAAAACAGATATAAAAATTTATCTTGTACACAAAATATAGCAATGTATAGAACCGTCCTAGTTACTGTTACATTCTAACTGAAATGAAAAGCTAGTCCAGATGTGATATACTACTTAAGGTATTAGTTATAGATGTTACTTTTACCTTTTTCACTATTATAATCTTTTAAAATATAAAACATATAAAACATAAATATGAATATTAAAATGTTAAATATGTCTTTAGTCAGTATACTGTCTCTGATATCTAGATGTTATAGACACCTCTGTTTCTTGCAAGACATGTGTATTAGGTATTATATATGTATTAAATAAGGCTGTTATGATGATCATTTTTATATTATTTTATTGTCAGGTTTACTCCAGCACAATTGAACGAACTAGAGAGATGTTTCTCAAAAACTCACTACCCTGACATCTTCATGAGAGAAGAAATAGCTATGAGGATCGGACTCACCGAAAGTAGAGTACAGGTTAGTTTTAGAATAGTTAAAATGTGGAAACATAAATCATATTTATTGAAAGGCATTACCAAACAATTTCATCATAGAAAAAAGAATCATAATCACAAACGATCTCCAAACATAAATTATTGAACTTTGCTAATATTTGACAAGTTTACAAATAAATCAAAAACTGCCATGCCCTTTTAAACATCCGTTGGAAACACACAATACAAAAAGTAGCGGTCCCAGCGATTACCTTGCGAGACACCGTCTTCGCACATCTGATACAAAACTTGCACTACTTTGATATATTTCACAGATCCCTTTACCTGATTTAAACTCACTGCTGCTCGTATAAAAATATCAGTTCAGAAATGAATAAGTTCTTTCTTAAAATCCATGCTTATGGGTGGTCAACACTGTCAAATGCCTTTGTAAAAACTTCATAGTGGAGTAAGTTCATATGTTGGTCTTTTATGAGCTTTAAACTTCGTATCATAAGTTTTTATTAGCGCCCTAATATGCTGGTAGTCATTTTTTTACAGACTATGAATACAAAGTTATGTATACACATATTTTTACTGTAAGTTTTAGTGTGATTACATTTAGGGTCTTAGTAGCTTTTCTAATGTGTTCTTTATGTAAGACGACATTAGATACATTTTTTATTTAAGGGTTTTCATCACATAACGTCATCAACCTTTTATAGTCCATTGCTGGACACAGGCTTCTCCTTGAAAAAGAAGTTTTGGGCTACTACGTCACGCTAGCTAGGTTGTACAGTTTGTTCGAAGTGTTTTTCTTTTTGCTGTGCTGGTGTCCTGCTTAGTTTACTTCTTAAATCTTCTCTCACGGCATCTGGGGTAGGAATAGAAGTGCTGACACTCTGCGTTCTTAAATCATTACTACACAGACTACAGTTAACAGTTCCACTACTTTTTAATGGCTATTCACATGACAATGTAAGCTTTACTTACAGATAATACTATGCCAGCTAATATTAACGGCCAACTGCCGCGGTAATCAGCAACTGTCACTTTGTTCAAGCACTTAGTTTAAAGTTAAACTATACTTTACATTAGACATTAGTCTTAATTTGTGTCGTGTGTTCACTAATATTTGTATTTCGTTAACACTCGCGACATACGGCTCCCTTGGCTTAACAGTTTTTGTAACGCCAGTTGGCTAATAGTTCTGAAATAGATCATGTTTCATGGTTATCCGTTTTGTCAATAATAACATGAATAAATATTCGATTTAATCGAATATTGAAACGATTTGAATATGGAAACAGTAATGTCCGTAGCTTGATTAATTTAACTGTAATAATAACCTCACACGTCTCACACAAGGTCGTTCTATCTTCAAGTAGGCAGAGCCTGTACTATGACAACCAGAATTTTGATAAAGATATTTATATATTTCTATCTCTATATATTAAAAATAAATAAGATTTAGACACAGAACAAATGATTGTGCTTATCAGACAGTCATTTGTCTCAGATCGATCGATCGAACCCACAACCTTCGACTTAGCAGTTTGGTCTTGGTAATTAGATTAATAGGGCTCTCAGCATGTGTGCTGTCAAACAGCAATGCCGTAAAAACTCTATGGCCAAGTCATCATCATTTACATATTGGATATCCGTATCGACAGTGTGTAGTGGGTTGTAATCCGTGAAAATTGCCGGTTTATTGCTATCGTTAATAATTTTATGTTCATTGTAGTTATCGGCCGTGTGTCGAACAACTGTTTTAATTGCTACTGTGCTACTGAATGAATTCACTCATGTTGTTCATACATATTGATGATATACTGTTGTACACTTATCCGATGTAGGCCATCGTGGCTAGTCTCAGCGGAGAGCAGTCAAATACACAGGAAGTATTATAGTACACAAGTGTGTGCGTAAGCACAGGTGCACTCTCTGTAACCTCATTCTCACAATCCAATGGGATGGTTATCCGACACCACCGGACAGAGAACAAGTGCAGAACTGAAGGTTTTACTTCCAAATTAAAGGTTATTTTTACTTTACTTCAAAACTCAATATCACTTTCATGGCCCAATTTGGGAACCGAACCCGTACCACTAGACCAACGAGACAGTTTACATATTGATAAATTCATTTTAAAAATAATTGAGTTCAGATTTGCTCTGCTGTGAGTATGCTGTGACGAGTAATGCATGCAAATGCAAAAACAAGGTATATCCAACAGTGAGACTCTGAATGAACTTCTGTTGACTGCGTCGATGGTGCAGTGGTAACGTATGCGACTGCTGTGCTAAGATCACGGGTTCAATTCCGTCTGTAAATATATTTTGGAGTTTGGCTGTTTTCTATGTACATTATGGACGTATTTACAAAAACAATTATCTATGTATTCTATCAGTCATCTACTTTTCATAGTACAAGCTCTGTTTAGTTTGAAACTATATACAGTGTGTACCACAGGTGTAAATGTTACCAGTTAGTGCCATTGATATCAATGTTGATATTATTCAAGAGCGTACTTGGTCCAAAGATCACAAGGTTATGTTTTATTTAAAATCGTTGTATTTTTAAGGTGTTTAAAACTAATTTAACGGGTTACTAATTCATTTTTAGTGCTGTTTAATTAATATTTTCTATAAAAGTTTATATACTTAAATTTTATATTTCAACGTCAAATTATTACAACCAAGATTCAAATTCAAACTAAAAAAGCTAAATTATTAAGCATGATGAGAGTTTAACTTTGAAAGTTAATGTTTATTTCTTAAGAAAACAAACAAATAACTAACAAAAAATAATACTATAAAAACACATTTATAAATTTGAAACAATTATGTTTACTTTTCTGTGATATCTGAGTTAATTAAAACATTATATAACACTATAAAGAAACCATTCAATTAAAAGAAAATGATAGATTTATAAAAGTGTTTATCATTCGAGTGCGTAGTTATAATGTTAAAAATACATACTTCAGAAAGTTGAAATTTTTGAACCAAGTAGTAACAAATATTTTTGTAAAATTCACATCACTCATTAAATACCTTTTCTTTTCAACCCTAGTTCATTCGCGTCTGTGGATTTTACTTATCGATTGGCACTGAATATTGAGGTCAATAAAATATTTTTTAATTTACGTATATCCCAATTAATATAATAATTACGTCTATCTCAATTAGTTTCACCTCTAATATGATGCCACGATTACAAACAAATCACATCACATTACACACATTTCGTAACTAAACTGCCATCGACCAACAAAACTGCCATCTCACGAAGTAACACTTTTAGTCGCAGCCACACATTTCGACCAAAAAAACGTAATGTATGAATAAAGCCTTACAAAACAAACATCACTAACCTTTACACCTCGAAGTTTAAAAAAGTAGCGTCGACAAAAAGTCGAAGCACAATAAATAAATATGGGAGGAAGAATGTCGCGGTGTGGCGCGAAGTGGTCGAGCCCCGCGTCGACGTACAAAACGAACAAGTGTGCTTGCCGGCTCGTACAACGAGATTTGGCTACTGTTCAATGTTATAGCTCCATTGTTCCTCCCTTTGTCTATTCATATCTACATTTTACAGCGTCTTATTTTTTTATATAGTCAGACCTGTTCAATCGTAACCCGCTTGATAGTGTATCAAGATGTTACCCCCTCCCCCCCCTCCGTACGATACAACATGTGTAAAACTGGAAAAACACTAGATTTAATCATGGTATTTGTTAGATGGCTAAGCTCTTGTGTTACATACCTGTAGAGTTTGTCGTATATCTGTTTACTTACGCCCATACTTGGCCTCGATGTATGTCAAGTCAAATATCTTTTTAATAAAACCTCATTGATGTGACTTTAACTAAACATCAAACCGATAGTCGCGGTACACTTTATATGAGTGTGGTTTGACTAGCTATTGTCAAGTCATTAACACATAATACTGATTTGAGGATATTAAAAATATTAAATTGCTGGTATAGAAAATTCAAAAGATCCTATGTTTACGATCTTTTATTTACTTTTATATCTTTACTGGCTCTTGCCCGCGGCTTCGCTCACATGGAATTTGGTCTGCCATACTAAGTTTCGTAACAGATCATGTTAAATATTTTTTTTACATACAAACAATCCATACACCATCTTTGTGTAACTTTAATGGCTTAGGCAGTGTACGGCAAGATAACTCTCTGAGGCCAGATTTTTTTTCCGACTTAATTGACATACGACCAAACTTAGCCTATATGTTACTCCGATGTATAACCTATTTAAATATACTCGTAAAAAAAAATTACAAATATTTTAATTTAATAATTCACAGAAAGATTTTTTCACTAAGGCTTTAAATAAAATGTGTAATAACGTAGATATGTTAAATGCTGTATCTAACAAATATTTGCCGGCATCATCATCATTATCATCAACGGCCTTTAACAGTCCACTGCTGGACATAGGCCTCACCTTAAAAAAGGAGGTTTTGGCACGCTGGACAAACGGGTTGGTATAAAGTTTGTATCAAATTTTCTTTCTCTTTGTAGTGATGTTTTTCTTACATAGTTTGCTCCCTTAGTCGCCTCTTACGACACCCATGGCATGAATAGGGCTGGTGATACTACATATTCTGAAGCCGTTACCACACGGCTCTGTGTTAATACCAAAACATGCCTTACATAAATAGTAATAGAGTCATAAATTCCTTTGAACCTCATTATTTTTAAAGACATCTCCCGCGTCAGGAACATGTCCTGTGTTGAAGACTTTTGCCAACATGCAAGCAACAGACACAAAGAATACCCAGACTCTGAACAACAATTTATGGATTACACAAAGTACTGTCTCATGTGGGGTTTGAACCCACAACACTCAGTGCCATAGAGAACAGCGTGACGACCGCTTAAACCACTACGCCATTCGTACAATCAAATCTAGGACTCTGATAAATTCGGTAACGAAATTTTTTCAATGACGAAAGAATTATCGTAATTCCCGTTTTCTGTGAGACCATCTTATCAATCTAGTCGAGCTAGCCAATATAATATCGTAGAAAAAACCCATGAAAATTCGGCTGCACGGTTGGCCTAGTGGTTTAAGGGGTCGTCACGCTGTTCTCTATGGCACTGAGTGTTGTGGGTTCAAACCCCACATGAGACAGTACTTTGTGTAATCCATAAATTGTTGTTCAGAGTCTGGGTATTCTTTGTGTCCGTTTCTTGTACGTTTGTAAAATCCCTCGCGACACAGGATTTATTCCTAAGGCGGACGTTGATTTTTATAAAAAACTAAATTGAAGATGGTGTACTCCTAACCAATTTCGGCCACGGCGGTCAGCCTCAACGGAGACCAGCAAACTGAGCAGGAGATATTGCAATGCACATGTGTGTACGCAAACACAGGGTACTCTCTGTTCCCGCACTCTCAAAATCCGATGGGATGGTTAGCGGACACGACCGAAGAGAGGTTGCGGATGTCTCAGATGCGCAGGGGTTAAGATTACAACTTGCATACTCCAAACTGTTATTAAGCGTATCTAAAATCACACCTCGAGGCCCGACCTGGGAATTAAACACAAGACCTCTTGATTGGTAGTCACTCTGACCACTAAACCAACGAGGCAGTCAACATGAAACACATCCTACTAATATTATAAATGCGAATGTAAGTTTGTTTGTTACGGTTTCACACGAAAACTACTCAACCGATCATCATGAAATTTTGTACATATATTCTTGGAAGGATTAGAAGTAACATAGGATACTTTTTTTAAACTATAAATATTTATTTAAAATGATCTGTTACGAAACTTAATGTGGCTTCGTTAGGTAGTAGAGCAAAGCGCCAGCATCCGTGTTGTCGTGTTTCGTTGGTAAGTGTGAGACCGGAGGCCCATTGATGCAGGGGTGACAGTTATCGTGGTAACTGTGTAAGCCTTACACTGCCACGATGACTGTCATGCCTTTTACGTCCCCAAGCGGGGTGTGAAAAAACATTTCACAAGGCCACCATAGTGTGGCTCACCATACTGTATTGTCTGCTTTTGCAATGAGTATGGTGACCACAACCCTTGGATTCTATTCATGTTTTCCATCATGCAGAGTAGAGTCATTTTGGTAGGCTCTTAATATAGAAAAAAAGACCAAATTCCACGTGAGCGAAGCCGTGGGCAAAAGCTAGTAACGTATAAAGAAGTGTTACTATGCTGACCACACCCCAGCCGACGGCAGCCGCCTTACAAAGAAACATTTAAAACTATTTACAGCGAGTCGGTCAATCGCAAACAACGGCTGAGTTGCCAGACTATTTGCTCGAGTTCGACCGTACTGTATAATATAAATAAGCACCTAAGTGAACAAATATCCCACACACACAAATGAGAAATATATGTTTATAAAACGTAGCTTTGTATAATATGCTGCGAACTTCTGGTTACCTGGTACTTGAGATGAAGATACAGAGACTTTTATACCACTTAAATGGTAAATACGTAGATAGTGCTTTATCAACAGCGTCCTTATTAGCGGTAACAGGTTAACCACCTATTACATGGGACCAAAATACTGGTGCAAAGTGGGCTTCATGCTTCCAAAACTTCCCTAAGGAGCTTAACAGAAATGCTACCAGCACCGGGACTTTTACCATATTGAGTTGGGCGACGTCTGTGTGCAGCTGTGTCGATCCAACTCTCCACTTTATGGATGACTGGACATGTGTAGCCAGCATCTTTAGTTAGAAGTGACTTGATCGATTGTAACTTCGTGTCAACTGAGATGTCAACATCCCATCTTGCGGCCTGCCGTCCCATCGAAGAAGTAGGCTTGATTTTAAGTATATATCTACATATGTTTAGTTAGTACTTTTGATGCGATTGAGGTGATATGTACGATATTTGTGAATGAGTGTTATTGAATGCCTTAGCAGTCTTTTTTACATCATTATCATCAACAACTTTTAACAACCCACTGGTGAACATAAGCTTCTCCTTAGCAAGGAGGTTTTGGCCTACTATACCACGCTGGCCAGACGGGTTGGTGTAAGGTTTGTTTCAAGTTTTCCTTGTCTTTGTAGTAATATTTTTCTGAATAATTTGTTCCCTTTATCTCTTACGCCTCCACGGGCGTCGTGGGACAAATAGGGATAGTTTACTCCCCAAAAAGAAAACTCCGTTTGGGTTCTGGACGTTTGGACGGAAAAAAAACTCCGGTGCAAAACTCCGTTGTCTTAATCACCACACGGAAGCATGTATGTAACATAATCTTTGAAATTCATTTTCGTCTTTAAAACGTTTCCCGATTAGATTAAAATTACTCTATTGAAGACCAGACAATGAAAAAATGTAAAGACTTGGTCTGATCATTCGATTTTAAGATTAGATTACCTTAGAAAACAATTTACTATAAGTTAAAAATAATCTACCGCTAGCGTCATACACATATGAAAATGCTTTGTTTTTTTTTCTTCTTCTATATTAACAGCTTGCCAAATTGACTCTACTCTGCCGAATGGAAAGAATGAACAGAACCCAAGAGTTGTGGTCAGCATGCTCATTGCAAATGCAGAAAATGCAGTATTGTGACCCACACTATGGCGGCATTATGAGATGCTTTTTGACATCCCAGTTGGGGACGTAAAAGGCATGACAGTCATCGTGACAGTGTAAGGCTTACACAGTTACCACGATAACTGACATCCCTGCATCACTGTTAACAAAAGTCAATAATACACGTTTTAAATATTCAACTTAATTTTTATTTATTTTTATGTTATAATTGTTTTGTTTCGATAACTTCCTGCACTGTTGACCTTCCAATATTAAAGTGTATCACTATCTCGAACAATGTTAACTTTATGATATTAGAACAAAGGGGCATCGGAAATCCTCCGGCGGCCAAGCATTTTAGCACAACCATAAAAATATTACACGCGCCGGTAAGGGCACCATGTTTGATGAGAATCTGAGAAACTTTGAAAGAAACGGTTGCTTTTAACATTAATATTGGTTTCTTTTATTTTCAATTACAATATATATATACTCGTATGTATCTATTTATGAACGCAGCAATTATAGACCCTATTATATATTGCTCAATTATTTTCTTATGTAAACACCCATACACTCGCAGTAAAAAATGCAAAAAACTAGTGTTTCGTTAAAAGTACCCTTTCATAAAATTCATATAAAATGCAATTTTAACATATACTTGTAATAATAATAATAATTTATTGTTTCTCACACACAGTTTCCAACTTTCATAATATAATTTATGCAGCAAATTCAGCTCATCTAGACATAATGTGTGTGAGAGACTGCTGCACTAGACTTGTATTACAGATTACCAGCCACTCCAGACTCTGGGCAGTGGAATTTATACTATAGTGGAATTATATTAAATATGTAATATAAGGTAAAATTTAGCGAACACAAAAACATGACACAAGATAGATTTAATGGAAAAAAGAGTAATTAAAGTTGAAGGCAATCGTAGAGAAGGGATTTGGCTTAGACGATGTTATGTTTACAATTACTGTTTCGAACTTACAGCAAAAACAAATGCTAGCTATATACATATATGGACGACAAAGGAAGAAAATGAACGATTGAAGCCTATTAATACCAATAAATACCTATAAGATAAACAGTTATTGATAAAATTATAACCATTTGTTAATCTATAAAGAAGTTACTCAGTTTCTGCATTGAACAATATTGCAATACGGTCAATTAGGAGTATTTACGTAATTGAAAGTTAATTGTTCCGTGCCGTAAATATCGTTGTCACCCTACTTCCAAGCCTAGTCGACCACCGTATGGCTGACTGTTGTGTACCTAACCTATAGCTCACATTTCCTAGTAATTCGCACATTCTCTACATAAGCACGATCAATAATAATTTGGTTATTAATGATCAAATTCTATCGGCCATGTTTAGAGATTTTATTCACTGTTACTGTCATGTTCTCTTTAGAAAACTCATTGAATTAATAAATAAAGAAATACATTATTAAACAAATAGTGTAACAACGTAATTATTCAGGTAACTACACAGTGTAGAGAACCTTAGAGAGGCAATCAAAAGAGAATTAGAAACGTTCTGAAACATGTTATTGCAATTTTGTAGCAATATGTTAAGACTTGTTTATACAGAGAAACTATTGCCTACTCTATACATGCCTCAAAGTCAGCTCATCATCATCACCTTCATTATCTCAGTTTGCTGGACCTAGGCCTCCTCAATGTTCCCTACAACAGCCGGCCCCATTCCACAGTCAATTTAATCTCTCTTATTTCAAACAAATGTGCAAAAAATGGTTAGGAAATTCGCTATATTATTAAGCAGCTCAATTGTTAAATAGCCGAGACCTTATAACTAAAAAATGAAAAATCTATTTACTACATCACATTTTTTAACAAAAATAAAACTCTACCCCATTCCCTGTCCGCTCCGCGTTTTGTTTACCAAAGTCTTCCATTATTAAAAAGATGTATTGCTAGTGATGTGCCACTGTTCGTAGCTTATCGACATCGATAAAAATAAATGGCAAGCGTACCCTCATTCGTTATTCTCGACGATTAGACAGTTAAAATGGTCGCCAGTTTCGTTACACGAGAAATCTTTTTCTATCATTAATTATTCTGTCCTTTTTTTGTGTAACATTTTTTGTAGTTTTTTGAATGCTGATCTGCGTTTAATGGATAATGAACTGTATCAGATACTGGTATTATATATTTCAGTGAGTATAAATTTGCAGGTCTATTAATTGTTCTAAATATTAAATATCTGTACGTCATGTTTGTATGTTGCCTTAAATAATATAGGAATCTATTATTATTTTAGTTTGCATGGTAACTTATATGCGAATATTTGTGAGTAAATGATAATACTACCTTTACTACTCTTTATTTATGACAATCATTTATATCATAACAAACAGAAACACAAATAAATACTAAAACAGTATGAAAAAAAAATGCAAAATTGATTTTTAGAGTACGCTTCCAATTTCCTGTTAATTTTTGTATACTTTTAAACATTTATTAGCTTTTTAATAAATAATACAACATGAATTTTTAAAATTAAGTAAGCTTACGATAAAGTTTGATAAACCGTAAAATGTAATAAATAATTATGACAACAATGACCAACCTTAAATAACTTATGAATAAACTATTGGATATAAAGAGTTTAACCATTCACTTATTTTCTAGGATATTTGACGTCAACAGCAGTAGTTTACTTTAATAATAATTAAAATAAAAATAATAAATTTATAAGAACATAGATGTTTAAGGAGCACACAAATCTTGTGAGATCAACTGTAACTGATGTATATTCAATAGGTACAAAATAATAAAAAAAAGAACCGGCAAAGTAGAACTTCAAAATAAATTATACAAAGTCTCACAACGTTGAAGTCTCTCTACTTCGACTACACGGTTGTCCAACTGCACGCAATGGTTGCAGCCACGCCGCTCTCCACCGCGCTGTGTTGTGGATTCAAACCCACATGGGACAACATTTTGTGCAATCCACAAATTATTGTTCTAAGTCTGAGTGTTCTTTGTATGCGTTTCTTGTATGTTTGTAAAGTTCCTCGTGACACAGGATTTATTTCTAGGGCAGACATTGTCATTTAAAAAAAAATATGTTTAATAATCCCTCAAAATATTTGCACATTATTGCAATACCTTTTAAAGCTTAATTTTTTTTTCGAAAATGCTGTTGATGAGACTGTCCATTTTACCCCTACAAAAATATAATTATATCGGCCAGCGTGTGCCCCTGCATTATGAAGCATTAGCATGCGCTCCGCAGGGTACTATATTAAGATTTATTAACCCTATAAGTTAGGGTCTTAGTCCCTGGCTTAGCCCAACGTGTAATGTTTGATTATTTCGCCTTTTAACACTATGGTTTTTAACATTTAACTTTACTATTACTCATAATAAAATAAAAATGTGAAATTATTACGGTTAGGAACCAAAATCTAAACTATTTCTTTACAGTCTCAATGAAAACAATTTCATTATTGTTGAAATCATCATAATTTCATCATCATTATCATCATTAACAGCCTTTAGCAGTCCGCTGCTTGACATAGGCCTCTCATTAAAATGGAGGTTCTGGTCTACTATATCACACTGGCCAGACAGATTGCTGCAGGACTTGTTGTCGTGTCCTTCATAATTTACTATCTTAGTCGCCTATTACGACAACCATGCAATGAACAGAAATGGTGACACTATGTTTCCTCCGTCATCACACGAATCATCATAGGTTGCTTCCATCATAATTTACTTAAGTTTAAATGTCATTAACATTTTAAATATAAATAAATACTGCTTTTAACTTCCTCGTGAGTCATAAAGATCAGTTAACTTCCTTTTTAGTTCGAAAGGTAAGTTAGTTTACGTTTTAATATTAATGATATTTATATATCTAACGAAAACCAAATGATAAGATATAAATGTCATAAATAAAAGAAACATTCAATAAAACAAAACGTGAAAATACATGATTCAAATATAGTTTTTAATAAATATGCGAACGTTACAAGCAACCACACTACTGACTGACAATGTGTAATAGTGTTATGTTGTGCTCACTTAATACCATATCATTAATACAGAATCAATTAATTAATAATATTACAATGATGAATCACAATCGATAAGGGTGTGCCTTTTAACGAGGTACGAATTCGTAACAAAATGTTTTTAACACCTGGCCGAACTATATCGATCGACAGGTGTACTCTTTATCGATATTTAAAATTTATAGGTGTTTAACACTATTTTATTCTTAATATGAAAACGGTTAATTGTCTGGTAGCTGCGACATATGTCACTAATTGAATTTGAAACAAAACGGGAGCCATAGAGCGGTCATATTATTTATTTGCATCCACCTTTGGACAGCGGTAGTCACTTACCACCAGGTGAACCATGTGCTCGTTTTTCACTCGTCCCCCTTCTGTATTCCGTCTAAAATCTTCTTTGCATCTATACAATTATCACATTCAAATCTAGGTTAAAACAATTATTTTTGTAACTTTTCCTTATGATATTTTTTAATTATTAATTATAAATAAATTTATCCCTCTATGTGAAAGTGGTCCAACAAATACATAAATATTGTTAAACTTTCGCATTTATAATGGCATAACACACATACCTTATAACCCGAATATTATTCATAACGTATTATCGAAACCAGAAATTGCATCACATAAACACTTATCACAATAAAAGATAATGTTACCAACAAAAAATACACCCCATAATCTGGCAACCCCATAATACGGGGATTTACTTGTGATTTAGCATTATTTGGCGCCATTTGCAATAAAATTGTATTGAGGATCAGTCGCGAGTTAATTTTGTTGGTTCAGGGGTGTGATAGGGTCAGTGTTCGATTCCCAGGTGGGTTAGGAAATAAGAAATGAGTGATCATTAGTTTCGTTGACCCGTAATGGTTCCTGGACGAGGGACTGTGTGTTAGTTATTGGTGTGGATTAAAATCTTTGTGGGAACTAATGATAGAGAAGATGAAATTTGAAGTTGGTCATTTATCTTCTTTACCAAGCTTCGGAAACTCGAAAACAAGAGAAACTCGGAAACAAAGAGTGCTTTTTTCTTATGTGGGTATGATCATTTTCATTTTCTTTTCACCATAAAAATACAGGACGATAGAGAGACCTTTATTGAGAAGCAGATTTGCTGACGTACCTTTTTTGTTTGTGTAGCAATAAAAAAATTTCAACGTATACCTAAACTTGAAATCCAAATTTGACGTAACGCAGTTACGTCAAATTTGGAAAAACTAGGTTCTATGTCGGCAAATGTACTATTATTCCCACGGTAGACTGTTTTGAACTTTCCTGGGTTCTTAACCCTAATATGTACTTTGATCTAGTTCTATTCTCGTAGTATTGAATGAACAAAATATACAAAAAATCTAACTTTTTTAAATTTTTAAAATTTTTCAATTCCTCAATAAAAAACATAAATTATATTTATTAATAATAACAGTATCATGAAAACTACTAATTTTCCACAAATAACTGTGCTTAATTTAAAATAGGCAAACCATATTAAGAAAAGCAATATTTAATACCAATTAAGATGATAGTGTGTACTTTCAAACTTTCGCATTCCATGATATTATTAAAAGGAAAATTAATAAGATCAATAAAAATACCATTAGAACCAGGTCACTCTTGCCGTGGTCTGATTAGCCCTAAACGATCGAGTCAACTCCCGTTTATAAAACTCACATCTAGTGTTGCCACCAACCGATTTACGATTTTCCACTAAATTTAATGCGACCAGTTAAAAATAAACAACTCCCACACAACTATTCCCCACACCTAATTATTCGTTCCCCTCAGTTACCCCATGGTGTAATCCTTGTGCTATATTGACTTTTAAATCCTCCGCTCGCCGGCAGGGGGCGCCAGCTGCACTGTTATTAATACGGATTACGATGCTCAATTAAATACGTGTTTTGGTTTATGCAGCCCTAATATTATGGTATGTAGATTATAATTTATTTATCACTGCTCAGAGATATGTAACACGTTTTTTTTCTATGAAAACCATGTCTATGTTGTGGAGAATTGAGATACTCGTGTTTCTTCTTTCCGCCATCTTACCACTACCCGTAGATTGAACTTTTGCAAATTACTGATAGCTGCTTAAAGACTTATTGACAACATCAAATAAAAATTATTTATTTATTTAGTACCTGGCAAACTAACAGCTATTTATAAAATAATATATTTTTTTTTGCAGTCACTATAAAGAAGATTACACATCTTCATTTATAGGAATATGTTGGAGTTACAACTTAAGTATAATTGAATATAATTTAATAAACAGTAATTAATTACTCTCAAATCAACCTATCGCCGTCCACTGCTGAAGGAAAGTCTCTCGAAAGAAGCGTCCACCCCGGTCTTGGGCAATCCGTATCCATCCGCTGCCAGTCACCTTCTTCAAGTCGTCGATCTATCCTGGCGCGGGGTGCCCTTACTATATTTGCCCAATAGTGGTCTCCACTCTAGCACACTTACTATAATCATGATATTTGAACCTGCAGGTGCACGCATAGCACTACAATTTTAAACATTAACAAAAAGCAACAAAAACAACCAAAAATAAAAATAAAAAACAATAAAAAGCCATCGAGCTGCCTCTCCATGAATGTCTTTAATGTTGCTTGAAAACACACAAGGCGCTGCAATTTGATTTAAATATTTTGAACCTCCATCTTTTATCTGACCTTTCAATTTCCGGTCAGCGGTCTAGATGGTCTAGGACCGTTTTACTTCAATTGTCAGCGCTCCTGTGTCAGAAGTTACATGTCTCGTAACAACTTCAGCGTGTTTATTCTTAGAGCTAAGTCTATAAACGTTTTTTTTTCCTATTTTGAGAGCCTACCAAAGTGACTCTACCCTACCTGATAGAAAGCATAAATAGAATCACAGAGCTGTGGTCACCATACTCATTTTGTCGCGGAAGTAAACTCTACCGTCTATAAACAGATGATCAGAAGAACGGAACTTACTCGTTGATGTTTGTTTCCAGCAATTGACTGCAATGTGTCTGATTAATTGAAACTATCAGAAGTGAATTCATTAAAACCTGATTAGTGTTTTATGTTACACTTTTTTCTTTTTAAAAAGAGTTACTGAACGACATTCTTCTTCATTGGAGGTTACTTCTAAATTTAAAAGAAAACGTGTATGTGTTCTTTTGTTTGCACGTAAGAAGTTAGATTTCTTTTGCGTAACAAGATTGCAATCTTTCTAAAAATTTTATCCTTCGCGTTAGCCTGTTTGTAGAGAAAACAACACTAATAATAGAAAAAGTATTTAATACATTAAAAAAAAGTTTCATTATAACGCATTATCTAGTTTATTTAAATATCATAAAAGAATTATTTGTACATGATTAAAATAAAATGTTGACTACCTAGTTCCATGGTGTCGTGTTTTCGTGACGGTGTGTGCGCGCAGTGTCCAAATTTACTCTTACCCTATTTCTTATTTATCTTTTTGAAGTGAAACTTCTTTATCGGGGTTGGAAAAAAATTTAGTGTAACATTTTTTCGTTACGCGTCACATTTTTTCGTTACGCGCCATCTTTTTCTTATCCCTACCACGCGTGATTCGAAGTATACTTTCTCCAGCGGAGTAGGGATTGGTAAATGTCTCGTATGTATTTTGCGGCCCGTTTTGAGTAGTTACATTTTTGAAATCCAGGTGGCGATTGCATCGACTTCGGACGGGTTTAAATTATTTTTTTGAAAAATAACGTCATAATGAAGTTTCACTTCTTACGAGTGTACGCTAGTACACGCACACATTTTTTTTTTCCAACCCGTCTGACCAGCAGGGTATGGTTGGCCAAAACTTTTCGAAGGAGAGGTTTATGTTCAACAGTGGATTATTAAAAGCTATTAATGATTTTTTCCTAACCCACCAAAAGAAGCATAAACTTAACTAAAAATGATGTCTTTCCTTATAAATAATAACCTTAAATGACGTATTCAAAAATCCTTTTAACGCGCTCTTCCTCGTTAATTATCACTCTCCATCACAATACGATCCCTCCGTAAAGAAACTGTTCCATTAACAAACATGGTACTGGAGCGGGGATATCTTAGTACATGCAGTCCCAAGCCAGTGTTGGACAGCTACACGCGAATGATATTAAACCTCCCTGGAGACCTGCTCGGCGGGTACGCGGCCCTGGTTCTCTCAGTACAGATGTCTTGCTTTGTGGGGTGATAAAATAATAATAATGTTTTAATATTTATGAAGTATTTTATGGTAGTGTGACATAGAAACCATTTTAGTCATGGTAAGATTTTTTTTATTTACATTTTCCTTTACAATATAATAAATTAGTCACGAAAACAACTACATACAATCTGGTCGTAGATCATCGTTAATTCCGTAAGATTTTTTTAAAGACTAAACTCATATTAAGAATACATCCTAAATCACGGGGACTTTAAAAACATACAAGAAACGGACACAAAGAACACCCAGACAACAATTTGTGGATTACACAAAGTTTTGTTCCGTGTGGCGTTTGAACCCACAACACTTAGCGCAGTAGACACAGATGTGGCGACCACTCAAACCACTGTTTCATCCGTGCAATGAAATTAATCTCTATAAGTTTTATCACAACATCTATGGTGATTATGGTCCTAATGATCTCCTCAATCACAGGATCGACCTGTAATAAGACGCACAACTTTAGTATGCTCTTAACCTACTGAAATTTCAGTACTGTTTTTCCTGTAAGAATAGAAGTGTCCCCTAGATCCTGCAACATATCTATTTGTTTTTATTAACCCAATTGACGTACTCATGGTCTAAAAGCGATAATACAGTCAAATAGGGTTGACGTTAACCAGACTATAGGCCGTAAACCAACAAAAACTCTTCACAATGTTACGTATTGTGGTAATATTAAAAATAAAATTCTGGAAGGATACGAAAACGAAGACCAATTACACTTATGATTATTTTCAGTACCTTGCTTTTAACCATTACAGTTTAATATAAATGTAAATAGCCTCTTTTTCTTTTTTTTTTCATCTGTGTTAAAATACCACCGAAAGGTTATGTCGGAATCGAACCGACCGAAAACCGTACGCCGTCTCAGGTACCAGTAGTCGGGGAACCTGGTGCACCCTAATAAGGAAATCCCTGGAACCCCGACAATGTAAATACCATACACTCTTTCCTAAACAATTGATCATCGATTGTCAACCATTTTTTACTATCCGATTGCGTATAAAATATAACCGCGTTCAACAAAACAAAATGGTTCCCGTTCACATTAAAAAAGTATCTTTTTAAACTAAATAATTAACCCTTTATTACGTCTATGTACAAAGTCCAGCGATGTTTAGAAATCTCTAAGAATTAAAGCGAGACGTAATGAACCAGCCTTCATTCAATTCCCGCACTTCCTAAGTCAGCGGATTACGAGGCGTCTACACCGAATAATTAACTTTGCATAAAGCCAAACGATAAACTTAAACTTTTGTTTCTAACTTTGACGACAATTGTTTATTAAGATGAATGAAGAAATTTGAAAATGAAATGTTCTGACAGTTCCAACTGTTTCATAACTACGTATCTTAGAAATACAAAACGCTAACTCTAAATATAGCTTGTATTGTCTGTTTCTCGCTATGTGGTGACGGATTAAGCATACGGAGTATCACCACCCCTCTTCATCCGGGGGATGTGGTACGAGCCGACTAAGAGAGTCAACTACGCAAGACAATACCGCTGCAAAGAGAAGGAAAACTTGATAAAAAACCTTTTTTTTAACTTGTGCCGTCACCCCACCGGGGTTTACGGCGGGGTGGTGTGTCGGAATCGGACCGACTAAAACCACACGGTGTGCCACTCTGCGCCTGATATAGAAAGGATCGGGGAACAGCTGCTATTACGACATCCAGATCCTTGATACAAACTCTATAGCAACCGTCTGACCATTAGTAGACCAAATCCTCAATAGATCCTACAGTAGATTATTAAAGACTGAAGACGTGATATGCGACGTGATATTTATTTTAGAAAGATGAGTAAATAATGGTTATACATAGATTTAATTTTCATACAATTATCACGTGTTTGAACCTGTGCGTGCAATTCTAAATGTGTGACGTTGCTCTACTGTCACGATGTAGAGTTCATAGTAATGATTTTTTGTAAAACTGTTTGACAATATTTTGAAAGCTGTAAAAATATACCCATCTCACTTTACATAAAGAAAAATAATTCACTAAATGACAATTGGGTTTCATGAAAATGCAAATTTGTCGGTATCTTGCTTTTGACATTTTTGACTCTATGACCGGGCTTTCGGTCAACATTGTTTACAGTGTTGGATATGTTATGAGCTCAAAATTAGTAATTTTTGACCGACTTTCAAAATCCATTTTTTTACAAAGACCTTGTCAGACGACGCAATTGACTTTATTTAAAAAACCTCATGCACTCATCGGCGGACTTAATGCCCTAGGTGTTCTCTATCATCCAACCTTTGAATGATGTGGAAATTTCATCATATCTATATAATCTATATCTATAAAATCAGAAATAGACAGACTTATGCACTGATTGATTGATCAACGAACAGCTGAAACTGCATTATCTAAAATCATGAACATTTGCACTGACACTGTATGTGTTGGAGTGTTCGGACTTCCCGATTACAATGACTTTGAGAAAGAGATATGCAGCCTTGACCAATACCGTTTTCTTTTCACTGCTTTACCTTCTTTGCTGCCATTCTTTTCTTCTTTAATACCCTGCCAATTTTCATATACTTACAAAGGTGAATAGAATGTCCACTAAGAACTTAGGGCCCCAACACAACCTCACCTGCAAGTGGTGCTGATAGACGGACGAGGTTATGGCAAACAAAACATCACAATTAGCGACAATAAGCTCACCACATATTGCGAGGTACCAAAACGCTGGCAAAAAGTGAGCGTTAAATATGCCTCTGCCTACCGCTCCGAGGAAACTGGCGTGATTTTATGTATGTGAGATATTTCCTAAAGTGCCTTGTTGACGACAGTCTAAACAGTGTACAGAACTATAATCGAAACGGTGTCGACATTAAATAAGTTTGTGTTTACACTTTTACAGGTACACCCGTAAGCACATATTTGCGATTATACAGTTCAATCATATTTGTACACCATTCACATGTCATACTTTCTAAAAGCAAGTAATAAAACTATAATATTAGTCACATTAGCGTTACTAATAAATGCAATTTACTAGACATATTCTCTAACAAACCCATCCACTTAAATGTATTCGACTGCACGGTTGGTCTAGTGGTTTAAGCGGTCGCCACGCTGCTCTCTCACATGGGACAACACTGTGTGATTCATAGATTGTTGTTCTGAGTCTGAGTGTTCTTTGTGTCCGTGTCTTGCATGTTTGTAAAAGATCCCCGCGACACAGGATTTATTCCTAGTGTGGGCGTTGTCTTTTTATAAGTAAGTAAGTAATTCAAATATATCGGTAATAACGGTACCAAAAAAAAAACAAATAATAGCTAATATGTGTATATAAAATTCGTAAAAAGCAACTTTGGTAGGTAACTCTACAAGGTGGTCTGACGACCTGGTGCGGGTCGAAGGAAGCCATTCTATGCGGACGGCATGAGACCGTCTGAGTGGAGAACCTTTGAAGAGGGGTATGTCCAGCAGTTGATGTCTTTTTGGTGAGATGATGATGATGATGATAATATGTGTATAAAATAGTGATGAACTAAATATTCGTCACCTTGACAACTGTCACCGCGTTTGTGTAGTTATTATATAGATGTTCATTTATGATTAAATGACATACAGTAACTTTTATTAGGCGACTATTTTTCAAGCTACAATTCACTAAATAAGGCAATGAAAAAAAAAACTTGGAAACCTTTGGATCTTTCAGAGATTGATGAGAAATTTGTTATAGCTTCCAATTGGAAGTTGCAATGGATCGTTGTGCAGCTAGATTGGATATAGATCTCTCCTTAGAAAATAGGTTTCATAAGTAAAAGTATCAGAAAAGTATTTCCTTAAATATTTGTAGTCTATGAATCTAAACCTTATAACGTTACCGCTATAAAGTCACTACTCTATGTAAAAAAAACCTCATTCGAAATTCAAACCATCGCAAGCTACTGAGCTTTTTTCTTTTTTAACTGTTTGAAAATAGAACGAGATATTTAAAAAACGGTGTACATTGCTCCCTCCAGTATTATTTAAGTAGACATTGTGCACACACGTAAGCACACACACACACAAACTCACAGCACTACATAACGATACCGGAAGGAAGGCGGGCGGGGCTTGCAGTAAGGATTACAGTTATCTGATCCGATATCGATAATATCGACATCTTTTAATTAAACTTTTGCAACTTTAACTGTACATTATAATGAGGTCATAAAACTACTCGTGAACCTTGATGATTGTTTGGTGAATAATTTTTATATTTTGTTTTGTGTCGTTGATTTAGGAGTTAATTTAAAAAAAAATTACAAACAGCTATAGATTCTATAAAAGTTACTTCTATTGAATATAAGTTAGATAAATATCGAACAAAAATCTCTAATTTTACTAATGAAAAAGATCATAAACAACTTTTTAAATAACTATCAATATCTAGAGAATTTAATTAAATTAAGTTAGAATGCTTAGTATAAAATACATGCAAATGTCTCACTTTAGACTTAAAATAAAAATATTTATTATATTTCTAATTTGTGATTTTCTATGCTCTCTAATATATAATAGTGTTAATTATTTATATGTTTACCCAAAAAGGATTTAATTATTCATTATTTGATTTTGAAAAAGAGTGACACTAACTATATTTTACATTAAAGACATGTCGAAGACATTACTTCAAAAAAAAACATAGCTATGTTTTTTAACTAGCATTATTATTTTTCTTTAATTGTTCGCCTCATTCTGCACTTCCATTAGTCGATTTTTAGGTTAAATTTATCGGTGTTTAGTAGAATTTTATGTAAAATTTATAATTAATATTAATACCTTCTTAATTTCTTCTTTCACCGACTTTAAAGTTCTCTACTACACGAATATTTAATTCAATGTTAACGTACTTAACAACTTGATAATTGTAAATTTTTTTCTTACAAGAATATTTTTAAAACAAAACATCGATATACCGTAATCCCATCACTACAGTCTGGTGGGGTGTACGCTTGCGCGCGTATGTATCGAGCGATGTCCTATATACTAAGCTATATACTACGTCATTTGTACTGCCTTCTACGCAAAACATTTCGGGAAACAAGTTCTTATTTTGTGTTGCCAGTGAAAAATTCTTGGCCAGCACATTTTAAAGGAAATATTAGTGAACTTGTACTCGTTGCATTTAGAATTATAATTATGAGCAACCTTTAATAATCTACTGGGTAGACACAGGGCACGAGTACAGGCCGCGCGGAGGTCCGCAACTCCTGGGACCCACGTTAAAAAAAAAAAAGAAAAAGGGTAGTGAAAGGTGGTTTGTGTCAAGCTTTCCTTCTCTTTACGACGCTGTTGTCTTGCGAACTTTTCAAATGAATTTGAAATGGACATAAAAAACACCCATACTCAGAACAATAATTTGTGAATCACACAAAGTGTTATCCCGTGTTGGGTTTGAACCAATAACACTCGTGCAGTCGGAAGTGGTGTGGCGACCGCTTTAATCACTACGACATCCGTTTACCATTTACCAGCTACATTTACCAGGGTCTGCAGGACACAGATTGGAAAATGTTAGAAAAATTCTGTAATTTTTGGCTCGTTGCAATCATTGCTGTAAAAATATAATTTATTGTAGTAGTAAGATTGTTATCAACATATATAAAAAGGTTAAGTTGCTTTCTGAAGTTTTAAAATTCAAATTATTTCCCTCCAATTGAGCTGAAATTTCGAAAATGTGTACAAACTGCTTCAAATGTTTCTTTTATTTTTATTTCGTGACGTTACAGCAAACGGTAACAGTAAAAGTTTAGTTTACAGTTTACCACTGTAATGTATACTATTCAATAACACCAAAACGGCTGAATTGAATTAGGTGAAATTTAGCACGGAGAAAGATTGTCTCACTCGGTGAATTGTAATGAAAGATTACTTAACACCGGTTTCTGGAAAAGTCATGGTATAAATTCCCTCACGCTCTCTTACTCTCTCACGACAAAGTTTATTAATATACTATCTTGCAAATCGAACTCATGACCTTAACAAAATCATCATACCTACGCACTACTACACAGTGATATTTATTTCTACAAGTAAGTCTTTTACAGATATTTTTACGCGTCGGACTTCCAACTATAAGACGCTGACATTTCCTCAGACTCAATCTAGTAAAAAATGCCGAAACAAGCCACAAAGTTGTTCTTTTTTAAGTCCTTAAAATTATATATCAGTAGTTTATAAGCTTCTTTCTGAACTATATTCCCATTGAAATAACGTAACGAAAACACAACGATATTAACTGAAATAGTGAGCGATAAACGCTTTACTTCGTCGTTTCGTTCGATCGAACTTTGATTGTAATTTACGATCGGTACGCGCCGCGCATACTGGTTACTGAGTCTACGGGATGTTGCTACAATAACGTTTCTATTATAAAGAGTTATAGTTTTTAGTTATGTTATTATAACGTTATGTGTCACAAATTTATCTATTTAATAATAGGTGAAGTAATTTGAAATTATTAAGGCAAGTTTTATACATTCTGGTAAATCTCCTGATAGACTATTCCGACCTTATTTGCCAGATAAACGACAGACTTCGATTTGTCACGGTCTTTGATATTATTTGAGATAAACATAAATGTATTATATCTCCGTATGGTGACGGATTAAGAATATAGTGTGACCACCCCTACTCACCCATTGGGTGTCGTAAGAGACAACTAAGGAAGTAAGCTACGTATGACAACATCACTGCAAAGAGAGGGAAAACTTGAAGTACCCATTCAACCAGCATGGTGTAGTGTACCAAAGCCTCCTTCCCAAGGAGAGGTCTATGTCCAGCAGTGGAATATTAAAGGCTGTTGATCATCATCACACACTAATTCCTGATTAGGTGTCAGCAGATTATATGCGATGCGTTATATGCGATGAGGCATAAAACCATGCGATGGCAGGTTATATCAAAATAACCTATCGCCGTCCACTGCATAAGTGGACGTAAGTTTCCCCCAAGGAGTGCCAACCATCCCGGTTTTGGGCACTTTGAATCTGCCCACACAACATTTGCCCAATCGTGATCTCCACTCTAGTACACTCCGGCTCCAGCGACAATAAGTAACATCAGATTATATGCGATGGCATAAAATTATGTTATATGCGATGGTAGGTTATATCAAATCAACATAGGTTGATTCGTTCAGCTGTGGACGGCGCTGTTACCGTCCACTGCTGAACGAAGGTCTCCCCCAAGGAGCTCCAACCATCCCGGTCTTGGGGGCAATTCGCATCCATTCGCTGCCAGCCACCTTCTTCAAATCGTCGGTCCATCGCACCGCAGGGCGCCCTACACTACATTTGTCCAATCGTGATCTCCACTCTAGTACACTTCGGCTCCAGCGACCACAAGTTTCAGCAGATTATATGCGATGGCATAAAACCTGCTGAAACTTTATCAGGAACTAATGTAACTTTCTCTTACTTTTTTTGTGAAACAGAAGAGCAGAAAACTTTTATTTTTAAACAATATTGGAAAAGAAAACGGTAAGAGAGCCATACTACAGGAGGAATACCATATTTTGGCACAAATGGAAAGAGATCCTAGTGTTACAAGAAATCGATTTTTAACAATTGACTCCATGGATGGTTTAGTGATTTAAGCGGTTACCACGCCGCTCTCTTCTGCGCTCAGTGTTGTGGGTTCAAAACCCCAGATGGGGCAACACTTTGTGTGATTCACCAATTGTTGTTCTGAGTCTGGGTGTTCTTTGTGTCCGTTTCTTGTATTTTGCAAAATCCCCGGCGACAAAGGGTACATTCCTAAAGCGGGCGTTTTATTTTTTTAATAATTCTTATAGTCCTTATAGACATAGCTTGTTTCTGTGACAGATGGCCACGAAACCGGCGAAGTAACTTTGCACAAGCGATTATATTATTTAACACCTTTATTTTTATTCTTTACGTACCAGTTTTATCAGAAATAAAGTGCAATACATTATAAATATAAAAATTCACACCTTAAATGTACCTCGTAAGTTCTAAAATGACACTAGTGACAGCTGTCACAAAGTACGTTACCTTAATATCCCTCTGATAGTTACCTTCTCTAGGCAGAAGAGAGGGGGTTAGTATTTCTTTTAGTTGCACGTAATGTGGGAAAGGGGTAGTTGAAGGTTAGCATCGTACTTGTGTCTCTTAAGTTTAATGTGTCCATGACCGGCGGTAATCACTTACCATAAGGTAACTCATATACTCGTTGGGCCCCTATAAAATAAAAAAGAGACACTAAATAGAGATTGCGGTATGACACTTAAACGACACAAGTGTCATCTGACTAGTGACGAGTCCTAACGAGCTGATTGTGAACAGGGACCAATCAGAATGCGTCATTTTACAGGAAGTTTCCATGAAATGTCTATGACCGCTTTTCAATAGTAATGAAAAACTCGTGACTGTACCGAAATAATGTTCATTGTAGCTGGTAGCAACATTGGCTACCGTGACTGTCTGTTTGTTCTTGTAGTTAACACACTAAACTGTGGTACATTTTGCAAACGACAGCGGGATGGTAAGTTAGCGATTTGGGCGAACTAACTGACGAATGTAGAGGACTTTTTGTTAATTTTTTTAATTAGCTAGATCTGATTTATTGTAGACATCACTATAAGCCTGTGCCTTTATTAGTGAAGTTAAGTTCAGATTTTGGTAACACGCTTTTGAATAATTAATGTGAGGATGTAACGTTACATTTATGCCTTTTGCCATTTTAATTTAGAAAAAGAAAATACTGTCTTTGTAATGAATTTACATGGTGGACAGTTTTTATTTTTTCTTGTTTATCTTAAATTTGCAATAGCGTAAATATCAAATCATCATATAAATATTACTATTAGCAACTCTACAAAATCATACAAAATGAGATTTATAATATATTACTACAAACGCAACTAGGGCTAATAGGATTTTTTTTTGAAATCGCTCCCGCCTCCTCTTATAACTCGTACAACGCGCTGGTAGTGTTGCACGCACAGAGTACTAGACACGAAGCACAAACATCACCCGCTAAACGTTTACTCACGACAAAGCGCTCACGCTTATGAAACATACCGTAAGGTTTTGTACGCAAGCTCTGTAGATATGGTTCATTGGTAGACTGAAGAGCGGGCTTGTCCATACAACGGTATAAGTGGGCAGGTCATCGTTGTAATTTCAACTTTTAACAATGCTGCATAAAGTCTATATTGCTATAGTGTCAATAACAACCTATTTCTTTCTATTAACAGATCCTTCAAGTTTCAGATAATATATGTATAATAGTAGATATGTTATTAGATTGCCTCGGTGGCGTAGAGGTAGCGTAGGCGACTGCTGTTCATGAGTTCTCAGATTTGATTCCCGGGTAGGACCATATGTTTGTATAATCTGCAAATATTTGTTTCGGAGTTTGGATGTATTCCATGTATTTGTAAAAAAAAATTATTTAAGTATTCTATCAGTCAATCTAGCAGTCATAGTACAAACTCTGCTTAGTTTGAAACTAGATGGTGCTGTGTGTCAAACATCTTATTAATTATATACAGAGAAAGAAACTTAGCTACCAGTTTTTTAACAAAGTTTTCTTGAGAATAAAACTATTTGTCTTTATTTTAAGTAAGCATTTGCGCACGGTTTTGTTCGCATATATTTTTTTTAATCCCTCATCAATCGATATTTTCCTGAACAGAAGTCGTAGACCCTTTTTCTTACCCTTGGCATAAGTTATTAATGATCAGCGGAATAATTAACACGTAAAACTATTACAAACAAATTAAATTTGTCTCTAGAATTTACGTAATTTTGTGTGAAAGTCCCCAAACAGTTTGTTCATCAACAGCCTTTTACAGTCCACTGCTGGACATAGCCCTCTCCTTAGCAAGAAGGTTTTGGCCTACTATACCACGCTGGCCAGACGGTTTGGAATAGGGTTTGTTTCAAGTTTTCCTTCTCTTTGTAATGATGTTGTCTTGTATACTTGGTTCCTTAGTCGACACCCACGGGATGAATAGGGGTGGTAACACTATGTATTCTTAATCCATCACGACACTGACAAACGATTTCTTGAGTTATTGAATTTTCCTACTCAAGCACTAAAGGCAAGTAACGTCGGACGTGGTTAGTACTTTGATGGATGACCACTCGGGAATGCCATAATGACAAACTTTTTCTAATCTAATAAGTTATCCGTAATAGGCATAAATTGGTAATATTAAAACATTAAGAGAAATCTTCACTTTTAACTTAACACTTAACACCGTCCACTGCTGGACATAGGCCTCTCCTTAGCAAGGAGGTTTTGGCCTACTATACCACGCTAGCCAGACGAGTTGGTATAAGACGTTTTAAAGATTTCCTTCTTTTTTTTTTAAAGCCTCCCGAAGTGACTCTACTCTGCCTGATGGAAAGCATGAATAGAATCCAAGAGTTGTGATCACCATATTCATTGAGAATGCAGACAATGCAGTATAGTGACCCACAGTATGGTGATCAAGTTAAATGTTTGTCCCATAGTCGCCTCTTGTGATACCGTAACAATCCGTCACCACACAATTTACTCGCCGTAACAATCAAATACAATTTCTTTTTCTTTTTTTTGTAGACAACACCCACACTAAGAATAAATCCTATGTCGTGGGGGACCTAACAAATATACAAGTAACAATATAATGTGTATGTACTTTTTTTAAAGAAATGGACACAAAGAACACCCAGACTATGAATCACACAAAATGTTGTGCCTTGTGGGATTTGAACCTACAACACTCAGCGCAGTAGAGAACGGCGTGGCGACCGCTAAAAACCATTTTTTTTTTAACGCGTGGAAACCCCTTCGAGCCATCACTCCACCGGGGTTTACGGCGGGGTGGTGTTTCGGAATCGGACCGATTTAAACCACACGGTGAGCCACTCTGCGTCTGACATAGGAAGGATCCGGGAACAGATGCTATTACGACATCCAGATCACCGCTAAAAACCACTGGACCAACCGTGCAGTCAAATTAAATTTTACTAATATAGTTATTGCTCGTATTTTTATTTCAATTTGGGGTATCTATGTATATTAAACCAACATTGAAAACAAGGCTTTCAGTTGCAAAAACCTTTACAATTACTTCCAGAGATTGTCAGAAAACATACAATCCAAAAAAGTTCAAAACCTTAAGACACTGTACAATAATATCCCAGTAATACCCTTTGGGGTTTCACAGACATGTATGACCCCAAAAGTAGGGTCTGTTCAACAGTTATAGCTGTTGGAACAAAATCTCTGTTTAACAGAGTAGGGTCATGCACCCTAGGGCCCAGAAATGTTTAGACATTTCAAGATGAATGAGTTATGCTTCCGAAGTTGGTTTTAGAGACAGTTTCATTCATTTGTAATGTTTAGTAAAACTTAAATGTTATGTGTGGACAGTTGGTCTAGTGGTTGACACTCGTAAATGTTAACGAACAGTGGTTTGATTCCCACTTGGTACAATATTGATCATTGATTTTATTCTCTGCCTAGGTGTAACTAGTTTGTTATATGTATGTATCTGGGTTCGCGACTACCAATTAGAAGGTCTCAAGTTCGATTCCCATGTCGGGTCAAAAGTGTTATTGAGTTTTTCGCGTTTCAGAAATACTTAATACAGGAACTTGGAGGTTGAGGTCGTAAACCCCATGCCTCGGAGAGCGTCGATACTGCGCCTAACCTCTCCTCGATCGTGTCGGATGACCGTCCCATTGGATTATGAGAGTGAGGGAACAGAGAGTGCACCTGTTTTTGTGTACACACTTTCGCACTATAATATATCTTGTATAGTTGGCAGGCTTCGTTGAGTCTGGCCATCGTCCCCGAAATCGGCTAGGAGTTACAACATCACATGAGCATTAAATTGTATCAGTTATATTAATTATTATGTTGCCATGATTATTATTTAAGAATTTAAATTAAAATTAACAATTCAAAAACAAAAAAAAGAAAACAAAAATTTAAACAAACAAAATTAAGTTTTTTTTTTTCTATCTTAAGAGCCTGCCAAAGTGACTCTACTCTACCTGATGGAAAACATAAATAGAATCCAAGAGTTGTCGTCACCATACTCATTGCATATGCTGACATCGCAGTATGGTGACCCACACTATGGCGGCCTTGTGAGATGTTTTTTCATGCCTCATTTGGGGTCATAGAACGCATGACAGTCATAGTGGCATTGTATTGCACACGTTTACCACGATAACTGTCACCCCTGCATCAATGGGACTACATATGTAATCTCTTACAGGCAACCATGATTTTTACTAGGACTAACTGATTATAATTATACAATAGATAAATTAAACTCGTCACATTTGTTTTGTGAAAGTAATCGTGCTTCTAACGCATCTACTTGTTTTAAGTTAGAATCGAATCCGCGACCATAACCAAAGCTACGAGTATAAAAGCATACATGAGCGCCGGAAGCCGGACACAAGGCGGTGCCCTTGCACTTACCAAAAAAGAAAATATATAGAAAAAATATATATATTTTTAAATGATTTCCTAAAAACACCGATTTCATATAGACAAACCTGGTATAATTCTATATTTTATATTGAGTAATAGTACGTGTAGATGTAGATGCCAAGAAAAAAAATTGTGGCGGCGCCCATAAAGCATAAAAACATAAACTACCGATTCCACATACGTTTAAAATATATATATATGTAAAAGAAATAAGACTATAAAGGAACAACAAATACATTACAAATGTTTCCTCAAGTAAAACAAACAAACAAAAGGCAAAGCGACCAATACCATTCCGACCGCCACTACCATAAATAATAGACTCGTGCATGTGACACTTGCCAAATGAGTTCGCTCTCCCGCTTGCACAGCCCTCCGTCTCTCTCGCACACTCTTTAATAAGGCTACGATGAAAATAAAGCGATAGCGGAATTGAATTTAATCTCAGCTTTGTTAGTCATATGTTTAAGTAATTGAAGTTCAATTGTTAAGCGAATACAGCGTTTATTATCTCTCGTTTTGGCATACCTTGTAGTTAAAATACTTAACTTTCGATATAATACTGATGGGTTTAAACTCAGTAACCAGAAACTTCTTTCACAAATATTAAGTTGGTTTAAGATTTACTCTAAGGTTAATTTTCCTTTACTTTCTAATGAGAACTTATCTCCAGGAGTGGACTAATAAAATATTTTAAAAAGAACGTTCGCGTTACTTATATATACCTATTAAGAATATCTTCTTTACCAATCATTAGTATGCCTAGTAATAATGTACCAGAAAGTATATATAAATAATTGATTATACTAAAGGACGGTGAACAATTAGATTTATATATAAAATATTCGCTTTCAATTTCAACTGAATTTCATATTCAAATAAGTAGTTATAGTATAAACGTATGTAATATACAGACTATCCACAATTTAGAGAAACTAGAAATTGGGCGCTAACAACGTGTGTAATAAATATGTTCCGTTTACTTCTCCTATATATTAACTATAAATTTTAACAAATGCCTACAATAAAACAAGCAAATTTTATCATTTACGTCTGAACGACACGTGTGTTACGGGGAATACCCCGTACGAACCAAAGATAACGCGTTAAACCAAGTTATAAATTATTTATTTATAAATCGCTCTCGCTGCCGCTTCGTTTGCGTAGCGGCATTATTTACATTTTTAATGTGCTCCGGATTTCAGGCACTGGGGGCAGATTTGTTTTGTTTTAATGTGTTTGGATGTTATTGTGCTTTCATTAAGTTTGTTTGTCACACGTTCTTTGAAAATGACTGCGATTTAAATTAAATATTTAGTGAGAAGATGTGCATTACGCGGGAAGTCAATGGTATAAAAAAAATTGAATTATTTATTGACACTTTCTTTGATAAGTTAGCAAAAAAAAGCGGAGGTATATTTTTTTAAATCGATTAAGTTTAAAAAAGTATTGTAGACCTAATTAAGTTTCATTAAGTCGTAAAAGACTTTACGTAAATATATGGAACGGGTACAAAGAACACTCAGGTTAGAACAACGGTTTGTGGACCACCACGTGTTCCATTTGTAGATCGATCCCACAGCATTCAGCGCAGTAGGCAGCGGAAAGCTGACCGCTTAAAACATACACAGATGGAGCTCCGTGTTTAGTCGGCCAAATCTCTTGGCCACGCTGATAGCCTAGTAGGTTGAGATCGTGACTATTAAACCATGGTTAAAGTCCCATCATTATCATCCTTAATTAATCCATTGCTGGACATAGGCGTCTACGTAACAAGGAGATTTTGGTCAGACGAGTTGGTATATGGTTTGTTTTAAGATACCAGTGCCTCATGCCGCCTTGAGTGTGGCCGCGGGTGGACGGGACGGGTTTTCCCCTCCATCCGCTATAGTGGCTAGCTGTGAGTAGAGAGCTTTTCCTGGATCCCTCCTCTCTCAGGCGCAGAGTGGCACACCGTGTCGTTTTAATCGGTCCGATTCCGACAAAGCACCCCGCCGCAAACCCCGGAGGGGTGACGGCCCAAGGGGGCTTCAACACGTTAAAAAAAATGTTTTGTTTCGAGATTTCCTTCTCTTTGCAGTGATGTTGACTGGCGTGGTTCTTTCTCTTAGACGACTCTTATGACACCAACAGGATGAATAAGGGTGGTGAGATTTGGTATTCTTAATCTATCACCACACGGAATGTTAAATAATACATGTATGCAAATATGTAGAAAATGCTTTAAAAAAACATTATTTTACAATTGGCTCACCAACTACTACGTGAGACCGGTGGAAAGTGGGCGTTCAATGTGAGTCTGCTTACCCTTCCAAGGAAACATGCATGACTTTATATATGCATATATTATGTGTATAAATGTTATATTTCATGAACAGTTCATATTACTATGGATGCCTATTTTTCTTAGAACTGTCCGATCCCCTATTAATATAAATGAAACAACCAACCCTTAGCTCAATATGTCAAACAACTGAACGCCGGTGATAAATGACGAAGGATCATCCTCATATTACGTGTGAATCAATAACGTACGCATTGATAAATGAGGTGCGATTTAGATAAATCCTCTCGCGGACTTGCGATTTCTGAGGGTTACCCTCACTTGATAAATGGAAAACCGACGGGTGGATTGGAAAAATTTTTGGGCTTAGAAGACGTTTTAAAAATAACCCTTACAAAGATATCTGGACTAAGGGCTGTCATATTTTATATTTCGATATAAAAATTGTGTGATGTGTGAGGTTATTTATTATTATTATTATATATACTCGTAATTTTATGTATTGTTCCTAAGAGCAATGAATATGACGCCACACATGGACAGACAAATTGAGGTCGTTGGGCGCACTGCAACCTCTCAGGCTGCAGCAATATGCGAATATAGGCACCTATTCTGGTACTACACAGGGCACTACAATTACTCGTGGCTAGTGGGCTTCTACACACACACACATCAGAGAGTATTCTATTGAAAATAAAATATTCTATCTATTGAAGAATGTGCTGACACTTTGTATACACACGGATAGGATATCTCATATGGTCGAGGTTCCAGGGATTTCCTTTCGAGGGTACACCTGGTTCCCCGGTTACTGGTATCTGAGACAGCGTGCGGTTCGAGTCGGACATAATCACCAGTAGGTGGTATCCGGGGGATTTCTGCACAGGAAAAAAAAAGAAAAAAACGATATTTCATATGATAATTAAAAAATAATGAACTTCAAGTAGATAGTACTTTGATTTAATTTTTTACATATGGACATTTTCTGAAAAATCTGTGCGTCTATATACTGGTTCTATAGGTTTATTTCTAATATTTTTACAAAAGGTTATGAGATCGATAATTAAAGTGCAGCAACACACGTATGTCTCTAGAGATACAGGTGTCCAAGAGTGGCGGTAGGCACTTACCAATAAGTCAAGTCACCCGGCTTAGCAGCACCCAATACGACAAAATAAAAATAAAGAAACTGAAAAATATACTTACATATGTCGGTTACAAACAAACATATAGATGTAATAAGTGTGCTAAAAACTCGAACTGACTGAAGTCTGAGACTTTCAACAATAGAGAAGAAGATGGTTAAAAATATCTCTCACAGAAGACAAACCTAAAGCCACAGCATTCGCATTCGTGAATGCGAGGCCGGAGGCTCATTGACGCAGGGGTGACAGTTATAGTGGTTAGTAGGTGAGCCTTACACTGTCACAATGACGCGCGGCGTCAAAACCCATCTCACTACCCTGCCATGGTGTAGGTCACCATACTGCATTGTGAGTGGTGACCACAACTCTTGAATTCTATTCATGCTTACCATGAGACATTCATTCATCGGTGGTAAGGTCTACTCTTCGACACACTTTAAATTCAAGAATTACTTTTCAATACGTACAGTTTCTTTAGAGCCTATTTTCCAAACACATTTAAAACAATATTTCTTGCTTTTTTTAAAAAGATATGAAAAAAAACAATAGCGTTTGAAGAATTTTCTAAGAAATGACAGATGACAGTTGATATTACTGTTTAAAAAATAATATCTATTTGTTTCTCTTAAACCTTTATGTCACTAACTTAAATGAAAAAGGTCTAGCTGAAGGTCATGAGTTCGATTCCTAACCAGGACAAATCTTTGTGTGAAGAACACAATTATTTGTTCTATTTGGGTGTAATTTGTCTATAAGGCGTGACAGTCATCGTGGCAGTGTAAGGCTCACACAGTTACCACGATAACTGTCAATCCTGCAACAAAGAACCTCCGGTCTTCAATAGCTATAACCAAACTGTTGATAAGCATACCTAAATATTGTTAAATATACACATATTACGGTTAAACCATATCCCATACCCAGCACAAATGATCGTGCACAAAATTATTTGTAGTAGTTGGGAATCGTACCCACAGTCTCTAACATATAAGTTTATAATATCTTCTAAACACTGTCAGACCTGTTGGTCCAGTGGCTAGTACCCTGACTGCTAAACCAGAAGTCGTGGATTCGATCCCATCCAGGACAAATCTGTACACGATGAACGTGACCATATCTATGTATTTAGAAATACATAAGTATGTTTACCAGCAGTCTGGTTACCATAGTACAAGCTTTGCCTAGTTTGAGATTAGACGGCCGTGTGTGAGATGTATGAAAGCATTATTATTATTATATAAAATATTTGACTTTTCTGATTGATTGGTTTATCTATGCAGAGCAGAGATGCAAATCGAAATTTTCGCAGCTGGGGTTTTTTGTTGTAAACACTCCCTAAGAAAGGATTTTTGAAACTTTCAATCCTTGAATAAATAAATAAATATTTCAGACATTTTACACACAACGCCATCTAATTCCAAACTAAGCAGACTTTGTACTTTGGGTACTAGACAAATGTTATAAATACATATAAACCTTTCTTTTTTTGTAAATACATACGTATTATACATAAAAAGCACCCAAACTCCGAAACAATCGAAGCCTGGGAATCCAGCCCGAGACCTCAAACGCAGCAGTCGCATACCTTACCACTGCGCCACCGAGGCATTGTTAGAAACAAGAAATATTCTTGTGATAGAATCCACTGGCAGTACCTAGTTAGTTGTACAAAATATTTCAAGTAATATTCTTGTTCCAGGTCTGGTTCCAAAATCGCCGCGCGAAATGGAAGAAACGCAAGAAGAGCACAAATGTGTTCAGATCACCAGGCGCTCTGCTGCCATCTCACGGTCTTCCGCCTTTCGGAGCTGGCGACGTGTGCGGCCCTGGAGTCTTCGCTGATAGACCCTGGTCTATGCCAGCTGGTTAGTTGCAAGACATTTTGAAGGATAAATTAAAAATTGAACACGCGTTTAAAACCAGTTGAATATAATGCATTCTCATGACGGCAACCGCTTACCATGTGATAAACCAACTTTTCTAAATATATGTTACAAGATATAGTCCGTGTGGCGACGGATTAAGAATACATAGTCCTACCACCCCTATTCATCCCATGGGTGTCGTAAAAGGCGACTAAGGGACCAAGTATACAACACGACATCATTACGAAGAGAAGGAAAACCTGAAACAAACCCTATTCCAAACCATCTGGCCAGTGTGGTATGATAGGCCAAAACCTCCTTGCTAAGGAGAGGCCTATGTCCACTAGTGGACTGTAAAAGGCTGTTGATGTTGATGATATAACAAGAGTCTTCATTATTATAGCTGTGTCTTATTTATACTTTCTAAAACTGTATTGTAGATTTTTACTGCGAATTATAAAAATCACTGTAGTTACCTAGTTGCGTTATTGGCTAAATGGTGAACTGCCTCTTTCTACAGTAGCTGTACCTAAGAAGTTATTCAGTTTTGTATTTGTTTATTTATTTATTTATTTACACTTTATGCACTTTGTACATCAGCGGACTTAATGCCCAAGGTATTCTCTTCTAGTCAACCTTAGGGAGGTATAGAAATGTTGTAAGGGAGGTACACAGAGATTAAATTGACAATAAAATATACCATATATGAGTACATATACATACATGAACACATACAATACATACGTCATAAATAAGACCGGAGGCCCATTGACGCAGGGGTGACAGTTATCGTGGTAACTCTGTAAGTCTTATACTGTCACGATAACTGTCATGCCTTTTACGTCCCCAAGCGGGGTGTGAAGAAGCATCTCATAGGGCCGCCATAGTGTGGGTCACCATACTGCATTGTCTGCACTTGCGATGGGTATGGTAATCACAACTCTTGGATTCTATTCATGCTTTCCATCAGGCAGAGTAGAGTCACTTTGGCAGGCTCTTAATATAAAAAAAATAAACATATAAATATACACATTCACACACATTTAGATTATATTGGTACACTAAAACAACTTGACTTTAAGCTGAGCCAACTATCGATAAGTATATATAAGTAATTGTATCTTTGGGTTCCAATAACCCTCAAAGATGACATGAAAGACCAAAGCGAAAGTATCTACGATCAAAGCGTCTTTCTGTAGACATCGCAGATACATGACGGGCTCTCTCGATACTTAGGTTGCGATAATGCAAATTAACTTTTTTTCTGCCTCTCTAACATTGATTTCTAATTTCTAGGTCTAGGTCAGCTTTCCCAGGGCGGTGTGTCTATGAGTGGATTTGGAGCAGGTGGCCTACCGCAGCTAGCCGCTGATCTCAACCCCTCACTGCCTATCAGCTCCGTAGCGTCAGGACAACCCTATCAGGGTCACTATCCGCTTAATTCACTCGGTAAGACTGTCATTTTGTTCTTTTAAAGTTTATTTTGATATCTTTATCTTTTTTATGAAATAGACTAAAAATAAACAGACAGATAACCTATTGGTAAAAAAGTACTGCCACTCACAAAAGTAGTGTCATTTTAGACATATTTTAAGAGTTTTTTTTTAAATTTTATGCACTTTATTTGTGATAAAACTAGCACGTATAGAATGAAAATATAGATGATACAAAATAAAATTGTTTGCTCATACTCACTTCGCCAGTTTGTAGCCATCTGTTACAGAGATCAAACTGTATTTTCTCATATACTCGTATCAAGCTCTTATGTACTTATTAGTGCATTGTCACCTTTGTGTGGTTTCCCTTACTCCTCAAAAACAGAGAGGACACGGTATTGAGGTAACAGGGAACTCTCTTTTTCCGACGAACGACAGTTCCTGTGAGACCAATTCCAGTTGAATCAACCCATATGCGTCAAACACATGATGGTAAATCACAATTCCAGCAACTGAAAAATTGTTTTAAAAAAAATCTTAGAACAAAAAAAGACGTTGAGTAATTCCACTATTCAATTCGATAAAGTTCAATTATCGGTATCAATCAGTCTCAATTTCTCAGCATAACGTCTAATTGTCTGGTTCCAGGTGACACGATGATGTCATACTGCAACAACATCAGCGGTCAGCACTCTGGCGGCCCGCTAGAGGGGTCCCCCACACCGCCTCATATGGCGCACTGTGCCAACAACAACGCCTCGCCTACCGCCTCTGGTAAGTTAACACTTTTACTCTAGTAACTCTAGTAGCACCTAAACAGAAAGTTTCTTAACAAAAACATATAAATGTCGTACACATTACAAATATAAAAATACATTATTCTGAATGTAATGAACTACAATGCAAATACTAATCCTGTATCGCGATATAGAGATTCGCATGGCAATTAGCATATATACAACATCCCAACATCAACCGTTGGGCCGTGGCCCGCCAGGCATGATCGCCTCGCCTGGTCGGAGGATCCTCCCTTTGTGTCGGAGGGACATGATACCTGTTCCCTCCACATATTTATCCTAGTTGGTATTTAAATCCAATAACTTTAGCTTAATAGTTAGGATCGCTAACCTCTAAAACAACAAACAGAACGTTCAAAAGAAACATTTCGGTATTAATTTGTTGCCACAAACTATTCCACAAAATACTCTACAATAACGTGTGGCGATGGATTAAGAATATAATTACTACCTTTAATTATCTCGTGAATGTCGTAAGAGGCGACTAAGGGAGCAAACTGGCAGAACAATAACAAAGAGAAGTCAAACTTGACACTCTATACCGACCTGTCTGGAGCGTGGCCAAGAGGTTTTGGCCTACTAAGTCTACACGCATCGCCATCTTTGTAGTGCTTTAAGCGATCAGCTCACCGCTACCTACTGCGCTGAATGTTGTTGATTCGATCCACACATGGGATCCTATGTGCTCCTCAATTTTTCGTTCCAATCTGGGTGTTCTTTGTGTCCGTTTAAGTTCCCCGTGACATATATCGCTAGTGCGGCAATTGTCTTTTTCAACTCAAATGAAAACAATTAGGTATTACGGATTAAGAATACAGACCTCCCCCTCCTCATTATACCGTGGATGTCATAAGAGTCGAATAAGAGAGCAACCTACGCAGGATAACATCCCTGCAAAGAGAAGGAAAACCTAAAACAAACCCTTTACCAAACTCGTCTGACCAGCGTAGTGTACCAAATTGGTAACCCAAAATCGAATTTCTATGTCCACTTGTGGACTATTATAGGCTGTGCAAACATGCATGTACTCATTTTATTTATCTTTATCAAGGTGGAGGTGGTGAACCAGCCGAAGAAGAGGTCTGGCGTGGCCACAGCATCGCAGCTCTTCGGCGGCGGGCCTCTGAACTGTCGGCTGCCATCCCCCCATACTTACAGCTCAACTACGACGCCCACAGCCCGGTGTACTGACCACGGCAAGCAAATTACCTACATCCAGGACATGATTTCTTATTCACTGAGTAAATTTTGATCTAACGTTACTCATTTACATTTGAAAATATACAGAATAATGTTGGTCTGTTATTTTTACACATACGATTCAAAAGAACATGACCGGATTGATATGTGACGCAGACGGGACAGCTAAGTCCCTAACCAAAGTCACGTAATGTTTGCAACTAATGACTAGGACAGACAGCGGACGAGACGGGGCGGAGACTGGTACAAGGCTGGAAAAACGCGACACAGCTAATAAATCCACCACGCCCGCTGACCGTCCCTACCTTAAAACTTTGTTAATATTTGAATATATTCAAATTAAATAGACTACAAACACATTTTACCAAAGTTTTACACTCTCATGGTCAATCGAAATTGAACCTTAACTTCAAAGCTGTAGGTACTAAATTGCATGCACTTAAGATTCTACAAAGGTAGATTCCACAAAGGTCGATAAATAAGTGTATGCTTTAAACAAAATATACAATACAAATAAATACATTTATGTATAAATATTGAAATTAACACCAGTCACGATAGAGTGGCGTTCGGTCGGGATATTCCCAGGACATAATTACTTACGATAAAATTGTGAGCTGTACTCGAATAAATACATGTATACGCATTCGTACAATAATAAATTATAGTTTAATATAAGCTATTTATTGTTTAAGTAACGTAATAAAGTATTAATAGGGTTTAAATAGTTATATTAATTGATGTATTGACGCAATTCGACGTAACCCAGGTTAGACGTAGGTGCGGATTTAAAAACATTCGAAATTCAAATATCTATAATATATTACTGCAATAGAATAAAAAAGGTTTTTTTATCAGGCTCTGTGATTTTTAAATCAATTTTTTTTTATTTTATGGTAATGTTCATCAATCATAATCAAGATTTGAGCTTATTTTTTGTATTTTGGATTGTAATTATTTTGATTCCTTAATACAAAACCATTCATTGAAAATCCTGTGCAGATATTATTGTGTGGGTGCAAATTTCTCATTACGAAACTAGTCCTTGATCATATAATTATATTACTTCATTCTAAAAAGAACTTAATTATATAGAACATTAAGTGCAATATACAAAACAGATTTTATACATATTATTAGATAGCAGTGTTTACGACTATATCTATGTAAAAAAAATGTCTGTCACAGAGTCTAATGCGAATAAAATTATTTTCCAAGTGATACCACATATTTAAACATCTTTAAAATGGGAAATGTGATAGTAAATTTAATGCATCTCGCTTCAAATTCTACAATTACATTACATTGCAATTAATCCACTCTAAATATTTGGTCAAACTTTTCTGAAAAATTTAGACAAAATAGGTTTTTATTTTACCTGACATATATATATAGCACAGGCTCTGTACCATGTGAGCGGTTTGAAGTATTTAAAGGTTCCAGAACATACCTGTAACATCAAACATTTCAAAACATGACCAAGTATTTTGAATAAATTCTACAATTTCATAAAGAAATGTAAACTTTCCGAATAACTGTATTTGATCTGAATACTTGTCAAATAGCTATACGATAAAAAGGGTAATTTAAAAAATCTTGTAATATGTACATTTTGATTAGGCTGTATGACTTACAAAGTATCACGGATTTCCAAGCCATGGAAATATGTAATCGGACCTTAAACTGTATACGGAATTTCGATCCAAAGTATGTTTTATTGATGAACGTACAGAAAATGTCGAACAGAGTCTATAAAGGCAATTATTAGAAAGTGTATCTTTTTAATTTCAAAGAAATAATTTTTAATCCTTAGTTTCGATGAGACTATAATACTTATTCGTAAGAAGTAGTAGATGCAAAGGTAAGGTTAAAAAAGAAAGATTTGTTTTCACTCGCATTACAAAAACGTAAGTGAAAAATACCTATGATTGTTGTTACTAAATTAAATGATGAGATTATTTAGAACCTTTCTGAAATGAATGCGTTTATTACAAAATACGTAAGCAAACATTTTTTATAATAATATAATTAACAGAATTTGCAAAGACTACTCAAATTAAATGTATTCCGTTGTTGCTTTTTCTGTTAAATTAAACCATACGTAATTTATATAAACATCTTATTGATAATTTTATACTTTTTCAGTCCCTGTGAAACGTAGACAGTTTTATTCACATATAAGCTTTGAGTCCATCATCTAATCCTTTATCAGAAGAAAAGTGACCTTCTTCAGTGTTTGGGTTTCAATGTGTCATTCAGGCTTTTAAATATCACTTTAATTAATATTTTACAAGATTTTGACCGACATTTTGTACGTTCATTCATAAGTTTATGTGTGTAAATGTATAGTTAGGTATATTCAATATAGATAAAAGAAATTGGAAACTCGCGGCCACTGTATTTTTAACCTTTATATTATTTAAAGTGGTTGATAGTTCCTACTGCGTTTGAGCCCCGAACAACCGCATATTTTGTTATTTCTAATTATTATATTTTAAATTTTATTTTTTATCTTAAATGTTATTTCCGTCCGTTGTTTTGTGTGTAAGTTGCTTTTGTATTGATTTATAAAAAAATCGGGGCTCACTGTTTTTTAAGTGAATAGAATCTTGAAGGCATTAAGCTAACAGGAGTCAATGTAGATCAAATATAAAAAAATAATGTAAAATAACAAATGGTGATAATCAAGCACATTATATACTTGATCCCAGGGCTGTTATAAGACGCAGCTAAGGGAGTAAGCAACGTAAAAACTTGAAACAGACCATATGCCAATTCGTCTGGCCACCGTGGTATAGTAGGTCAAAACCTCCTTCTAAGGATAGACCTAAGTCCAGCAGTGGACAATTGATGACAGGTACATTTCATATATAATTTCTTATTTAGGTTGTTTGAATACTTGGTTTTGAACCCTACTTCGAAACAAAACAAGCATACATCGACTCCTGTAGGTCTAATGTGTAAGGTCCTTTAATTTAAGTATAATACTAAACAGTATAAATTATTATTCAATAATTTACTTTATTTAAAACCAAAGGGAATGTAACTCATTTTGGAATAACAACAGAAAAAATATCCTATTTTTTTTAAGCTCTAATTGTCACACTACAATCGTAATTATTAATTGGGAAAAAAAATATAATTTTTAATGGATTTTTGTATAAGTAAAGGACTGAGTGATTATTATTAATAATGTTTAGAACAAATAATAATATTTTAATTGAATGCCTATATTTCGCTCGCCCCTGTATGTAAAGCCCACGTTTAGCACTACGATAATAGTTTAAGTATTATTATACATACATACAATAAAATAGACAATGTTCAATTCTGTGTTTCATTTTTACCACACTAGTTTTTGCTTGCTTCGTTCGCGTGGAATTTGGTCTGCCACATTGAGTTTCGTGACAGACCATTTTAAATAAATATATTTTTTTTTAACATACAAACAATCCTACGGTACTTCATCTTTGTGGTTTAGGCAGCGTACGCCAAGACAACTCTCAGAGGCCAAATTGATTGCCGACTTAATTGACACAATCGTTATATTACGACAAAACTTACATAAAATCATTACATATTTTAGCCTATATGCTGTGCCGATGCATAACCTATATTACTGTAAAATTTCATCCCAATACGTCCAGTAGTTTTTTCGTGAAAGAGTAACAAACATCCATACTCACAAACTTTCACATTTCTAATACTAGTAGGTTTTTAAATAGAACAATGAAAATAATGTTTTTATGTACATTACTAAGATCATTTATTTCAACTAATTGATTATGTAGTTATTTATGTGTTGCCACAAGTGGATCGTGCTTCTGTAAGCTGGAAAATCTTCGATTTGAATTTTTCGCTTAATTTATAAATTTATAATTTAATAGGGTGCCCACCAAGAACTTAGGGTCCGTAGTCGACCTCACCTGCAAGACGTGCACCTGCTTCGGCAAACAAAACATCTCAATAGTAGAGGAGCCGTAGAGGGGATTCCGGGATTTGCTCGAGCGTGGCTGAATAATATACAGGGGAATACCTTGTATTCTATTAAGTACTTACACCAAATATGAGACTTCTATATATGATCGCCCGTCAAGGATAAAGGATCAGATTAGTAGAAAAAAATTGATCATCAAACATTTTCGAGCGCGTCAGATTAAGATAAGATGAGGTAGTTACGTGCTAAAACGTGTAGATTTCACTAATCTGACAATTTGAGTGAGACGCAAAGAAGGGAGAGGGCTACAAAATTACTAAAAAAAATGTCACTTGGACATTCTCGAGCGTGGCTAAATTTTTTTTTATTTTGAAAGGAATAATTCAAGGATAACGAAAAATATATATAATAAATATATAATCTGACAATTTCCGCAAGTCGAAGCAACAAAAATTCATCGATACAGTTTAATACGTGCTGCTACGTGATGCCTATATTCCGCTCTCCGCGCTTCTATTCCTCTCTCAAAAAAAATACTTTAAACAATTTAATTTTTTATAATTATTTTTTTATAAATACAAATATTCTACTTTTAAAAAAAATATACTTTCTCATTTGCATGTTATTTCCTGAGCTATTCAATTAATTATTTTATTATTATTTATTTTATTTTATTATTATTTATTTTATTTTATTATTATTTATTTTATTTTATTATTATTATTTTTTTTTGCACATTTTAATAACGGCCATGACTTTGCGTCACATCCAAATCGTCAGATTTTTATATAAGAGCATTTTTTTAGGTTCACTTAACATCCCCTTCGAAAATCTGACACGCTCGATAAAGTTTTTTTTTTCATTTCTCACCCCTATATACGACCACCCCCATCACGGAAATAGTCAGATTAACATATGTACATTTTTAAAAATACGTAAGACATATATAACATCATTATCTGACACGCTCGAGTATGTCCACGGAACTGTTTTTTTTACATTTTTGAAAATCTATAGCCGCTCCCGCCACTGATGAAATGGTATGTTTTATATGTCATTTTTCTTTTCATCATCTAAGCTTCACAACCGAATAGGTCTCCATGATGAGAGGTCTCTATATGAGAGTAAATCCCGATTTAGCATCGTGTTCTCCCGTACTATAATTAGTGGCAATAGTCTCGCCACCTACTACGTGGGACCAAAACACTAGCAAAAAGTGAGCGTTTAATATGCCTCTGCCTACCCCGCCGGGGAAAAAGTTACTATTCAGTTTACCAGAGGCGAAACACTCATCCCTAAGTTCGTTGCACATTCTTGATGCCTCCATGCAGAGTTAGTTAGGTACTTAGGATCAGATGACCTCCAATCATTTTTGACCCTCCATGCAAAAAACCAAATTATTTCAAAAGAATGTTTTAAGAACAAAAAATTTACACAACAGGATTCTACAGCAGTACCTTTAAAAAAAAGATAAGGAAAGCTATTATTTTGTCTATGTCCCTTTTCTTTAACATCATTTTATGTTATTCACAATCTAAAATTTCACAGACAGGACAATGGTTACTTCCTAAATGTTTCTTCTTCTAGTCTCATAATCGAAATCATTTTATCATATTTTTTTGTTAATATTATGATGACCAACTCTAATCATAATACATCCTTTGACAATTAATGTCGTTTAAAAACTCTTAAAAAAGTTAAATACAAACAAAAAAGGTCACATTCATCGAAATAAATCGTCACACAAAAAATAAAAAAAAATATATACATAATGTAATATAGTTTAATTGATTTTAAATTATATATATAGCGCTTTCCTTTTGAAATTAAATGTTTTAGTTAAACGCCATCTATTGTCTGTTGTTGAAATATGCCACATCTTTAGTCCCATCACTGTTTATTAGTATTGCTACTAAACACTAGATGTCTTAGAATCATAACCAAAAACTGTAACATCCGCTATGTAACCAAGAAACATTTATTTACAGTATGTCTAATAAGAAGATAATCTAAATATTGAGTATGGCGGAACAATAGTCAACAAAAAACTATTGTTTAAAATGAGTTTATTATTTTAACCGATAGATGGCGCGCAACGTCAAAGTCTTACTTATATCGCAACGTTAATGTTTATGGGAAAAAAATTGTCAGTTATTTATTGTCAGTAGAAATAATTTTGTTTATTTATTGTTTTGCTGATTCTTAAATATTACCACAACTTTACCTGTAAATATCTTGCGTTATTTTACATCACTTAAAACTCTAATAACTTACGGTACATAATTCTAATCAAAGTTTTAAACTGCATTACAAATGTGCTTATACGTGCTTTATTTTGATACATTAGTATTATGAAGCTATAGAGTTTGTTTGTTTATTTATTTGATTTAATCTCAGGAGCTACAAGTCCGATTTGAAAAACTCTTCTATATTAGATAGCCCAGTTGTCAACGAAAGCTATAGACTATGGTATATATCATAAAGCTACAACCAAATATTGCAAAAATGGAGTAGAATTATTTCTTTTGAGAACTTTCAATGCGTGCACTGTGTAAACAGTTAAAGTTTCACAAAAATAATGTATTAAAGAATTGTTAACGTTTAAAAGTTCTAAACAAAAGTCCTGGAAAGCATATATCTATCTTTAAACTCACTGTAACTTTTTTAATGGTAAACAAAGTTGTTCACGCTGCTTGACATACTACTGGCAATAGGAGTCCGCAGATATGATTGTGCGGGTCAGCTAGTATTATAATATGTCGAAACTCAGAAACAAAGATCCTTGCTGTAAATCTAATCATTCCGCTTATGTCTTCAAGAATGTATCATTCCACAGGAGATATAGATATTATTAAATATTAACAGGAATTGCCGACGGACTATAAAACAGTATACCACTATTTTTTCTAAACGCTTACTATTCTTCGTAGAAAATATATATACTTAGTTTTAAACATGGCGGGAAATAACTATCCCAGTCTAGAAATTACGCTAAACAGCTAAATCTTCATATGAAGTAAATACAAAACTTCTCCGTGAATTCGAAGTTTGAATTCCAACCACAGATATTACACAAATGTTTCGTTACCATAGATGGTAGACGCCACCATAAACAATTAACATACATAAACGTCTTCGTGATTTGAATTTGTCCAGATATTATATACGGTGTGAACAGCACGTAACGACATTACGACACGAATTGTCGACACGTTCACGCGCCGCACAGTGCATCCAAATTGAGAGCTACTTTTTTGGTCATAAAGTTGACGAGTTACGTTGTACGCCTGCCGCTGTGTATACTTAATTTGCAGTATAATTACACCTCTATATGACGTCTTGCGAAATGTCTAAGTCCCGACGCCAAAAGGGAGCTGCGCGTGTCTGTATTATTGAAGCTTCTAAACCGATTTATGATTTCTTCCTTCCACTGCCTCATTGATCTAACGGATAGTGTATATCACTGTCGATCAAGAAATCTCGAGTTCGATTCTTAGACCAGCTTCTCTAATAAAAGCCCGGGATATAACAGTTGGAATCTTGACCTCCGTGCCTCGGAGAGCTCGTAAAGCCGTTGGTCCTGCGCCTGATCACTCCAGGACCGTGTCGGATTACCGTCTCGTTCGATTATGAAAATGTGCTTAGAAAGTGTACCTGGGAAAAAAAAAAATTATATTTCGGACATTTGATACACAACGTCATCCAGTTTCAAACTAAACAGTGCTTGTGCTATGATAACTAAACTGGCTGATAGAATTAAGTATTCTATCAGTCAATTTATACTTTTTTTTATATTATTCTTGAATATTTGCAGATCATACAAATATTTGGTCCGACCCGGGAATCAAGGCATATATAATACAACATTAACGTCGTGTTTCTTTTACTCGTAAACTGACAAACTTACTGTCTACCAACACACCGTACAACTTACGTTATTAATATTGCGAGCACAGGTGCGAATGTGTAAACTGATAACTGAATAAATAGTTACTTAAAAACATTACGTTATATTCGTCATAAAGAACATTGCAAAACTAGCGCACTCATAATACTGTTGTCTTGCGTGTCAAGGATACACTAATGACCATTCTACTTCGTATATAACGCAGTTTTTAGAAATATGGACATAAGACAACCGCAAGAAAAACTTGATCCAGTTATCTAAGCTGATGAAACTAAGAGATAGGGCTTACGTTGCAAAGAACAAGTTGAGTTGAGAGTTATATACCACGTTCAGACTCTCACATATATTACGTTCAATACCAGTAACCCAAGTCCATCAGTCGGTCAATCCACACGTAAAACGCCATCCTAAATCATTAAATTAATTTCTTTTTAGCATAAGCTGCTATGCATTTGCCCATATTACACCTAATGTGCCCAGTTGACGACAATAGGCTGGTCCTCTATTCATCAACACGCTGTACTTGTCCACTACTGGACATAAGCCTCTCCTTAGAAAGGAAATTTTAACCCACTATGTCATCCTGGCCAGACAGGATGATATAGATATATATAGTGTGTATGCTGTCTGTTACACGATTTTTACGTCCACTAATAGCTACGTAAAAAGAGCATCATTTGACCAGGTGAGGTGACTAGAACTTTTTAAACTACCACATTAGGAATGCGTCATATGCGTGGCGGCAGACTTTACAACGGACACAAAGAACTAAAGAACACGCAAAGAGTGGACACAAAGACTTTACAAACATATAGCATTAGACACAAAGAACACCCAAACAGAACAACAATTTGTGGATCACATAAAGTGTCCCATGTGAGGATTGAACCCTCAAGACTCGGCGCAATAGAACACGTGACTTCTTAAACCACTACGCCATCCGTGCAGTCAACCAGTGACGTACAGCGGCCAAATAGTTGATACACCTAGCACACCTGTAACTCCACTTGCAGGTCCAGAATCACTTACAATCAAGTAAACATGCAAAAAAACCTTCTTAAAAATAATTAAAAATAATTTTATTCCAGATCAAGAAGAACTTCAAAGAAAAAACTTATGCTAAATACTTTACTACATAAAACACATAAACATAAACCGCAAAAAAAAATCGAAAGTATCTTGAAGTCATCAACCAAACACGTACCCATCACGAATTACACAGATAATCTAATAAAACGATCATTATCTAATAATAAATCATTACAACTATAAAATTCCATACTCACGCACACACTCACACATACACACACACTCATTCACGCACACCTGCGCCTGCGCAAGTGTTGCGCAACTCGGAGGGCGCGCCGAAGAAAGTGCCGTGACTGTGTTTACTCATAAGTGGACTAAAGTACAGTCGGCTACAGTAACAAGTGAATAGGGAAAGTTGAATTGTTCAGATAATTGAGTATATATCACTTATCGATGGTTCTTTTAAGTAATTATTAACTGGCTGCAAAAAAAGAGATTCTTAATTTTTTTTTAGTTTGTTTGGCAACTTTTTAGTTAATTTACAGGACATATGTCGTGTTTAGTTACTTCGATTAAAAAAAAATATATAACAAAAGGTGAAATTAGTCGCATTGAAGTTTCTAACATTTTTTAAGTAAACAATCTTTATTTTTCAGTTTACCACAATCTTGTTATTAAATTAATAACTTACTTTGACTTCAACAATACTACGTTTTAAAATGCTGCGAATATTGTTCTACACTTTAATTTAATTTAATTCAATTTTTACAGTTAATACAATTAATAAATATTTTCTGACATATGACTCACAAAGCTTCAAACTAAGCACTGACAAGACATGAACACTGGAAGAGGGACGCATGGTAGAAAACAAAATACATAGGAAAATACATATGTTTAATTTATTACATAAAAGAGGTCGGAACTTCTATATTTTATATTGGTTAGTAGTATATGTGGATGTAGATGCACCCCCCTGAAAATAATTCTGGCGACACCCTTGTAAGCAGAGCTTATACTATGATAGCTAGATTGACTTTCTTTTTGTAAATACACACAACATGAAACCATAACTTCGAAATATATTATCGCAAATCACACAAACATTTGGTCTGACCCGAGAATCGAATGCGAGATCTAAGCACAGCAGTCACGTACTCTACCACTGCGCCACAAGGTAGTTGAAATTGTCAAATCATCATTAGTCGCGGTTGCTTAACCACGTGCTTCTATTGCTACCATCTCTAAGCTCTGATGTCATCATGCATGCTTATTCGAGATATTTAATTTCTCCAAATGAAAATATTGGCATAACTTAAATATTTTACGTATAATATCATTCATACGATATAGAAGTACCTTTTCAGTCGAAAGACATCTACAGGTGGACATAGCCTCATAGCGGTTAACGCTATGTAATATGGTGGCGAACAGTGTTGGTTTATTTTCGTGTGTCCTGAATGAATTCTCAAATGCTGTTTTAAATAAATATTCTGGATAGAAACATTATGATTAGTGAAATGAATTTCTTTGAAATTTTTGTTTTTGTTTTGTATTGTTTTAATTGTGTTGTGTTTTATGCGTATATTTAATTTTGCTTCTTAGTTTCTTTTTCTATTGTACTGTTTTTTGTGTTGTATTGTTTATGTATTATTAATTTTAGTTCTGCACTATTGTATTGGATGTAATCTGCAATAATAGTGCATAGTATGATAATAAATAAATAAATATTTCTAGTCATTTTGCTTAGATGTAAAATACTTATTCGTCTATACTGTTCAACAGTTCGACTTATTATGGCACGATTAACTAAAGTGTATTTTACAGAGCCCTTTATCAGTTTCATTTCACAGGACACTCAACGGTGTAATGGTATACCATTTAGATATTAATGTAGGCTTAAGTTTTGTGTTACAATCAACAGATAAAATTAAGTCGGTTTGCGTAATGTAATGTGTGTTTAGGAGAGGCTTATGTCCAACAGTGGAGTATTAAAAGTATTAAAGTAATGTGATGTGTGATGTGTACTTGCGTTTTAAAACTTATACGATATACAAAAAAGTTTCTTTTCGTTTATTCTCCGCCTCAGTTTGGTACCTTATTTTTACCACCGCGAAGCGTAGCATATTCTGTATAATCTATATATATAAAAGAAAGTGGTGTTAGTTACACCACTTATAACTCAAAAACGGGTGGATGGATTTGGCTGAAAATTGGTGGGGAGATAGCTTAGAACCAGGAGACGGACATAGGATACTTTTTATCTTTTTTTTTTAATATTTTTCCCTAACGAAAAATTGAATTGAATAAAATACAAAATTTGCTTATTTATTGCCTCTAAGGCGGAACAGAGTTCGCCGGGTCAGCTAGTATTTTATAAATAAAAACTAGCTATTATGCGAAACTTAGTACGCGTGGAATTTACGAAAATGTTTTATTTTCGCCTTTCTTTAGAATTTTAACTTAATCAAACTATCTAGTCGTAAAATTTTGACCTTAGTCGGTTCAGCCGTTTCACAGTTGATGAGTAAATTATGAGCAAATCTTTCCTGTTTGAATATTAGATTTTCGTCGCTACAGGAAGTGTTTGCCATAAAATTGTACATTAATCGGTTTTAGTATAATGTAACAACTCCTTACTTTCTACAAATGTAGTAGAAAGTGGCTAATGATACTGCGTAACTTATATACTTAACAGCTAAGAAAATTATAGCTAGCTTCTATAAAAGTTATGTTTGATGACGGATTAAGAGTACAGGGTGTCACCACTACTATTCATCCCGCGCGTGCCGTAAGAGTCGAGTAAGAAAACAATCTACGCAGGACGATAGCTCTGCAAAAAAAAGTAAAACTAGATACTCTATGCCACCCGTCTGGCTGGCACGCTACAGTAGACCAAAATCTCTTTTCTAAGGAAGTCTATGAAGAGTAGTGACCTATCAAATTCAAATTCAAACCAAAAAATCTAGATAACAGGCATGAAATTACGCAAATCAGCGAAATAATAAATTGTTACTTTAAATTGTTATTGCTCATTTTAATATTCCAAAGAAAAAAATAATTTAAATTTAAACAAATACATTCAGAGATATTTTCGTGAGAACTGCACGAACAAATGCAAATAAATAAATTTAACGCTCTCATTTTATTATTGTGATGATATTTTACATTTAAATAATATTTGTTGTATAATCATTTTATTTATTTATCATATACTAGTTTACTACAGGTAATAAAGCCACGCTGATTTCAGCACGCACGAGCCGGCTCGACCGGGGCAGTACTACCCTCTCACAGAGGATTAACCTAAAGCGACAGCATCCGTGCTGTCGTGTTTCGTTGGAGAGTGCGAGATCGGAAGTGCATATACGCAGGGGTGTGAGTTTTCATAATAAATGTGTGATCCACACTGCCACAATGACTGTCATGCCTTTTACATCCCCAAGTGGGCGAGACAAAGCATCTAACTAGATCACCATACTGCATTATCTGCATTCACAATGAGAATGGTGACATGATGACAATCAGGCAGAGTAGTCACTTTGGTAAGCTCTTAAAATAAAAAAAAATGTTTATACTTATAGGACTTAAATAGAAACGGTCTTTAGGTATTGAAACATGGATCTATCACGGTATTAGGATTAGCATACGTTATGCTAAGATTACATTGACAAGATCTCGCATGAAACACATTATTTTTTAAAGACAGTTCTCGCTTCATGAATTTATCGACTTGGCAACAGAACGGACACAAAGAACACTTGACTGCATGGTTGACCTAGCGGTTTACAGCGCTGGGTGTTGTGGGTTTAAATCCCACACGGGACAACACTTTGTGTGATCCACAAATTGTTGATCTGAGTCTGGGTGTTCTTTTATCCGTTTTTTATATGTTTGCAAAGTCCCTGCGATTACTGCTTTTTTTAAAATAAAAGAAAAAAAAGAAAAGAACCACTCAGACTCGAGACAACGGTTTGTGGAGTACACAAAGTGTTGTTCTATGCCGGGATCAAACTCTCAGTACAATAGCTAAACTAGCTAAGCAAGACTATATTTAAATGGCTTACTGTACCTTAATTTTTTTGAAGAAAACTGCATCTACTAGGAACTAGTAACTAAAGTGTATTGCGTAATGTTTCCTTGGCCTCCGCCGGTCAACGGTGCTAACAATACGTCACACACTATAACATTGCTAATAGTCTGTTTTATTATCTAAAGAAAGTCGTATGTGTTGACACTTTTCCTTTTTAGATATAATATTTTGTAACTGCATAGAGTTTTTCGAACTCTTACCGAGGGTTGATCAAGTAATATGTTTTTAACTATGGAGCTAATAAAAATCATTGTATTCTCTTCTGGGTTCTAATTGAGTAGATGACTATCGTAAATAAATACCAATGTCCACTTCATGAAAACTAATATCGCGAAACATCTCGGAAAATACAATTAACATAGCTTTTTATTATTATTACGAAATTCAATCAAATATACAGTTAAATATATTGTTCAATTGAATAGTCTAAAACAGTGACGTCACAATTTTGTATTTAGTACATTTTTGATACAAAATTGTGGTTTTGACAGATGATAAAAAGTAATTAATTTGACTAAGGTATCATCTAGCCTATTATATGGGAGATGTTTATATGTGCTATTAGGTGCGAGAACTTCTATATCGCGATACAGGATTAGTAGTTAATCTGTAGTTCACTACTCCATAGTTCGGTGTGTCTTCGGTAGGTAACTTGTACTCTATATGGAAGTCGTCACAAACTAAGTTTCTGTAAGTAATTATTTAATTATTATTAACAATTTTTTTTTTATTTATTATGTAAATAAATAAATATTTCAGACATTTGACACACAACGTCTTCTAGTTTTAAACTAAGCAGAGTTTTTGCTATGATAACTGATAGAATACTTGTATACTTTTTTTTTGTAAATACATACATATTATTACATATAACACCCAAACTTCGAAATAAATATTTGCAGATCATACAAACATTTACTTCGATCCGGCAATCGAACCCGCGGCCTCAAGCACAACAACCGCATTCACCACCGCTGCCCCACCGAGGCAGTTAAAGCTTACAATTAACTGAGTTAGGTGTCATAAACGTTTGATATGTATGTATAATCAGCCTTGTATATAATGTTAAGCCTTAATATATTTGGAAAAATACTTTTTTTTTTTAAATTTATATCAGAGTGAAACCCGATTGATATAACTAAAATTTCCTGCGAAAGTGAACTGACAAACTGAACTGTGATTTGCTGCAGATATTTTATGGAATTAAAAAAAAATTATAGTCTCAGTAGTTTAGATTTTTGGTGAATCAAACAGTAAGCTGAGGTTATTTTAGATACACAGATATTCTACACAAAACAGGTGTAAGCAGAGACAAGTAAAACCACGATCACACAATGTCCTAACATGCACCCTTAGTCAAGATGCAAACGTTTCGCGTCGATTCTCTTTCTACAATCGCTAACGCCTCTATTTTCTTGTATTCTTGGCTAATATTTGTTTTAACCACGTGACGTAACGTTGAGAGACACCATTCCCATACATTTGTTAGTTTTCTAATAATGTTCACGCTTGTAAAACATCAACTTGACGAAAAAGATATGACCATAAAAATTTTATTCAAAGTTTAGGTAATAAAATATTGAATACATTAGTTTTTGGCATTCCCTTAAATGTCATTATAAGCAAACGGAAATAAGGTATTAAGTATGCGAAGGTATGCAAATTTTGCTTTCATTTTTTGTTTATTTACAAACTGGTTTGGGCTTGACCGACGGCATTGTTCAGTGTCAGCAACCTGTTGAGAAATTGCCGTCACGGACTCACACTTGACCGTTGATCACACATCTTTAAACACATGTTTAAATTTGAAATCAAATACAATGCGAGACAGAGTAAGACGAGTTAACATTTAAAAAATCGTAAAAAAAATAATTTGATAGATTATAAAAAACTGCCTCGGTGGCGCAACGGTAGTGAATGCGACTGCTGTGCTTGAGGTCTCGCGTTCGATTCCCGAGTCAGGCCAAATGTTTGTATGACCTATCGAAGTTTGGGTGTTTTCTATGTATAATATGTAGGTATTTACAAAAAAAAAACTATGTGAGTATTATATCAGTCAGTCTAGTTATCATAGCATAAGCTCTGCTTAGTTTGAAACTAGATGACGTTGTGTGTCAAATGTCCGAAATATTTAATTATTATTTATTTATAAAAATTGTTTATTTACAAGAAAGTTAATTACTTGGCATTTATTTCCTAAAAATTACACCATGTAAATGATCACTGTTTCGACGTTTGCATTCTTCTAACCGAATACCGAAATTTTCGAATACTCGTCGGCAGGGATCGCGAGATTGCCGATATCTCTTCACTGTTTTTTTTTTATGTTGACGTGGTGTCTTTGGTTTATTGATGTAGACACGATTCTTCAAACAACCCCATAAAAAGAAGTCTGTTGGTGACAGATCTGGACTTCTGGGTGGCCATGGAATATCACCTCGTCTGGAAATCTGCTTATCCAGAAACATGTTTTTGACCAGCGACAGGGACTAATTGGATGTGTGACAAGTGGCTCCACCTTCTTGAAACCGTGCGTTACGATTATAGCCAGCAAATTCCAGTAGCATCGGTCCCAAGAACTCCCGTAACATGTTTGTGCGGGATGTTAGATTCGAATGTTAATGAATTCTTGGCCAACTCCTGTGTCGCAAAGACTTCACAAACATCCATGAAACAAATACAAAGTAAACTCACAATCAGAACAACAAATTGTGAACCACTCAAAGTCCCATTTGGGAAATGGAACCCAAAACGGGACAAGGAATGGGTCTTAAGGGTCTCAAGGTTTAAATCCCAAGTGCATTCAAGTCTGTAAGTATTCCTAATAGCTATATGGATAAGTAATAACTTGTTACACCTTTACGACTGTCTGATCCTAAGTTATGGAGTCCTTACTATGATATTAACTGCTGATAAAGACACTTATAAATTTTAAATACACATTTATTTTTGTTTATTCTTTATTGCACACACATTTCAATGTAATAGGTAACCAGGAAATTACATGTACAAACGAGCTTAACCCAAGCGTGAGTTTTCTTCATACAAACTTTTAGGGTGATTAGAGAATAGTTGAGAAAGTAAAGACTAAGTTATGTGTATAACAATATTTTTATGTATTTATGTATACGTACATACGCCTATATATAATACTAAAGGTCTAATTATTGAAGGGCGCGATAATAACCTTACGTTCTTCTCTTGAACACATTCAGAGAAGGTCTATTTCGTATTGCTAGCGGTAAAGCATTCCATAGCCTCATCACCGCAACACTGAAAGAATTATCGTAACGATGGATCTGTTGACCTAGTGGTTAGTGATCGTGACTTCTAAACCAGAGGACGTGGGTTCGATTCCCAACCAGGGCAAATCTTTGTATGATGAACACGATCATCTGTTTTGTATCTGTATGTAACTTATCTATAATATGTGTATATTATGATTATCTGCGTTCAGTCAGGTTGCTATAGTAAGCTTTGCTTAGTTTAGAGGCAGGTGGCCGAGTGTGAGGTGTGTGAGGATATTAGATAGTTCGAAGGAATACGTACATAGTATACTCATCACGCAATATTTGTCATAGTTGAGATTTTGGGCCAACGACTTAACAGCCAGAGGGCTTAGCGGTCAGGACAAATTGACCGTGCTCTTCAAGCAATATTTGTACTGGATGGGATTTTAAGGCAACCACTAAATTGTAAATCATTAAATCAATAAGCCATACAATCATGCATATTCTATCAAACATTATCCTATATTCTATTTTTCAAAACAATTCTGAAAAATAGAATATAGGAACATTCCAGAGAAAACATATTTGTTTTTTTTTATAGAAGCCTACCAAAGTGACTAGCCTGCCTGATGGAAAACATGATTAGTATCCAAGAGTGGTGGCCGTTCTACTCATTGCGAATGCAGACAACGCAGTATGGCTATCCACGTTATGGTGGCCAAGTGAGACGCTTCTTCACACCCCGCTTGGGGACGTAAAAGGCATGACAGTCATCGCGACAGTGTAAGGTTTACACAGTTACCACGATAACTGTCACCCCTGCATCAATGGGCCTCCGTTCTCACACTCACCAACGAAACACGACAACACGGATGCTGGCGCTTTAGGTTGAATCGTTTATAAACGACAACAGACATGGAATGAACAGATTTGAAACCAGAGATTTTTATATCTGACAACACTATGAAAACAATAGTGCAATCTAAAGTTTAATCTGCGACTAGTGAAGTATCATTAATTAACAGTAGTGATTAACCAGAACAGTCGTAAAATCGTGTATTGTTTATGACCTCAGCACTATTCTATTAAGCGTGTAGGGTTATAAGGCGATAAGGTTATTTAAAAGTTAAACAATTGGAAAACAAAACGTAATTAATACATGTTGTATTAATTACGTTTTGTTTTTAAACGTAAACGTAATTAATACATGTTGTATTAATTATGTTTTGTTTTTCAATTTTTATAAGTTATATAATTTATCCAAAGAAGGTTTTAACTTTAAAAGGACTGTCCTATTGGTTTATTGCAATTGTTTTCAATCCCACCTAGGACAATAAATGTCTGATTGAACGATCACTTATTGAATAGACACACAATAAATGATCGTACACGTAGACACACATAATCTATACAAATAAATAATATTTTTCTGTTTGCCATTTCAAATATAGGAGTTATTCACTAAATCCATGTAAAAGTATATAAGGTAGTAAAATAAAAAATAAAAAATTATTTTTGTGTATGTCTGTTTGTTCCGGCTAATCTCTGTAATAGCTGGACCAATTTTGACGAAACTTTCACTGGTAGATAGCTGGTAACTTAGGATATTTGAACTTTAGAGAAAGAATAACAAAAACAACGGGTAATATTGTGGGGCGTAGCTGATTTATCTATACTATGTACTTAAAAATATATATTTAAGCAAGTTTATCGACAGTCTGATTTTCATAACACTGGCTCTACCTAGTATAGGAACACACTACCGTGTATGAGATGTGTGGGTTAAACCTAGAGACAGAAACATCAAATCTTTTAACTGCAGTCATGGCGGAGTGGTCTATGCGCCACTCCTCCACGCCTCCTGGGACAACACTTTGTGCAATCGACAAACTGTTGTTCCGAGTCTGGGTGATCTTTACCTCAGTTTCAAATACGTCTCTGAAGTTCCCTGCGACACAGGATATATTGCAGCGAAAGAATTCATATTAAAAACAAAACCTTTATCGTAAAACAAATCCGTTATTTGTACCTGAGATGAGACTCTTGCTTCCGAAACAAAACCGAACAGGAAACAGAAAAAAGGAAGATTAAAAAACAAATTTAAGAAAAAACTCTTGAAGGTGTTGTTGGGCAGAGACGGATCAGACGTTGAAAGGGAGACCTTTCTTATTTCCGATGAGAGCATTTACCTTACTTAATATTTAAATACAGTATATATATGTTGAAGGTATATAAAAATATACTAACTGTCTCTTTGGTATAGTGGTTAGAGTATGCGATTGTCGATAACGAAGTCTCCGGTTGCCAAACCATGAAAATTCACGCACATTTTGAGTCCGACATAACCACCAGTCATGTAATTCCTCTTAAACCAATCCTCCGTAACGAGTCTTACAGCTGCAATAACGGCATGCATTGACACAGCTGCAGCTGCTGCTGATGTCCAAAAAACTTGGTGACCAGACTTTGAAAATGATGTCCTAAGTTTCATCGGCCATGAAGTACGAGCCCTAAATACCTCACATAAGGCTCGATACCGATGCAAGTACCTCTTATTATAGGACTATATCGATTAGGTAGCTTACTCCGGCACTGATAAACAAGGCCCAAGAACAAGTCCTCAGATTTGTCCAGTGCCAACTCGAGAACCATCCATATCATGTGACTCACCGGTTTTTAAACCTCCAATATCATGAAAAATCTTGAAGACAAGAATAACTGTGTTACTTCTTTTCAAGAGATTGTTTGCATTTTAAAAGATTTATGTGTTTTTTTGTCGATTAAAATGATCAGTAAAATAAATGAAATTTTATATGTAAGCATATAAGTGTATGTATCAAAACACATTTTTTGTGTATATATTATAAATGTACAATTAAAATACTAGCGGTTTACAAAATTTATTGCAGAATATAATACATAACTTCGTATTTGTGACCAATTTTATTTAAATCAGTACAACACTACGTTTCAGTGTAAATAATTATATTTTGAAACTAGAGTGATTACGCATATTTTAGAAACAGTAGTAAATATGCGGTCTACTTAAATAGTTTTAAATATTCGTTTAATTTTTCTTGTGAGCTTATATCTGACCTGAAGACATGTTTTAAAATTCTAGTTTACATTGTCTATTATCCGTGCACGATGTTATTTTACAACAAATGTTCTTTAAAAACTAACTGTTTTTTGTGACCTTGTTTGTTAATTATAAGTGTTATTGTTCTACAGTTTTGATAATATGAAACATCCAGTCGTCGCGGGTCATCTGGCACATGTGAAGTACCACAATTATTTTGTAGAAATAATGTAGAACCACGCTAATTTCAGCACGAACGGGCGGCTAGACCGAGGCAGTACTACCCTCTCTCAAAAGTCCAACCTAAAGCGACAGTATCCGTGCTGTCATGTTTCATCGGTGAGTGCGAGACCGGTCGCCCATTGATGCAGGGGTGACAGTTATCGTGGTAAGTGAGTGTCACTGCCACGGTAACTGTCACGCCTTTTACCTCCCCAAGCGGGACGTGAAAAAGCATCTTACGACATTGCATTTTCTGCATTCATATTGAGTATGGTAACCACAACTTTTAGATTCTATTCATGCTTTCCATCAGGCAGAGTAGAGTCCCTTTGCCTCTTAAAATAGAAATCAAATATATATATAAAAAGAGTAGAAAAGGCTTGTGGTGTGTCACCACGCCAACAGCTTGACTGAGCCTTCACTTATTACGAAATTTATCATAACGACCGTCATAACTTCAGACGGAAACGGATGATATTTTTCTAAAAAACTCTTCAGTGTAAAACACATTTTGAACACAATCAGAATGTATTACGATTAGATTATTTACAGTATTATTCAAGCAGACACTTACTCTTTTTTCGTTTAAAGTAAATACGTATGAAGTTCATACTATGAACAGCAGCAGTCGCAGTCAAGAATATTCGAAAAACTTTACATCAAAACACAAAGATCTGTCTGCCGCATGTCTAGCAGGACATTTTATTTCTACCTTGCGTATATTTTTAATCGATTTATTCGTTTTTAATCGTTTTCAAAAAAGAGGAAATTCTATGTTCCGATATATTTATTGTGTACCATTTTGAATCTTTCTGATTACGTCTTAACAATCATATCATAAGTTTTATAAATTTTTCGTTTCGGTAATTTATAAATTCGTAAATATAACCTACAAAGGTATATTTGCAATATTTTAATGAGACTTTAGGGTCAGTTAAATCAAATTGTATCTCGCAAGAGAAAGAATTGAGGTAGTCAGTAAACCTTATTGGCTAACATAAAATTGCTAATGTACGGCCAAATGTCGTATTGCTCAAAGTAAAAGTTGGTCAAAAAATGTATAAACCACGAAACTAACCTATGAAGTAAGTCAATTAATCATTAATTATACTTCATAAGTCATAGTATGTACTTCGAGAAGATAATTTAAAAAGCTCTGATTCACCTATTAATTGCAACTTAGCGCTTGAATACGGCCCTGGTGAATGGCAGTCGGCTAGTTAAGTTGCATTCAAGTTGGACACACCACGGATCAGTGTTCGCGCGTCACTCGCCGTGTTAACACGTCACTTAGACTTCACATAGACTCAACATTACTTTTTTTTCTGAGAGTTAAGCCAAGAACGCAGTGTGATGTTGAACCATTTTTGTAAATCGAAAAATGTGATTCAGTCAACGAGACTAATTTAGTTTTTTTTTTGTTAAGATTTTTTGGATTTTATGTGTATAAACTATTAAAGGAGGTTTCATTGGAATTGTGGTGTCGTTCGTTTTTTGAAGGTATGTTTCTTTTTTCTATTTTTATTTTTCACTTTAGCAATTCACTTTAAAATCTATCTATTAAAATTAAAAAAACCAATTTTAAAAACGGCTGCAACGATTTCGATAAAGTTTAAATTTATGTAAAAATTTTGCATAAAACGAAGCTCGGTCACCTACATACTACAATAAAGACGATAAAAATCAAATTAACACACTTGAAAAATGCTTAAACATTTAAAAACGTGCAGTTTCTAATAACAATAACACTAACTTTAAAAAACGCAGGTTTTCGCATCTCCTGTATAATATATTAATAAAAAAGATGAATCGCCGAGATATGAATAATTTTCTCATCGTAATAATCCGACTGAAATAATAATATCTAAATGAAAGTGTCTGTCAGTGTACCAACTACCTAATTAGACAGAAAAAATCTAAAAGTGCCATTATAGAAAGCCGAACTGCTTTAAGTTAAATTAACACTATTAATGGCCAGCATACTAAAGTTTAAATGTTCACATTCTATCTATGTTTATATATATATACATATATAATTTTACTGTAAGTGTGTATGTCACTAAACTCCTCCTAAACGGCTGGACCGTTTTGAATGATTTTTTTTGTATGCGTTTGGATGGCGCTCTGGACGGTTTAGTTTCACAAATCAGCCCGGTAGAAAATTAAAAAAAAATAGTCTTATGGAACAAAGTTCGCCAGGTCAGCTAGTATACCTATATATATATTATGACGGCCCAGTTGGCCCAGTTATTAGTGATCCTGGTAAATCAAAAGTCGTGGGTCGAATTCCCACCAAGAGATGAACACGATTATATGTTCTGTATCTGGGTGTAATTTATCTATAATATGTATGTATTTAGAATTATATAAGTATGTTTATCAGAAGTTTGGTTACCATAGTACAGGTCTGCCGGCTTGGCGATCAGACGGCCATATGAGATGTTTTGATGTCATATGTGATTATGTAATAGACAATGATTTTTGCATTCCAATTTTGAAAATAGAAAATTTCAAAAAGCAGGTCTGTTTCATTGGCCTTACGCATTGGATACCTTTGCCATTATACCAATTATTAACATACAAAAGTAAAGTCATAAAATAAACTATTTCCACTTTAATAATTAGGCAGCGACAATAAAAATAAACTGCAATAGTCAGTTATATCACTGTATTGTAATTTAAAGTCTAATTTTTTCTTCTCAGTAATTTGTTACGTCATAGTAAACATTTGAATAGATGCGGATAGAAGTCATTTATCAACGGCTAACAACTCACTTTCTCTGACGTAAGTTCAAGGACAAGAGTAGATTTAAATTTAAATTGGAGAAACATGAAAGGTATGACTGCCTCGGGGGCGCAGTGGTAGCGAATGTGACTGCTGTGCCTAAGGTCTCGGGTTCGACTCCCGGGTCAGACCAAATGCTTGTATGATCTGCAAATATTTGTTTCGGAGTTTGGGTGTTTTCTATGTATAATATGTAAGAGTATGTATTAACAAGAAAATATATATATGTGCTCTGCTTAGTTTGGGACTAGATGGCGTTATGTAAGACGTGTGATGAAATATTATTATATTATATATTTTATTATTTATGATATATTTGACTATTTGAGGAAGACATTTTCAACATCCGTTCCTTATTTCACCAAGACTAGTCGAATGGTTAGTGTATCAGATGTGAACAGGTTCTTAAAACGGAAAATGAAATATATTTTCTAGATTTTTCTAATTTTATTGATTAAATCTTCCACATCATCATCAGCTTCTCTAAGTTAATGCACGCCACTTAGTTCGACCCTAAATGTAAATAAATCTCTTTATAACATACCAAAGCATAAAGTCACCTATTTCTCAGAGGTAGGCAGAGTCATTTGATCTTCACTTACAACGGTTCTGACGCAACGCACAAAGCTTAGAGCAAACAAGCCTAGGCTTAGAGTAACAATCTGTGGATGACACGAAGTGTTTGCCCGTGTAGGGTTTGAACCCACAACACTCAGCGCAGTAGAGAGCAGCGTGGCGACTGCTTAGACCACGTGCGTGCAGTCTGCATCTAAGTTTATCTAGATAAATAAATAAGTATTTCTGAAATTTGACACAACGTCATCCAGTTTCAAACTAAGCAGAGCTTGTGCTATGACAAATAGACTGACTGATAAAATAAGATATACTTTTTTTTAGAAATATACACATATTATACATAGAAAACACTCAAACTTCTAAACAAATATTTGTAGATCATACAAACATTTGGTCCGGCACGGGCATCGAAACCCGAGACCTCAAGCACAGCAGCCGCATTCACTATCACTGCGCCACCGAAACAGATCCATAACATTTGTTCGTTAGTTATTCTTCATTTCCACAAAGTGTAAAGTAAAGTAAAAACAGTATCGCAGTAAAGAATGGCACGATATATCTAGTAAAATATGCAATTTAAAGCTTAGAATGTTAAAACAACGCGAAACTAAAAAAATAATCACCAAAGTGCATTTTTTAATCGTATCTTGAAATACCATTTTGTTGAAAGCGGACGAACTACTTATAATTGATAATATGAATAGTCGTATTCATTCAGTGTTACTATGGTAATAAAGAGTAACGATCTGTCATTAATTTATATTAAAAAGAAAGTCAATTTTGAATATTTTGATTAAAAATAAATCATTCATAGACAAAGTAGAATTGAACGTTTGAAAAATAGATATTATTAGCGTACTGCCAACTTTGAATTTAAAAAAGATACTATTAACTTTTTACTAGTTATTTTTTAAAACTAACGATGGCAACCAATTAACTCATTAGGTAACTAACTCTACATAGAGTAACAAAGGTAAGTCTATGTTGCTTTGTTAACTTTGATATATAAACGTCAAAACTATGAAAGACTGGGTACTATTATAACTGTTCATATTAAAAATCAAAGCATTATTTAAACTTTATTGAGTTATATGTGACAGAGAAACAAATTTAAATGCACTTAAAAGACATAGCTACTAATTCATAGAATTCTTTATAAAGAGAATCATGTGTTTTTTAAAACAATTTTAGGTGTGTCTATTGTAAAACTTTTAAAAAGAGAACAACAAATGTTGAAAAATGTAATAATTTTGAAAAAAGAACGAATTCTTTTACCAAAATGGATCGATCCAAATGTTTGTATAATCTGTAAATATTTGTTTTGGAATTTATGTGTTTCCTATGTATTACATGTATATATTAATTGTTTAGTACTCATAGGACTAGATAGCGCTGTGTGTCACATGTCTGGAATATTATTATTTTTTTTTCGCATGTTTTTGAATCGTGAAAACGACACAGGATACAAACGCGTGTTTATCAACTTCTAATATTCGAAGAATGTCATAGGTGCATATGAAAGGTACATTATTCTAAACAAATCTATCTTTCTCCGATGCTTTTAAGATACGACTGAACTTCAATTATTTGCTTTAATACACGTTGATATATTACCATAAAAATAACCTACAAAAAAATAAAATCGACTTCAACATACCTATGTACGTCGTGATAATTTTACTCTTTATTCCCTAATTTTCCACCCTTAGGGGTGGTATTTTTGTATTAAAAACTAATGTATTAAACAATAAAAGAACAAAAAACACGTAAATTAGAATCTTCTTTGAAATCTGTCAAACAGTACTGTCAGCATAGTGATATTGTGACCACCACTCTTGGGTTCTACATGTGCTTTCTATCAGGCAGAGCTGTGTCGTTTTGGCTTACCAAAATGACTCTACTCTGATGCTTACGTCCATAGCAGAAATATACTTATTAATGATGATAATATTTTATAATATTTCTGTAATGAGAAAAACTCAATAACACTTTTGGACTCAACCCGGGAATCGAACCCATGACTTCTCGATCAGCAGTCGCATACGCTAAGCGCTAGACCAACGAGGCAATTAATTACCATTATTAATTCCTAATCAACTGTAGGAATATTTAGTAGAGAAGCACCAGAATAAACACATTATTTATGTACTTAGTTTATTTGAGTATTAATTATCAATAGAGAAAGGTAGTCTTCGTATATGTAATGTGCAATGCAACTCTATGCAAGAGGTCTTGGGTTCGATTCCCGGGTTGGACCAAAAAGTGCTATTGAATTTTTCTGATTATAGTTTTTTTAATAACAGATCGGAGTTAGGAAGTCGTCCGTGTGGTGAAGGATTAAGAAGACATAGTGTTACCACCCCTATTCATCCCGTGGGTGTCGTAAAAGGCGACTAATGGAACAAAGTATACAAGACAACAGCATATAGTAGGCTAAAAACCTCCTTGCTAAGGAGAGGCCTATGTCCAGCAGTGGACTGTAAAAGGATGTTGATGTTAGAAAGTTGGGGTCTTAACCCCCGTGCTTTGGAGAGTACGTAAAAACGTATTGTGAAAGTGAGGTATCAGAGAGTGCACCTGTGTTTGCGAACACACTTGTGTTCTATAAGAGAGAAAAAAAATCTGCATAATGGTCAGTTCCCTGTCCCTGATTTAATTTTTCTTGTCAGCGCGATGTAGAATGTTCCAGTTGGTTTCTTGTATCTCCACCGCCAATTCTTCTTGGCAATTGAACTACTTTCAAAAGCGACAAAAGAAGAAAGTAACTTGAGCTAATGAATAGCGTAATATGACCAAAGTAACAATTATGTTATCATTCGATTTTCAATCTTACATAACTTATACACAGTCAGAAATCTAAAAACGCCTAAGGCAGATGTGCTCTTGATACAACGTGCCAATTGCATAACATCGCTTTACAAGGGCATATCAAGTTCTCACTTCTGAGTTACGTAAGCCGAGCTTGAACTTCGTTCGCTATCAACTCGCTATAGCTTTCCATAGAAAGTTGTCACCCAAAATATTACGCCCAATATGCTAAATCAGTGAAACCCGGATCTAATCGTTGAACAACAATTGGGCATTCTTTAATCGGAGGTTAATCCAGTTGAGTTAATCGCTCATTGTCATAAATCGTCCGTGTAGTAACGGATTAAGTATCCAAAGTGTAACTACCCTCTATTCATCCCGTGGACGACTTAAGAGCCGGCTAAGGAAGCCAACTACGAAGGACAACACTGCAAAGAGAAGAAAACTTGTCAAATAACCCATTACTTAGGAGAGGCCTATGTCCAGCAACGGACTATTTGATGATGACTTAAATTGAAAAAATATCTTTAAATAGATAGAACACATTTTTCATTCTTCCATTACAGAGTGAAGCACCCGTCACCTTAAATATGTAACGCGTGCTACACTCTATGTAGGCATATACGTCTTGTTGGTTATAAGTTTTTAACCATACTTTTAACTAACATAGTAAATTAACTTTAATATGATTTGTCAAATTTCATGCGATGATTCTTCACCTTTCACCTTTCTTGGAGTTTTGTATGTAGCTTTTGTTCAATCAAACTGTTTTTTTTTTCCGAGAGTTTAGGTTATAGATAATCTTTTACAAAGTGCCAATAATGATTCTTTTCTTTTTTTTTTCTTTTTTTCAAATATTCAATAAATATATCTCTACCTTAGTAATGTGAGTCACAATTTCATATCAATCGGGAGAATGGTGTAAAAATGTAAATAAAACTGCGCGGACGCAGTGGCGTGCGACGCGCACGTCGAGCAACTAGTGCAGTGGGCCGAGTGTTTTCATTGCAAGTTAGTTTTGCATACTTCTGTTCGCATATGTATGTTATTGTGTAAATAATTTTGTTTACCAGTGTGATATGGTACATGGTACATTATTGTCATGTTTAGAAACGGAATTCTGGACAATGCAAAGTAATTTCATTACTTAGAAACTAAGAAACTAGATACCATGAATACCACACCACATAGAAGCTAAATACCATGATTATATGGCACTGTTGCAGTTTCAGTAGAGATGTCTCTCCTCAATCAGGATAACCAGGACGACCTGATGATAAAGTGAATCCAAAACTCTTCCCAACGCTTCCTATTCAACCAGAAAAATATGAAAACGCTAGATGTTTACTTACACAATACAATTTTCCTTCTCACGTTCTTTGGTGTGACTGAGATTGATGTATTTTACTACATTTACCTAGGTGTCCTCATTTCGCCTTGAAAGAATTGCACCTAGGTGATATCTACTGGAAGCCTTTGAAAAAAAAGGATTTACCAAAATTTTAAACCTTCCCGCGATCAACTCCATCGATAAAGAAGGACGTCCAATGACTGTCCAATCGTCTAAACTACTGTCAAGTTATTTCTTCAGTCACTGTCAACAACCAGTATAAAATATCGTGTTACAATGCGCACGTGTACGAATTCCGTGGGTACGTCGACCGCCGACGCTTTTCCGGCGGATCTAGAGCGCTCCAAACATTTCACTTAATACTTACATATCCGATAAAAAAGTACCAAGTTATTTATAGTAATAATATTAATAGTTTAGGTAGGAAGAAAATTTTGGGAGGTTAATAGTAAAAGATCATCCCTAAATTATGTTATATGTACATAAGTCGACTTAAGGCAAGTGGTACCAGGTCATTAAATTCGCCTTACATAATATATGGATGTCCTTTTTTAATAATTTTATACATACATATGTAAAATTACGCCTATTTTCCTGGAGGGGTAGGCACTGATATATTAAGTTTTCGCCAGTGTTTTGGTGCCACGTAATAGATGGCGAGCCTATTGCCGTTATTCGAGATGTTTTGTTTGTCAGAGCCTCATCCGTCAATCAGCAGATAACATATTAATGTCGTGACTTATAACATTTTTATATCTTTTATACCATCTGTAATTTTATACCACACAAACAGTTATAAACATTTATTTTTCTTGTTTTGGAATAATTAAATAAAGCTCAGTTATTATTAAATACCGAAGAATCTAATGAACATATATGAGTAAATAGTTCTTTGCTGCTGCGTCGGTCTATCTGTTTCTCTATCTCAAATTGAATAATTCCAAACACACCAAACGTGTCTGTCACTCTAACCGTGTGAAAAACGTATAGCATTTTTCACCACTGGTAGAATGATCAGGAATTCACTTATTTAGCTATTCTCTTCTCTAGTGGAAACTAAGCCCGATAGAATGATACTTTGGCCTCGATCTTAATTCTCAATTTCTGAAAAAATACTAATAGTATTCCAGCTATTTTACGCTGTTACGACACCACAAAACGTGTCAAAAACAACAATTCTTTACCAACTATTACCGAAAATCGAAATATTCTTCTTATATTTTTCTTTTACTTAAAAACTTTCGCCAAAAAACTCGTCGAGATTACTCGACTGACCACTTTCTCGCGTAACGTTAACCGGTGCGTTTGACTTACCTTTTGTTCTGTGTCGTCATACTAATTATCGAGTTACGCAAACCTAGATGTTTTGTGATTGGAAATTTCATTTATTAGGCAATACTTCTTGTGAGGATTAAACCATAGAAATAATTAACATCCACATAAATTGTTCCCAACACCATATTTTAAAATACTAATCCAACCTTTTTCGCGATTTGACATATTGACCTCTTTATCAACTAATTGTCTATGGTAAACAAAAAGGAGAACATATATGTAGCCATAAGTATTTAACGATTGCATCAATTAATATTTAATGGCAATTAAATTATTAGACATTCTCTCGTTTCATTATGTATGGTGTATCGCTGATTCTTAATTTGCTAACACAATTTACGAAATTTAAGCGTAGCCATTGGTATTTAAAAATTAACGAAACACCTAACACTTTTATAGGCCTATTGCATTCTAAAATTTTATTTAACAATTAGGACCAGGTTCTGAAGAAATGGCAGGTCAGTAGTACTCGTATACATATGCAAATTTAAATAGTTTATCTATACTAAGTGTACATTTTGATCTTACAGCAATAATATAAATAACTAGGACTTAGCGCCTTTTCCAAACATTGCAATATGAATAAATAATAAAATTGAGGTTAAATTCTGAATACACAGTAATAATACAATACTGTTACTGTACGATATTAGTAATAAGGCTTATAAATAAGAGGTTTAATAAACGTAGAGAAGGCTAAGAACATATGAATATATTTTATTGCATTTGCGTTCGTGTTAAGAAAATAGTGACAAATATATCTAAAACATATCCTGGCCAATCACGTTCCAAGATATTATCGTTTCATACGTAAGCTTGAAACTTGATTGGTAACATTAAAGCGTTTAAAGGATTTCAGAAATTGTTATTCTCATAAAAAATTGTACATTCACACAATTCATATATGCATTGATAAAAAATAAATATTTCGTGACAAAAGGGAAAAAGTTCACATCACATGTTAAGTAAAAAGTTGTAAGGAATAACTTATTTACAGTTCATATAGGAAAAAAAATTAACGTGTCGCTGGACAGCCGTTTAGAATGAAGTCTCTTTGGGCCAACTTCATGTTCGACTCTGTCGATGCGCGTCTAACTTCACACGCTTGCGTTTCTTGTCAGTTGATGTTCCGTACTTATGACATTTCCGACATATATAAAGACATATGCACACACACACGTGTATAAATATTATATATATGCGTGTGTGTGTACGACTAGTTATCGGTCTACTTCATTCTCTCTTTCTCTTACAAATTTTCGTAATGAGTTTTTCCCACATTTTTCCCTCGTCAACCTACGATAAAGAGCTGTTCCAATAATGAAGGTAAACGTACTTGGGCAGTTCTACTGACCAAAAATTAATGCAAATAGAAACGCAATATTTTTGTCTTACACATTACAAAAGTAGTGAAAACTAGATGCAAATGGGTACCAACAACTAAAAAGTTTAGTTGAGTGATGTATTTAAAAACAAAATGATTAATTTTATTATTAAATTATTTACTTTTAAATATAAAACTTAATTTAAATAAATGTAATAAAAATTTTGAGTAATAAATGTTATGTATTTTAAAAAACCCTATCAGAAGTTATACACTATCCATATTTTTTATTATAAATAGATAATAGATATAAAATTAAATTTGAAAAATAATAACATAAGATCTTGACTAGACTAGCTTTTAAAACTACTAAAGTTTTAAAAGCTAGTCTAGTCAAGACATAACTTTTAAAATTACGAAATGTGAAATATGTTCATAAGTGTTTCCCTACGTGTGGCAACACTGACGTGTACGGTCTATTGGCTACAGTGATTGATGCAAAATTATTGAAATACTAGCTTTTGCCCGCGGCTTTGCTCGCTTGAAATTTGGTCTGCCACATTAAGATTCGTAACAGATCATTTTAAATATTTTTTTTTACATACCAACAATCCTACATTACTTCATCTTTGTGTAACTTCAATGGTTTAGGCAGCGTACGCCAAGATAACTCTCAGAGGCCAGATTTTTTTTCCGACTTAATTGACACAATCGTTATATTGTTATGTTGTTCCGATGCATAACCTATATTACTGTAAAATTTCATCCAAATACGTCCAGTAGTTTTATCGTGAAAGAGTAACAAACATCCAAACAAACTTTCGTATTTATAATATCAGAACGATACTGTTCAAACAGGAAATAATGTTTATTCGACATTATGATCCTTATAACCTACCTGGCGCGTCCTGTGCCAGGTAGGATATATATTTTAAATATGTATTTTTTACTATATAACGCACATGAACTTCACCTGAATATAACACGATAAAGGCATTTTGGATTTGCAACATCGTCATCAATAGTCTTTAACGGTCCGCTCTTGGACATAGACCTCTCCTTAAAAAGAAGGTTTTAACCTGTACCATGCTGGCCAGACGGATTGATATACTGTTTGTTTCAAGTTTGCCTTCTCTTTGCAGTGATGTTGCCTTAGTCGCTCCCTTAGTCGCTTCTTACGAAACTCATGTGATACATAGAGCTGGTGGTATTCTAAATCTCTCACCACATGGACAACATATTTATTTGCTTGGAAATGGAAGAAAATCGGAATATTCTTAAGTATAAGTCAGGACAGACAGAATTTCTAACCACTAAATCAACAAATAAGTCCGACCGCCATATTTATGAGTTTCGCGCCAAAAATAGAGAGTCCCTTTTGCGATAGTACGTTATGTAAATAGCCGAAGATGACAAAATCTTCAAATAAATGAGCTTTTTCTCATAAAATCCTTTCACGAGAGCTAACTATACTAACCCTGACATACTAGCGTCTACTAGAGTTTAGTCTATGGAATCTTGAATACCATCGCCACATCACTCTACTTGGTCTCTAATCTATGGTTTCAACAGTCGTTAAAATTTACTTCCCGTTCAAACTTTCAATGGCATCAACATTCAGAATAGCATTTGTCAACAAGGGATACATTATTTATTGAACTTCGTTTATACAACATATCACTCGATTAGCTTAAAGTGCGGCCATTTTGAATTATTGACTGCATTATATGTTTTATACTCTACTATATGTACCCTTGCACGCTTCATTGCGTTGACGATGATTTAGTAATGAGCAAGTGAACTGTCCTTTAGCCAAATTGACATTCTACAAACGTAAACGTTATTAGCAAACAATTGAATGTATGGGAATTACGTCTCTCAACGCTAAGTCACGTGGTCTAAACAAATATAAGCCAATATTCAAGAGATTAGAGGCGTTCGCGATTGTAGAAAGAGAATTGAGTCTGAATTGAAATATTTGCATCTTGGTTGAGGGAGCATAGTAGAAATATAGATAAAACCAATCTTTAAAGTGGGCTCTTAAGTTAAGTTTAAAACCAATCAGCTCTGTGGTTTGTTTTGGTGTTTCTTCCCGGAGTGAGTCTTGGGAAATTCCAGCGCCTTCTACCTGTAAAGTCCGACGTGGAAAAATGTATGTAAAGGTTTACTTGCAGAAATAAATTCAGTATTTCTATGGTTTGAATTTTTTTTTAATTTGTGAAACGAACACATAGATATACATATAAAATGATGTATATAGCTATACATGACATGATTACACTATCTACCTGTGTAGATTTAAAATACACATACGGATATATACGAACACTGAAAAATATACATGTGTATCTATACATTTGCACACGTACTCATATTTTTAAGCGTGTGGGAGTAATCAGAGACATTTTGGCAACTCACACTTTGCCAAAATTTTATAATTTTAGAATAAGACAAAATGTTAAACAATATTTTTTTTATACATCAACACAGTTTTCTTTTTTTACAAGAGTACGTCAAAATAATAAATAGAATATAGAAATAATATATTACACACTAACATAGTTCTTATTGTACATCAAATTAATAAACATATAAAAATAGCGACTTAGTGCTTAAAACGCAATTTTTATAGACCTTGGGATAGATAAAATGACCGGATACTTAAACAAGAAAAAACTAGAAATGTATTAAAAAGGAAACGAGTGGATTGAGGAATGTAAAGAATCGATCAAGAATGTCAGGGCCTGTTGCCTGCAGCACGAATTACCTGCTCAAAAGTCATAAATCTCTTACCAAATCAATTGTTAATACTTACATATTAACACGCAAAACAATACTAAGGAATGTAGATACTTATATACATTATATCAACACACTCCTAGTCTATGTTTTCTGTTGAGTAAACTAGTTATATCGCCATCTTTTGGGCCCGGTTGACAGCTATAGCCCGTCTTAAGAGCCTGCCAAAGTGGCTCTACTCTGCCTGATGGAAGACATGAATAGAATGCAAGAGTTGTGATCACCATACTCATTGCGAATGCAAACAATACGCTATGTCGACCCACACTACAGCGGCCTAGTGAGATGCTTTTTCATGCCCCGCTTGGGGATGTAAAAGGCAGAACAGTCATCGTGGCAATGTAAGACCCACTTACAATGATAACTATTACCACTACATCAATGAGCCTCCTATTTCACACTCATCAACGAAACACGACAATACGGATGCTGTCGCTTTAGGTTGGTCTTCTGTGAGGGGGTAGCACTTCCCCGGTCGAGCCAACCTGTTCGTACTAAAATCAGTGTGGCTCTACTATCTTCAGCATAATATTTAGGATAACTAAATATGATTATTTTTATGCCATCTCTTCAAGGCATGTGCTACAAATAGGAAGTAATCGTAATCGCCCCGTAAAATGTGAGTTCTTGTCAGTAATCAGTTCACGGTGTGGGCGAGATTCGAATCTGTTATCTCCCATTACAAGGTGCTATTAATTTGTCCGGATATGAGTAACTTTGTTCTAGAGTTGATTGCCGTGAAGGACGGACCATTGTTAGAGATTTTGAATAGCTACTCTAAGAACAAACTCGAACTACTGATACAGATCCGGACCTCCGTGACCTTTGGCAAGAAGTTCTATTATTCTGTTAGCCAAGACGTGAATCACCTGTTTTTTCGCTTTCGTCATTTCATGGAACGTGTTAATTTCGGTTTTGAGGTCATTGTTGAAAAAATTAGTTATAATGAAAAATTAAGAAATGTGATGATGTACACCTAGTCGAATTCAAGCACGGCGGTCAGTCTCAATGAAGGCCAGCCATGTTCCCGCGCTCTGTGTTCCCTCGCTCACCGACGCAACGGTTATCCGACACAAAGCAGGATCAGGCGCACGACAGATGGCTTTACGTGCTCTCCGAAGCATGGGCGTTAAGACCCCAACTTATCAAAACCAAGACCTATTGATCGGCAGTCCAATACGTTAACCGACTAGCGGTCAGACTTTAGTAGTATCGTAGTACTAGACTCGTAGTAGTAGACTTTAGTAGTAGTAGTGTAAGATATGTAACATTAATTTAGATCCCAAATATAGTTGGTTTTAATTTGGTATGAAAGTATTACACACACAAAAGTATCTTTCTTTGTTTAAACAGCTTGTATAATTTGAGTATAAAATTGGGCCAAGGATTTATTTACTTATTCATTGCACATGTATGTATCTACCCACACACTATAAATTGAATAATAAGGTTGTAATTGTAAGGTAATAAATTGAGGAAATATTTTTTTTTCCTGATCTGTCACTTTGTTGTTTTTTAAATAAATATATTTATTAGTTATGGTATGGAAGTGGTTTACTGAAAAACGGACTGAAGTATGTAACAAACGAGGTGACAGTTGTCATGGTAAGACTGTGAGCCTTATACCGCCACGACTGTCATGTCTTTGACATCCCCAAGTGGGACGTGAAAAAGCATCTCACTAGGCCGCCATAGTGGCGGTCACAATACTATGTTCCCTGCATTGGCAATAAAAACGGTGATCACCACTCTTGAACTCGATTTATGCTTTTCAATAGGCAGAGTAGAGTTACTGTGATAGGCTCTTAAAATAGAAAAAGCGCGCACTTGAACAATAAGCATGCGTGATGTTAGATGTCAAATTACATACATTTGACTGTGACTTCACATGCCACTACTGTAAACCTTGCTCGTATTTTTCTCAGGCAGTTACACGCTGTAGCCGTATCAATCAATTTTGTTTAGAAAATTAATTCATTTAGATCACGAATGTTTATCTAGGTTATGTAAAGTGATTTTTTCATAAAATTTTAAATTTAAAAATAGAAAGAATACGATGATTTTTTGTTTTTTGAATGTAGAACGTTTTGTTTCCAAAATGTGTATACCTAATATTGTATTAGATATTTATTAGAGGGTTCTTTAAGTACCTATTTGAAATATTATGGCAGACTTTAATAAGAAACTTATTTTGATTTATTTTGTGTTAAAGTTAATGGTTAGTACATAATTGCAACACATAACGTGTACATTAGTCTTCTGCCTACTGTCAACAAATAAGGCAAGGAACTTGTTGAGTAAGGACAGACGCCCACTGCACCACTCCGTAGTAAATTACTACTATTGCTATCTGATGTATTGTATTTAAATTTGACGGCTCTCTAATAACAAAAAGATAGGGTTGTCACAACATTTTAACCGACATTAAAAAGAATGGGGTACTAAATCGATATACATATATTTTTTCGTATATCTTCGCAGTTTGTGTTTAAATATAATGTTATAAAAAAATACATATTATATTATTGAGATGGGTTTTCTCTGGTGGTAAAGTAGCTGACGAGCTGGCTGATGTGGAATTACCGCGTTTTGAGTTCATACTTCCTTCCGGCTCCGGTTTCCTCACTCGCTTCGTGAAAAACAACGCAATAATTGCTTGAGACTAGTTTTTGTGAGTTTAAAATTAAATTTAATTGAAAAACAAATGTATTCTGTGTACAACTTTATGTAGGCAATTATATTCTGTGAATTGAATAGAAATAAAACATTTTAGTATCAATTTCTTAGTTATTAATTGCTACATTTATCAGATATTTAATAACCTATAAAATTAATGGATTTTATTGAATACCAATTGTTTTATTAATAAAAATTTCTCTCTTTTGCAGGTAAACACGTCACAGCCAATCAATTTAGTAAGTTACACAAATATTTACGACATTGTAACACTTTTAAAGTAGAAAAAATATTCTAGATGTATATTTTTTTCTATATTAAGAGCCTGCCAAAGTGACTCTACTCTGCTTGGTAAAATCCAAGGGTTTTGATCACCATACTCATTGCAAATGCAATACGGTGACCCACACTATGGCGGCCTTGTGAGATGCTTTTTCACACCCCGCTTGGGGACGTAAAAGGCATGACAGTCATCGTGGCAGTGTAAGGCTCACACAATTAACTCGGTAACTATCACTCCAGTATCAATGGGCCTCGTACTCATCAATGAAATCATCATTGATGCTGGCGCTTTAGTTTGGTCTTTTGTGGGAGGGTAGTACTGCTCCGGTCGAGCCGGCCCGTCCATGTTGAAATTAGCGTGGCTCTACTACCTAAAAAAATTTTTGCAACAGAACTGTTATATTTAATTGAAAATACTTGTATCATACTTGAATCAGTAACAGGTATCATATATTTTTTCTAATTTATACATTTGAATTAGGAACTATTGATTTTAGTTCGTTTCCCGCGGAAATGAAGTGTCATAAACTTCAAAAAGCCTACCCACTAGTTAATTATCTGTATACAATCATTTCTTTAATTAAAACTAAAAGCCGTGGGCCCAAGGTGAAATACACTCATGAGTATAAACCTACTAACACATTGCTATATGCACTGTGTAGTAATTTAAGTAGTACATAAATACATTAGCCTATATCCCCGCAAGGTTAAGCAGAGGTGTATTTTCTGAATATTTATTTTTATTTAATGCGTCTAGAAAGGAATTAAAATACGCATTAGATAATTCTCGTATGTAGTTCAACATTACGCGTCTCGAAATAATAATTTTACTTAGAAATAAAAATAATTAATATTTTTTTTTATTGATATTACAACATTAATGTGGTTACTCAAGGAGAGTTTAAATAAAGTATTTTTTTATAAAATCTAAATTTGTAAGCGTATTAATTTATTACGATACTGGTTTGTTCTAAAGAAAAAAAAAATCAGTATTATACACTAGATACCATAGTTTTAGCGTATACTGTTTCTGAGCAATCACAATATTATAAAATATACAGCCGAAAATGAATAAGTTATCAACTAATTTAAAAAATAAGTTTTAAAATTAGAACTATTAAATTTCAAAAACCATTAATGAACTTTAAACCGTAGTAGCATTACAATAGAATTCACAACCAAATATAAAAAAAAAACAATTATGTAATATGGCAACAAGTTTTTTTTTATTTTTAACAAAAGTGTAACGTGTGATATAATGTGATATAAAAATATATAAAATTAAAAAAATATTTACATATAGCTAAGTATAAACATATTAGTTAAAAGTTGTCAATGAAATGTCTATGTCTTAACAGGTCATACGCTTCAGATAATTTCTACACAAAAACTTTCAATTAAAACTAACTCAAACACTTTCATTTAAGTTCCTCGTTTAGTAATTTGTTAATTACAACGATACATAAGAAACACGTAATTATATCAAGTGATTTATAATAGAACTGCGGCCGTGAACTTACTTTCACACTTGCAATTTCGTAAAGAAAATCTCTAGGAAGAACATTTTTTTAATTAGACTTCTATGATATAGGAGAGCATACCATCACATCGAAAAATTGATGATTAGACACTGTAACCGTACGTTAACATCTCGTAACTTTAAAACGGCTGTTCTTTTTTACTATTTTCAAATTTGAATACCAAAGACAAGTATTATAAGTGTTCAAAGACAATGTCCTATTTTCATCCATACCCTGTGTACAAATAGCATCATCACATGCAATCAACAACCTTTAATAATCCACTGCTAGACACGGACTTCTCGTTAGCAAGAAGATTTTGACCAGATGGTCACAGGATTTTTTTTGAAGTTTTACTTAGCTTTACAGTGATGTTGTCCTGCATAAATGGCCAGTGACACTCTGTAACTATAGAGATATGTATGTATAGAGATACATATATAAAATAATATTTCATTAAAGGACTTAATTATTAGTTTTATTATTTAAACATCTCTATTTAGCATTAAAACAGACGCTACAAAATTTTACATTCGATTTTAGGACTATTTTCAAATCAATCCAGCTAAGTTCATGGCAAACTATTCCACGCAAACATTCCATATTCAAATAGTTGTCAACTCACTATGAATAGTAGTGTTGCGCTTGTCACCGTTCCGTACTCAAAGTAACATATTACTTATGAAAAGAGTAATGTACTATTCATGCAGTGAAACCACACGGTCGCGGATGCTGTTACATCCTAGATTTCTACTCGTAATGGGGGAAACTGTGCTTAATTTTACACACTTTATATATCGGTAATAAGTTGTTTGTTCATTGGAACGAGACGTTACGTTTTCGTTAGGCAATGTTTCTATTTTAACTTTACTTGATACATTTATTAACTCTCAAGTATTTTGTTAGCTTTTTCTTGCCACTTCGGTCACTTAGTGCAAGTTTACCAATAAGGGATAAAAATTCTTAGCTGTTATCCCAGACTAGAATCTATCTTTGTGGTATAATATATCCAAATCCCTTCAGCCATTCTGGTGTTATAGATGGATAGATAAGTATTCTTTACTACACACCATGATTAGGAAACATACAATGTTGAATACAAACAAAAACTTAGTGATACAATGAGCGGCGTTATCGCAGTCTACGATCTCTTCCAGGCAACCTTTAGATGGACTATACTATACAGTAACATATACTTTGTGACACGTATTTGAATTAATGTTATAGTAGTATGGTGAGGTAATGAAGTAAAAAACGTATTATTAATACTAATCTAATATTATTACTAGAAATTTTTTATTGTGTGATTATCTAACATTTCAAATATGTCTCATCAAATATGTATCTAAATCAAGTTTAACGTTAATTACAACTTATATATAATTTATATTTCTAACTACATCACTAACAGGAACTGACTCGATAACGATATTAAAATACTCGTATCATGTATCAGACAACTCAGATTACTCGTTATTACTCAACAAAGTATGCCTATCTCCCTACTTTCACTATATAATCAATAACTACGTCACAAATATTTGCCATAGTTTTAGACGACTTTGGACCGAAGCTTTCACTGGTAAGGACGGATAAATATAGTTGCGACGATCTGTTAGCGTGGTGTGAATGGAATATGTTGAAATCTTAGACGTGTAACTGGGTGCAGATTACGCAACGTGAGTAAGAGGAAACACAACTTTACATACAAAAAAAAAAACAGAAACAATAGAGAGAAGCGTGAGGGTAGCTAAAAAAATAGAACACATTTTAAAAAAAACTTTGTCTAACTCATAACTTTTTCGATTTGTTTTTAAATTTAAAAAAAGAACTTTAATTAATTTATGCTAAAACTCGATTTAGTTTATTAAAATATACTGAATTCAAACCTGGAAAGTTAAATTTGATTGATCATAACATAATTAACATTATGTTATGATCAATCAAATTAAACTATTCTATATTAACTTTGATATAAAACTATCTTCAAATATCAAAGACACGAGATCTTCTATGTCATCAAATTTTACAAATCATATTAAATATTAGGATTTTAAGTATTATTTAATGAATACTAGAGTCAGCCCTATCAGTCACGTCTCTATGACAGGTGTATCGACCTGTCAGAATTCAAGGGAGCCTATGTTAGCTTACTCTTCGTACGAAAGGAGAAAGCTACATAAATTATACACTGTTCTTATTGTACACATTGTACTGACCACTATTATTGTTTACGTGAGTTCATAGATTTATTAGTATTCTATACGCTTGCGTATCTATGACACACTTAGGAATTAACGTCAAATTTGTTTGACAGGTGTAATTACCGCGAAATTGAAAATTGTTTATGGATTATTGATTACTTATGCGTTTTTGGTATTTGTAATAAACATAGTACGTGTTTATAAATTGGCTAATTAAGTCTTTTAATTATAATTGGAACAAATTAAGAATCTGAGCCTTACCAATTAACACAAATTGACTTAATTGTACTTAACACAAACTGACTTAATTGTATTTATATAAACCTCCTTTCTGAGGAAAGGTTCTTCTATGTTCAATGATGGACTGTCAAAGGCAGTTAAATTTTTTTTTAAAGGCTTGACGTCGTCACTTTGCTCTGCTTGATGGGAAACATGATTAGAGTCCAAGAGTTGTGATCCCCATACTCGTTGCGAATGCAATGCGGTATGGTGACCCACACTATAGCGATACGAATGCTGTCGCTATAAGGTGGTTTTCTGTGAGAGGGTAACACTGCCCCGGTCGAGCTAAAATCAACGTGGCTGTATTACTCTACTATGATATTTAAATATAAGATAATTACTAAAACTTTTTTTATGGTGAATTTAAAAACCAAATTTATTACCTTCAAATCTATTGATTATCGTTAAACACGCGACATTTTAGTCAGTTAGTTAATAGACAAGCAACCAAAGTTGAGTATGAACTTAAGAAATCAATACGCTACCAATAGATATATAAAAACTACAAATTAAAAATACCATGACCCAGTCTCTTACACTATTCTATTCAATAACAATACTCATTATGTCATGTTACAGTTCCGCTTGTATAATATACTTCTGTGAACAGAATTTAAATTAGCTGTCGGCAAACTGTTTTAATGTAATTCGAGTAACAGGTATTAAGGTACAGAAAGATTAGCCATTGTTTATCTGTGGGATTTTATTCCCTCGAATGTCAAGGTCAAGTATTATTTTAAATTTGGAACAAATGACTACATACAGATGGCTCATATAATTTTTTAAATTGGCCATAGAGAAAGATTAAAAAAGAGTTTCAATTCTAAATTTAAAATTTGAAAATTTATTGACAGATTACATAAAAGAAAAGAAATGAAATAGCAAACTATATAATTACGTGATCTGTCAATATCTCCGTTTATACACGTTATTTCGTTTCAATTTAGCTTTTTGTGCAATATTTCTTCGTTGTAAAGGCGAAAACCTATTAGTATACCTAAAAACATTTGAGTTTGTGCGCTTGAAATAATTTATAAAGTTTTCATACAGTATATGGAGTGAAATTGGTATCAAATTTTGAAGATATTTATAATCATACAGCTGATATTAAAAGTAAACTATAACAAACAACAATAATAAGTCATAATTACATTCATAGAATATAATTTTTATGTTAATTCCTAGTTAAAATATTTTTTTTTTGGGTTATGCTAATATAAACGAAACTATTTAGGTATAGTGCGACTGAATAATCTTGAATCGAGATGGCCAGAAAGTACAACTTTAATTTTAAATATATTTCTTGTTTAATAAAAACAGTATTAAACTACATTTGTGTTATTTATAATACATGTACAAAAGAAACATTTATGAATTTACTATTTATTTACATTCAACTTAATTTATTTATTATTATAATATATTTTATTTCTTTGTTTTATCTTTGATCTAATAGAGAATTTTAAATTATAATCGAACATAGTTGGACCTGACTAGTTTGTTAAAGATGCGATTCATTCAATTTTGTGTGTTACCCTTAACATACAAAATCAAATGAACCGCATATAATTTTGTGTGTAGTACAGATACTAGTAAAGATAAAGATACTAAGATAGAGATACTAGTAGAAAAAAAATTATGATGAATCAATGTTAGAGCTGTTGCAGGTAGATGGCACAGAAGTAGGCGTACATCACACTCTAATGCGATTAAAGATACTGAATATTTAAATGTTAATTTATTAGAGAAATGCAAATTTTAAATTATATTTACAAGTTTAAATCCAGTAGTTTTAACACCATTTTTTTCCAAATCCTAGACAATTTCCTTAATTGACGAATCGAGTCAAAATTTCTACGTTTAATCTGTCTATAACAAATTCAATGCATTACAACATCGCAATATTGTACATGGAAGTAAGCATTTGAATGCAACGGAATTCCAAGGAGGTGTCAACAAACTTAAGGAAATCGATAAATAATAAAAAAAAATACAAAAGTATCAAAACGAGTTGAGTAGTTCTAGCTGGGTTGCCATGTGAGCGAAGGCCTCATTTAATTTCATCTCTTTTCTGTCGTGCTGTATTTGAATTAATGTAAACCCTAAACTCAATTGTGAACAATTTGTAATTCAAATTATAAAACATTTTTATTTCCATTTTTAAATTAAGAAGTGTTCTACGAATTTAAAAGAAATCTCTTTATATTTTGCGGTTACTTATCAACGCTCAAAGGTCGACGACCCCACTTTCATTGCCAAAAGTCACTTTCCACAAATTCGCATTAACCTTGTACGATTTTTTTTAATGCCAGATTATAAATGTTATACTTACAGTTTGACTTAAGAAGAGTGTTGTTATTTAAATAAGGAATTTAATTGTTAAGACTCTAAGCAAAGTATCTACTTTAAACTGATTGAAGAAAAATCTCTACCTATATCGACCTCCTCAATGGTGCAGCGGTAGCGAATGCGACTGCTGTTCTTGAAGTCTCGTGTTCGATTCCCGAGTCGGACCTCACGTTTGTATTATCTGCAAATATTTGTTTCGGAGTTTTGGTGTTTTCTATGTAAAATATGTATGTATATCGAATGCCTCGATGGTGCAGCGGTAGTGAATGCGACTGCTGTGCTTGAAGTCTCGTGTTCGATTCCCGAGTCGGACCACACGTTTGTATTATCTGCAAATATTTGTCTCGGAGTTTGGATGTTTTCTATGTAAAATATGTATGTATTTATAAAAAGAAAGTATATAAGTATTCTACCAGTCAGTCTAGTGTGTCAAATGTCCGAAATATTTACATTATAGACATTTGGTTTAAGCTTGCTAGCCCATGAACAGGACCACCTGGTTGAAATGTTAGGGAATTTAAATGAAACACCCGAATAGAAAATATGTTTTATACCATAGAACTTAAAAACTTGTGGTATTAGACACAAAATAACTTTTCTTTATGATCTGTCATAGTTATTTTTTCATTTTTTGAATTTCGAAAAGTTTATTTCATCACCATCATCATCAACAACCTAATGCAGCTTACTGCTGGACATAAGCCTCTCCTATTGCACATCTCGCATTCAGCTTCTACCACCCGTCTTGTACAATCGTCTTGCGCTACGTTTGCCGAGACACAAAAAAAAAAGAAAATGTGTGCGTGTACTAGCGTACACTCGTAAGAAGTGAAACTTCTTTATGACATTATTTTTCAAAAAAATAATTTAAACCCGTCCGAAGTCGATGCAATCGCCACCTGGATTTCAAAAATGTAACTACTCAAAACGGGCCGCAAAATACATTGGAGACATTTACCAATCCCTACTCCGCTGGAGAAAGTATACTTCGAATCACGCGTGGTAGGGATAAGAAAAAGATGGCGCGTAACGAAAAAATGTGACGCGTAACGAAAAAATGTTACACTACATTTTTTTCCAACCCCGATAAAGAAGTTTCACTTCAATAATACCATAGTCTACTTCCAAAAATTATTTAATTAAATAATTTTGAAATACATAAGTATCCTAAAATTACAGTGAAAACTAAATAACTGAAACTTTAAGGGACCTACTATTTTTTTTTTAAAAAAAGGTATCTAACTGCCGCAGTGTCTCAGATATCAAGGTATATATATATATATATATTAATAGAGGTGAGAATAGAGGTGTTCTTCAGTAAAAGAGGTGTGATAAAACAACGAATTATATAAACATTATACATACATGAGTTGTAATCTGTTTTATCAATTAAAGAAATGCACAATTTTACGAAAAGTAGATCTTGGAAATTCGACACAGACATCATCGTCTTTCCTCTTTCAAATATGTATATGAACTTTAGTCTTTCACGTATTGATAATGATATGAGCCTTCCTTTCGGCATATTTCAAATAAACATCCGGATGATAAAAGAACTCAAACTTGTGGTTAGACTTATTAGCAGAGCGTGGCGTTTTCAGATAAACTAAGAATTAATTAACATGAGGCTCTACGACGTAGATAATATGTTTTTTGTCATCTAACCTGCAACAACAGAAGTCACACTAATTTTATATTATTTTATATTACGCGTGTAATATGTAAAAACAGTGCAAAATGTACATGTTTCATAGTAAATATAAAGTTGATAACATGTGTAATTATTTTTCGAATAATCAGAAAGTTAAAAGTATTTGATGGCACGTCTATTATCTCATTTGACATTCTTTAAAAAAATGACTCGTTGATGCATAAAGGTTCACCTACCCTGATCTATGTAGTATGACTTAGAGAGGTGATCAATTGATGTTACCGCAGTTATAGAGGTCAATGCCTACGAAATCCAAAGAAAAAAAATTAAAAAGAGTATGAGTAAGAGTACGCTAGTCGCAACGGAGAACAGTCAGCTACACAAGAGATACTATAGTACACAAGTGTATGTGCAAAGGTGCGCTCTCTGTTCCCTCACCCTCCGATGGGATAGTTATCCGTCACGACTAGGGAGGGATCCAAACTCTGGGCTGTTATCAAATATTTCTGTTCAGAAAAACTTAATAATACTTTTTGACTCGACACTCGAACCGAACTCGAGACCTTTTGATCGACAATCACATACGGTAACTGCTGGACCAACGAGGCAGTTGTTAAAAAAAGAGTATAGACTCAATCAAAGTGATTAAATATACTCACTGTCTTAATTATAGAGGCCATTAGGACAATAATATCGAAGGAAGAATTCCAAACATAGAGGTCTGCTTTTTCTCACTAACAGAGGTACATTAATCCTAAAGTCCTTTAGTTCTTACCTATCTAGATCCCACTTAACCAAGTTTCACTGTATTTGTCAAATTTTGACAGTTTTGACAGATAAAATTTAACCATCAATCTGTCTCGTACAAGAGATAGTTGATAACTATGCGTATGACATCTTCTTTCAAGAATCAGGTTAGAAAGTGAACACTGAATATCATTTTCGACCGACGAAAATCTAATTCCGCTAATAACCTCAGTTCACGGTACCATGACAACGGTAGCGTAGCGCCCCATTTTCTCAAATACCCCTTGCAGCCGTCAACTTTCTTATGACGGCCAAGGTTAAAGATTTTATCACAGTAGTTATAAATATCTAATAAATTAAGATGTATAACTTTCTTATATCATGATTCTACTTATTTTTCTATAAACATATTTATTATAGAAAGGTGATCAACTTTAGTAGTATATGCGTAAGTTACTTTCACGTCTATCTCAAGAGCTTATATACTTATCTCATTTATATTTGTATAAGAAAGAAAGAGATAGCAATGAAAGATGAAGTAAGTGTACGAATTAAAAAAACAAAATTCGATTTTTAAATGCACACTTAACAAAAAAATTGTGAATAGTAAAGTATGACGTCATAATGAACCGTACCTTTTTGCTGTTTATCAAAAAGTATCTGACTCTATGATTGACTTTTATAAATCTAATTTTACAGACTTCCAATCTACCGTTGCGTTCCCGTGTCTATTACAAACTCTTGAAGTGCTATACAGTGAACATTTCAGCGCCATTTTTTCTGTCAATTTTTCCCAATATCTTGGATTAGACTAAAATAAAATTACGTGCCTCTAACCCGTTCTTCCTTTTTTAACTTCCTAGTTTGCTGTAGAGTACACAAATAGATATATGTTGTTTCTATCAGTTACTAAATTATAACATCTGTAGGAAATGCGTCAAAAATAAAACGCCAGAATTGTTTCCTATGCACTTGGCGTCTTTTCTTTTTTTTTTACGCGTGGAAACCCCCATGGCTCGTCACCCGACTGGGGTTTACGGTGGGGTGGGCGTCGGAATTGGACCAACTAAAACCACACGGTGTGCCACTCTGTACTTGGATTAGGAGGGATCCGGGAACGAGACGGCTATACACGGGGGTTGTCCGGTCAATGGCACTGTATGGTGCACCGATGTGGGCGGCCGCTCTGACCGCCCAGAATAGGGCTCGCCTCTGGCGCCCTCAGAGGATATTGGCGGTTAGAGCCATACGCGGTTACCGCACCGTATCGACGGAGGCGGCGTGCGCCTTGGCCGGAACTCCCCCGTGGGATTTGGAGGCGGAAGTGCTCGCTGAAGTTTATCAGCGGACGGTTGACTTCCGGGCGGGTAGCGGCATACGGCCCCCGCCCGAAGAGATACGCGAGTGGCGAGAGGCCGCTCGTCGAGCCACGATGGCTCGTTGGTCGTCCCGGCTAGAGGCTCCACGTGCTGGCTTTGCCGCCGTGGAGGCTCTCCAGCCGGTCATCGCCGAGTGGGCAGGGCGGCAGCACGGGACCCTTTCCTTCCGACTGACGCAGGTCCTTTCCGGGCACGGTTGCTTCGGGAAGTATCTGCACTCGGTCGCCAGGAGGGAATTGAGTCCCGCCTGTCACCACTGCGACTGCAGTGAGGACTCGGCTCAGCACACACTAGCGGTTTGTTCCGCCTGGGCGTCGCAGCGTGGGGTCCTTACTGCAGTTATTGGAGGAGATCTCTCGCTACCGGCCGTCATACGCTCCATGGCCGGTAGCGACAGTTGTTTTACCGCGGTCGCAACCTTCTGCGAAGACGTAATTTCGCGGAAGGAGGCGGCGGAGAAGGCCCGGGAGGACGATATCCACTCGGACCCAATTCGCCGCCGGCGAGCCGGGCGGCGGAGGCGCGCATACCAGCGCCTCATGCCGCCTTGAGTGTGGCCGCGGGTGGACGGGACGGGTTTTCCCCTCCATCCGCTACAATGGCCAGCCGCGAGGAGGCGACGTCCGCGTGTGCCGTACGTTACCTAAAATAGAGAGTTTATCTGCAGATGGTGCCCGAGGTAGCGGGCAGGCGCTAGGAGGGATCTGGATGTCGTAATAGTAGCGGTTCCCGGATCCTTCCTATCTCAGGCGCAGAGTGGCACACCGTGTGGTTTTAGTCGGTCCGATTCCGACACACCACCCCGCCGTATACCCCGGTGGGGTGACGGCCCGTGGGGGTTTCCACACGATAAAAAAAAAAAAAAAAAAGGAGGGATCCGGGAACCGCTGTTATTTAGCCATCTGGACTCCTCCCAGCGACTCTCTATTTAGGTGACGTACGGCACATACGGTGGTTGCCTCCTGGCGGCTGGCCACATAGTTTCAGGGCGGCATGAGGTGCTAGGGTGCACGTCTATCGCGCCTAAATTAACCTCTTCCATCACTCGAAATACAACTACTAGTAATTTGGTAATAGTGTTCATTATGGGGACCGCTAGATTATTTTTAAGGGGTGCATTTATATCTACACATATTATTAACCAACATAATATAAATTATAGATTTTCTTATTTCAGTTTTTATGAAATAAGCTAACTTTTTTACATGACATATATATATACCCATACAATCGATGCGTGCCAACACAGTGGTAGTTTATTGATAATGAGACGATGAAATCAGCAGAACAAGAGGCAACAAATTCTTGAAAGGCATTTTGTACTGTCTCTGGTAACATTACGCACCAGCTGTAGTCGAGTTATAAATATGTATTTTTCTGGTTATTTTCGTTTCTAATAGGGGGGTGCAATCACACCCTTCGTGGCCCCCTTCTGGCACCCATGATGTTCTTATTATCAACAATAAAACGCATTCTGTAAGTGACACCGCGGATGTTTCTATAACTTCATGCTCTACTTGCTATTTGCGTGCTAGTGTGTGCTTAATTTAAAAAATACTCAGTACGATACTTTTATTTTATTTATTACCCTAATTTAATATTATTAGAGATGTTAATAAAAAGAAAGTAAATGTAACATTAATCGTACCTAAATCCTAACTCTAAACATTTTTACGCCTGCCCTAGTGCAAAAAGACTTTAGAAATGATAAAAAATTAAAATAAAAGACCTTTTTTTTATAAGAGATTGATCTTCACGTCTTCAAATTTGGAATATAAACATTCGTGTCTTTGGTTAGAATTAAAAAAAAATTACTTATTCTTTTTAAGTACAGAACGAAGATTTCACTAACAAGTATTAATATTATATTTATTTCATTTTATTTAGTAAACAAATAGTGTCTTAAGACTTAATTAACTTCTTAGTAAATTACTATAAACTATTTACATCTTTTCATACTTCGGTATTCAGTGTTTCACTTTTTAGAGAGAAAAAAGAGAATTAAATAAAAAAGAAACGGGAAATTGCTCATCAATTACTCTTTAAAGAACAGTTAGAGAACCGATCCAAGCCACTGGCAAATCTTATTCAGATAATACACAAAATGTTGACGCAATTAACAGATCTTATGCAAAATTACTCATTTCTGTTGTTCATGGTACTTCGGACTACGTGTAGGGTTTAAGGAATCCTAACCGACCTAGGGGAGACTCTTGAGTGGGCCAAGAATTCGTTAACATTTGAATCTAACATCCTGCGCAAACATGTTGGGAGAGTTCTTGGGACCGATGCTACTGGAATTTGCTGGCTGCAATCGTAACACATGGTTTTAATAAGATAAAGCCACTTGTCACGTATCCAATGAGTCCCTGCCTGTATTCAAAGATATGTTTCCGGAAAAGCTAATTTCCAGACGAGACGACATTCCATGTCCATTTAGACAAAACGATGGTCATTTAGACGATGTAATTTTTAAAAAATAAACCATGTTAAAAAACCATGTAATATATTATAAATAAACAATTATTATAATATATTACATGGTTTTTTTATATGATTTTTTTAAATGTGAACTAATTCGTGGCCCTTTAAGACTTATCTAGTAGATAAAGAGAATTTACTTGTGACTGCGCTATTTTCTCTAGAAAAGTAATGTCTGCAATTTCCACCTCTCATGTAGTGTTAATAAATATTGTATCACACATCTGGCCTAGTAACTGGCGTCATACTTGTTGCACTTAATTGCAGTTATCTAGTAAACTTGTGCTATGCCGATGCTAATCTGTTTATGTTAATCATACTGGGACCTCAAGTTTAGGAGTAATAATCGAAGATACAACAAATATATGCTCAATCAACATCATCATCTTAGCCAAGAAACGTCTATTGATGGATATATCTCCCGAGATTCTCTACAACACTTAGTCTAGTGTTGCCCGTATCCAACGGCTTCCCACGACCCTCACCAGTTCGTCGGACTATTTGTGGGAGGGCCTGCTAACGCTGCTTTTGTATGTACGTGGTCACCACTCAAGAACTCTATGGCCCATCGACCATCGTTTATGCATAGAATGCAAAAATTTGACGGAATAATCTTAAAATGAAACATAGCGTTTTATTGACTTTGTCCATAATATTATCTATGTGCTTTTAATAGGTTAATTCGGTTTCGAATCCTACGCCTACATCACGCATCTCAGCTACTCATTTAAATAATCCTCCTTTTAGGGTATTGTTAAAGTTATATATTAAGGTTTACTAGAAAAAGTTATTGAGTAAATAAGGCATTAAGTAGTCCATTGTAGGACATAGGCCGCTCCTCAGCAAGGAGGTTTTGACCTACTATATAACACTGGCCAGACGATCAGACATATATCCGTGTAGAGACATTAATTTAAGGCAGTTTCGCCACCCCTACTCATCCCGTGTGTATCGACTAAGGGAGGAAAGAAAAGGAAACCTTGTAACAAACTGTATTCGCATATATAGATATTCTTGAAGTCGTTTAAAAACCGTCATTATAATGTGAATGACCGATAAATACAAACCACAAAGTTTTCCGGTTACGTAACACTCATCGTGTACTAGTGATGTGCAAGCGACTGCACACGAGAGAAAAACGATTTAACCTCGCTCCCGGTCGTTGACGTATGAACTTGATTTATTTCTTCTACTACATACGACCTTTTTAAAATGATTTTGTTTTAAACCTGGTTTAACTTTCGAACGTAATTGAAAACAAAACCAAATACAAATAACAGTAGTAACCTGTCGTTATTTATACCTGTTTTATTAATAACGCGTATTTTATAATACTATGTTTCGAATACTAAGTATTTATATTTGGAATAGCGCTTGTGTCAAAACTCAAAGAAGTTTTACCAACAACGTTCGAATTCTAAATTCGAAGTTGACGGAAAGCTGACAGGACATGTATTAGATTGAAATTAAAAAAAAAGACTACTTTTATTATTCACTGTTATAATAATCCGTCAGTAGTATTTACTTATACACTAGTGTATAAATAAATACTATACAAAGAACACGCATTGCTATGTAGTGACAGGTGGTTGTCAACGCACACATACATCATGTAACAGGCCGGTAAACGAGTTTCGGCGAAAGTGAAAACGGCCCCGACGCGACTAAAAGTGAATTTTTTTTTACTTATTTATTGGCTCAATGCTTAATATCGTTGCCTCACACCTTGTAATAATAGGTGTGGTTCTATCTCCGATTTCAAATAAGGAATGTATCTTTGTCATCGTGTCGACACGACTTTTTTTCGCCCGTAATTTCTTTCGACGGATATTAGAGTCTCATATTCCAGTCCATAAAATGTTCATGTTTTGAGAGAATGTTTAAAAAAACAAATCCTAGTCTTCGTCTCCTATAGGACTCTACTAAAGCTGCTTATTAACAGCGCAGACGATTAGCGTGTTTCTTCGCCATTTCTATGGCTATACTGTTTCAGATTTCATAAGTATATGTACATTCCGATAATACCTTTATTTAAATACGTATTTAGAACTTTCACCATAAATTAATGTCACAACTCACAACATTGCGTCACATAATTGTCTGGTGTCCACCATATTTTTTTGCGAGATACTTTATGAAACTTTCATATTGCTTTTTATAATTTATTACCGATTAAAGATATTAATCATCATAATAATACAGTATTCCTGTTGCCGGAAAGGTAAAAGTGAAATTACCCAAAAAGCCCGGTCTCCATATCGGGAGCATGTTTTAATTAGAAGAAAGTGTTTTTGACAATTGGAGACATGTTTATATGAGTCTGGACTAAATTCTAAAACAGCAAGGTATGTCCGTATATCGGTGCTTATATCCGTAAAATTATCAAAATACTGGTAAATACAATAAATACTCTAACTGCACTAAGTCTAAACTGTCACTTTATCAGTGTATTGGTCTAAATTTTATCATTTTATTTTACATTTTTACATTTATTATCACGATTCGAACGTATACGAGTGTACGTTAGTCAATTTAAAAATCAGCGAGATCAAATAAAGCATTTACTCTAGTTTTAATGTTATTAAAAACTTGCAACATTAACAAAGTTTTGTTGTAAAGCGGGACTTATTCACCAGAAAATTATTTAAAAAGGTTATAACTTCTATTTCCACGAGCAGTGTTACCCGTTCGAAACGTCGAAAAATAGAAGACATCGTTACGTTTTTAAATAATTTTATCGTTTATAAGTCCCGATATACAAAAAAAAACTATACGTATGTGTAAAAATCGCGAAAGTCTAAAAACAGATATTGTAACATTGTAATAATAATAATATATCCTCAAACGATCCTGAACTCCTCAAAACTTGTACTATATTAACCAGACTGCCGATAAACATACTTATATATTTTTAAATACATACATATTATACATAAATCACACCCAGACGGATCAAATGATCATCACACAAAGATTTGTCCGGGGTGGGAATGGAAACCCACGACTGGCTTAGCAGTTAGAATGAATCCACTAGACCATCAGACCTGTCAAAATCCCGTCATTAATATTTAAATATTTAATTAATCCTTATTGTTCTTTGTATAAGAACTCATTTTCTAGAGCTGCTTTTCGTTGTTCAACTGCATTCTCTTCATTAGATCTAGTTTTATCGAACTTCAGAATGTTATCTGTACAGTGGACCGTCAGTAATCCGGCCCCTGTCTAATCCGGCCCCCCCTGTAATCCGACATCAATCAAACAATTTTCGCTAATGTAGATCGTGCATGATTGAACACGTTACAACTTGTGCTCGACGTGTAGGTATTGTTTCAATTCCGATTGCTTAGTTTGAATTTGACTACGTGTGATAGCGGTGCAGCTTAGCGTTTATTCATTGTGTATTACGTATACGTACCGTAATGTCGTCACACGCCCAGAAGAGAATAACATATAACTTATTATTTGTCTGTAATTTGTCGGATTACAAGCTACCCTTTTGTAAACAAAACCGGGCTATAGGGGGTCTTAGGCAGTACTCCATAATTCGACAAATTCGATAGTCCGACACTGCCTTGCAAAACGTTTGTCGAATTACCGGGGGTCCACTGTATTTAAATGAGATTGAGGTTCAGCAAATTTTGTGTAAATTCGTAACAATGTATAAATAGCTCGGTTATAGTGCAATAAAGAACATACATGGACATATTGTACTTATATCTGTGACTTTTTCAGACTTAATACAATGGTCTTGGAGCTTAGTAATTAATAAAACCTATCTCATTTCTCATACCATTATCTTCCATTATTTACACATATTGTTATAAATCCATCACTCTCTTCATACATACTCTTCCCATAGACAATAGCAATGTTTCTAACATCGTTTCTCAATAGCTTATTCTAATTACGTTTAAAAACACTCAAAGCGAAGAATTAAAAACAATCTGAGGGGCTAGTGTGAGTTTAATTCACATCAACACGCTCTTTAAACCGAGCGCGTTCTGCGTTGTGATTGGTGAAGATTTCGGTGTGGACCAATCACAGCCAAACGCCATCACTGTGCTATAGAGTGGGTATGAAATAAACTCACAATATGCCATCAGACTCACAATATACTAGTGAAACCGGGCCTTGCTACTAATAACCTAAGGTAAACTGGTATCAAAGTGGAACGAATCTACACGCCCTTATCTACACGACTATTATACTGCACTCGGCAATGAACGCACGATTTAGATCGTCAAAATGGGAGCAAGTGCTATTAGAATCCGTTACCCATAATATTTTTTTTATCAGTGTTGCTATTGCCACAAGGTGTGAATAATTGTTGTTACCATAGAGTATACGTATGTGACATTTATGATAAATGTCAACTCATTAATTATGTCAGTTTTATATATAATGCAATGTTGTCCTCTTGGTAAAATGTCACATTTCGCAACTAGTTGGGCGTTTGTGTGCACTTTTAAATTTTAGATCTGGTAACACAGTATATGTCAACTGCAGTAACGACGGCAAAGCTACGTCACGTTGGAATGGTCTTATCGATTCGTATTTCGAACGTTATTAAACATTTGACAACCGAAGTACGTCATTAATTGCAGACGTCTGTACCTTTGTATATCGGATTTACGTTCTCTAATTAAATTTTAGACTAATTATAACAATAGAAATATTACTGAACTGAGTCACAGAGTCAGATGTTTGACGTTTCTGTTATAAATAAAATAAAGTCTAAATATTTTTTTTTCTAATAAGTTGTAATGCTGTCGTAACTTAGTTTTTTTTTCCACTTTAATTCGAGTATATTATTTAATTACAATAAACATAATAAATAATATATAACACACACCTAATAAATAATAGTAATATGAAACTAAACAGTATAAAATAATTTTCAATAATAGTGTAGGGTTGTTAGTAACAAAAAATATTTGCATTGTAAAAAATCGTGGGGTGACGCTCAACTCAGCATCAATAGCAACATTCGTCTTTCAGCGGTACCGTAACCATATTTTAAAGGGAACTGTATCGTCATAGACTTAATAACATGTATACCATATGTTCCAAACGTAAAAATCGCGTTCAAAGAGTCCGTTACATACACACATGCCAAACGCGTTAAAAAGTGATAAGGATAATGAGACATTAGTGTCACAAAGTCTTAAATTAATCTATCGTTTTGAAAGAGATAAAAATCACTTTCAAAGATTCAGTTACATAGAGTCATAGATACATACCAAACTAATAAAAGTATTTTAAAAAAAGGAATAATTACTGTCAAATAGTGAACCTGTTCTATTTTCAAAATCAAAATTTTGAGTTAAGAGTAAATAGACACAAGAAAGTTTTAAGAAGTAAGAAATACCATAGAGTTTTTTTATAGCAACACAAATTCATTTAAGTTCTATTTTACTTACATTTCCTTAGAAAGCGAACAACAGTCCGAGGAAAGTATAGTCAGGCTGTCGGATACCGGTACACAGGTATTTAGAGGCTCTCGTTTCCGTTCAGAGAAAACCTGTCGCATCTCAGTATATAGTTAAGAAATACACGACAAGTATCATTTTAAATGTATTATTTGAATACATATAACTAAAAAGTATGTTGCTTAACTTTCAAGTGAAATTTTCACACTCAACAACACTTATTCTGTACTTGTTTGTAATGTTGTGTTGTAAATTGGGTTTCATTTTCTAAATGTTATAAAAAGGATTTTTTTAGACACCTTTTTGAACTAAAATGGCGCACGGAATATTATTTGAAAAACTAACACTACATCAAATCGTTTTGATATGCCTGTTGGTATAGAGGTTAGTGATCCTAACTGCTAAACTAGAAGTTATGGGTTCGATTTCCACACAGGATAAATAATTGTCTTATGAGCGCGAGCACATTTTGTTGTGTGGTTTTAATTTATCTGTAATATGTATCTATTTCATCTGTGTGGTGAAGGATTAACAATACAGTGTCACGACCTCTATTCGTCCAACGGGTGTCGTAAGAGGCGACTAAGGAAACAAAATACGCAGGACTTCTCTGTAAAAAAAAGAAAAACTTAAAACAAACTTCTTACCGACCTGTTTGGCTAAAACCTCCTCTCGAAAGAGAGGCTTATGTCCAGCAGTGGACTGTTAAAACCTGTTGATGAGGTATATTTAGAAATATAAAAGTATGTTTATCAGCAGTTTACAGTTACAGGCTCTGTCTAGTTTGGTATAAGATGGCCGCATGTGAGATTAGTAAAATTATCTCTCTTTATTAAAATTATAGACATTTTAATTATATTTTTAAATATATATACAAAAGTAAAGCAAAAATACACATTTAAATAGTAGACCACCGACATCGGGTACACGGACCAAGACACCTGTGGTTAGAGCTCGAAAGACAGAAACTCAACTCTCTGTTTTCTTATTTTTATTCAACTACGATGAACACAAAAGTAAAGGTAATAGTTTAAGCTTTCTATCTATGCTTGTATATTCGATTGTAGCGCCTAAACTACTGAACCGAATTTAATGAATAAGATTCGTAACAATGACCCAGGTGTCATGACATGGTGACAATTTTAACGGGTAATGACGGGCGTTACCTGTTCCTCTTTAATCTTTACCTCTTTCCGTCTTGTAATATAGTCTCAGGGATAGTTGCTTAGCAGATGGCTAGCAATAAATAAATATAACATAGCAGATTCTTCATCAGTAATAGTTAAATATAACGCTATATCTAGACTTAATTTACTTCGATATCATTTCAAAACATACAAAATTATCAATTCAAATAAGACTATTTCCGAATGTTTTAATTTAGTAAAATATTAAACAGAATCGATACCCATAAAGCGGTGAAAGTTCAATAAAAAATGATTTACGATTTCCTTTTTTTCATCTGTGGTGATTAAGAATTGGTGACATCATAAATATATTCTAATGACATCTTTCTTGCATTTATTATTCCCAAAATATGGGGTCGGCTACTAGTTCAACTGATTTTATTTGAATATAAGCTTTTCTACGGGGCGACTGGCATCGGACCTCTGCAACCCTGATGGTGAACTGTATTCGAAGGTTGAACTATTTGTCAGTATACTTGAGGGCACTGATTCCCCAATAACGATTGCCATAGACATTCCTGCCAACCGAAACCGACGGCTTAACGTCCTCTTCGAGTACTCAGAGCTGTTATTGAGAATTTATTACAATAAAAACCCCTCAACTCTTTTGGTCCACTGAGGAATTGAACCTGAGACCTCTTGATTGGCAGTCGCATTTGCCTTATCCTGTCACATAAACATATGTGATGTTTGATGATGTGAAGACACTCTTAACATGGACAAATCACATTACATATCTACTTAAATAGAACATTTAACAGTGAATTTATGTACATTACATGTATCACACTTATGTGGTTCATTAGCTTTTTCTATTGTCATCTTTTATTTAAAATTATGTCAAATTTTATACTTTAACTTTCCATCTACTGCATCATATTTTAACATCACGTAAAGGAGAGAATGCCCCATGGCATTAAACCCACCATTTTATGATGTGTACATTAAGTCTGAATTAATAAATCGAAAATGTCGATCATTTTTTATTCTGATTGTCCCCATGTAACATCATTGGGGCTTTGTACACTTTGAGGTCAATTAAACGTCTTGAAGTTGGTGAAAACAACTATGAAAGTTTTTGTTACATAGCACGTATATACGTATTTACACGTCGAACCAATAAAAATGTGCTAATCACTTACATATTCGTCCACAAATTATCATTGTTAGCAATTTCTTCGTGATATAACAGAACTAATGCACTTTTGGAGACGTTTGTATGTACATTAAAATACTTGGAAACTATAAAAAAAACTTTTATTGACAAACCAGAGTATAATCGTACAAAAACACAACTCGGTGCATTAGTTACGCTCACCGGCAACCGGTCTGAACCGGTTTAAATCAGTTTAGTTTAGTCCAAACCGGTACGGCTACTCTTCCTGTCATTTCACTCATTTTTTGTGAAACTAGCCACATACGTCCATAAGCAGTTACGGACGCATAGTAATGAGAAAACCACGTTCTCTTTGATAATAAAATCACCGCGATAACCATAAAATAAAGTTTACTTTCGTTTGACAAAATGTGGAATTATGTTTCGTTTCCGTATTATGTGGATGTGGTTTAAGTTGTTGTGATTATAAGATTAGTAAAGGTGTTGATCCGTGTGGTGACGGATTAAGAAGACATAGTGTTACCACCCCTATTCATCCCGTGGGTGTCGTAAAAGGCGACTAAGGGGCCAAGTATACAAGACAACATCATTACAAAGAGAAGGTAAACTTGAAACAAACCCTATTGCAACGTGGAATAGTAGGCCAAAACCTCCTTGCTAAGAAGAAGCCTATGTCTAGCAGTGGACTGTAAAAGGCTGTTGATGACAGGTGCTTAATAGACTTTAACTAACCATACGGGTTAACTATCTAACTAACGCAGAACAACAGCATTACAAAGAGAAGGAAAACTTGAAGCAAACTATACCAACTCGTCTAGCCAGCGTGGTATAGTAGGCTAAAACCTTTTTGGTAGAGAGAGGCCTATGTCCAGCAGTGGACTATCAAAGGCTAATGATAATGATGATGATACGGGTTGGTGTGGAATTTGTGTCAAGTCTTCCTTCTCCTTACAGTGCAGTTGTCCAGCATAGTTTGATCCCTAGATGTTGACAGTTAGTATTCTAGATGCTTTTTAGTATCAAAATAAGTAATTCCATCAAATTAATACTACAATTGCAACAATTCTTCGAATAAAATGCTCCACTTCATCTCAAGAATCACAACGCATCGGTGCCCAAGCGATACACTACTATCACAAACATCAATCTTATTTTAACCTTATTTTTGACGTAATAAAGTGAAAATTCGATTACAATTGGAAAGGCGGAAATGAAAATCATTAATATTTTGATTATTGGTTTTATTGAGAACCTAGCTTTTACTCGCGTCTTTGCTTTTTTTATATTTTGAGAGCCCACCAAAGTGACTACTCTGCTTGATGGAAAGTATGAATAGAGTTCAAGAGTTGTGGTCCCCATACTCATTGCGAATGCAGACAATGCAGTATGGTGACCCACACTATGGTGGCCTAGTAAAATGCATCTTCACGTCTCACTTGGAGATGTAAAAGGCATGACAGTCATCGTCTCATTGTATTGTACACGCTTACCGCGACAACTGTCACCCCATTTTTTTTTTTTAACGTGTGGAAACCCCTTCGGACAGTCACCCCACCGGGGTTTACGGCGAGGTGGTGTGTCGGAATCGGACCGACTAAAACCACACGGTGTGCCACTCTGCGCCTAACATAGGAGGGATCCGGGAACAGCTGCTATTACGTCATCCAGATCCCTCCGAGCGCCTGCCCGCCTGCTACAACTGTCACCCCTGCACCAATGGGCCTCCGGTCTCGCACTCACCAACGAAACACGACAGCACGCATCGCTTTAAGGGGATATTCTGTGGAAGGGTAATACTGCCACAGTTGAGCAAGGCTACTCGTGCTGAAATCAGCGTGGATCTACTACCTATTACCTGCTATCGTGAGCATTTATGATCTCGTGTTTCTAACCTTGACAAACTGCCTTACAATCATTCATCCTTTATCCCCTGAGTGGTGAAATTTCTAGAAGTCACTTCTTAGTCAGTGAATCCCATCAAAATCATTGCAACAGAAGTATCAGCTACCGAAATTTCAAGTCTGTGGCCTCAACGATTTAAATTTTTTTTTTGGTTTAATTCTCTTATCTCAGGCACTATCCAATTCAATTAAATAATCATTTTTGTGTTTAATAAACTATTTATAAATATTTTATATTAAAATACTAGATCCAAGCGGTTTTTCCTGTGCTTAGGCAATTTCTCCGCTCCTAAGAATCGTAGCGTGAAGTTAAATAGCATTTAAACTTCCTCATTTAATACTTTGTTAAATTTGAAAAGGATTGAGTTGAAGAATTGATAATGCCTAAGATAAGTGCGTTAATAAATAAAAAGCGTAACTCGCTGAGGTCACGATTTTGGAATTTAATATTATAGGTATGTCATAAGTACGCATAGGGTTCTCACTAAGAACGTAGAGCCCCAAGCCAAAGTGATGCCCCTGCTAATCGACAGACGAGAGACTCTGGCAAACAAAACATCCTGATTAACTGCAATAGGCTCTAAACTCATTACATCGGACCAAAACACTGGCGAAAAGTGGAGATTGAATATGTCTCTGCCTACCCCTCTAGGGAAACTGGCGATTTTATGTATGTGTGTATGTAAGTCACAAGCTGGTTATATGGCTTTCATATACAACTTATTATGTATTGAGTGTAACTAGGCATTTGGCACCTGCACTTTAGTAATCATGATGAATTTCTGGTCACTACAGTGGGTGCAGTGACTAGAAATTCATCATGATTTCCTTAATTTGTTTCTCAGTTATACAATTTTATAATTGGAATGGTTTTAGGCTGTTGTATAAGAACCTGTCTTCAGAGGTTGGATCAGAATTTATAATCAAAACCACTTGAAGAAACTTGGTTTGAGGTGGTGCATTAAGGCGTAAATTGGAATAGTCATGAACACTGATATAATCGATTAATCGATTTATATAATATGTATAATCGAGTTCAATTACAAGATCGATTTATATTTGTACGAATAAACTCATTGATATTTTAATGAGATGCAGATCGTCCTGATGTAATAAATGAGAAAGTTTATGTACTTGAATGTTTGTTATTAGGTCTCGTAAATACGATTAAACAGAATTGTTTTAATCTAGTTCAATAGCTCTTAACTATGTAAATCAATAGTTCTGCAAAGAGAAGGCAAATTTAAAACAAATAGTGTAGACAGAAACAGATTATTCTATTTTTCTATAATTCAATAACATTTTTCTAACCCGTCCTGGGAATCGAGCCCGAGATCTCTTGATTGACAGTCGCATATGCTAACCACTCAACGAGGCAGTTTACCACTAGGGTAAAGTACTCGTGAAGGATGAACGGTTGTCAGACAGTACGAAACATGAGATAATGAGTAATCACGCCAGCAAACCCGTATAGTGGTCCAAAACCTCTTTACTAAAAAGAGGCCTATGTCCAGTAATTAACTGTTATAGACAGTTGATGAAGTGACTCTTACAAAAAAAAAACAGTAGCAGCCGTGGGACTGCCGATAGAAGTGAAAACGGAACTATTAAGTTGAGAGTAATTAAAACTATATGCAAAAATTATATGAAATTTTTTATGTTTCATATATAGCTATATATAATACATAATATCATATATAATATATAATAATAATAAATTTCATATATAATATATATCATATTCTCCATAGCTATAGATATACTATTATCATTAGCATGTCGGTGACGCGAACCGAGGATTTTACCCTCTACCAAAACGCTCAACGCGCCTAAAGAAGTTTTCACTTCAAAAATATTCTAAAGAGATATGACTGCGAAATATAACACTAGTCACACATCATGATTAAAAAAAAAAAATAGCCGCTTTTCATTCGAAAAAAGTTTTCATCACAGAGACGGTATCAATATTCGCATGATACGTAAAAAAACTATAATTGATAGAAAATAGTGGTTGGGTAAATTGACCTAGTAACGGGAAGGTGATATCCTTGGCGCATAGGTACCGTCTGATCAAATAGTATCGGCCTACTATACAACGCATACCAGAACGTTTGGTATAAAGTTTCTTTCAAGTTTTCCTTCTCCTTGTAGTGATCTTGTCCTAGTTTGTCCCTTAGTTACCTCTTAAAAACCCATGAGATGGGTAGAAATGGTAACACTTCGTAATCTTAATCCGATCGTAATCTTACCACACAGATTACAAGGATTAATTACTAATCGCTTAGCTTGAAACGTAGCTTGAATATGTTAGGGTCTTATTTTATCTACTTTTCCTTTCAAAATGTTCCTCTTTAACGTCTAAAACTCTCAGGAGAGAATAGTGGTACTACCCTCTACCGATAGAATTAATTTCTTAATTGTTATAAAAGAAATTCACTCGGCTATATAAAAAGGCTATAATAATAGAAGAAATATGAAAATAATGCAAATAGAAATCCAGATTTGCATGGACACAGAAATAGTTGAGGTAGAGCCGTGATCACACCTACTGTACACCTACTTTGATTACATATTACCAGGCGAAGTGATAAACCTGACGAGCCATGGTCCGTGGGTTTTGGGAAGTTGCAGTTACTAATCAGTGCGTGAATATCTATATTGTGATATAGAATTTCTTACTTCGTAGTTCGATGTGTCTTCAATAGATGGCGCTGTAGTATGTCTTTGTTTCTGCTGTATGTAAAAGTTACCACAAAAGATACACATGTGAAAACTTTAAAGGTATAAATGTATACATTTAAATACACCTCTTCTTATCGCTTCTGGCATATAACCTTCAGTATATATTAAGAACTTAGTTTTAACATATTTTATACTGCTTGAGTCCAGAGAGTGATTAACACAGACTTTCAATTTATCCTCAATGGCGCGGCATAAGAAACTAGGCTATCTGCAACAGGTTCTATGTCCAATATTTTGCTATTTACGACACAGATAAACGCATTTATTAATACATTTATTCTTAGTACAACTTGTTTTAGCTTTCAGAAATAAACTGCAATAGATATTTTTGCTAATATACTACCTAAGTAAATTTTCCATTGTTATTACAGTGTTTAAAGGTAAAACAAAAATATTTTTGTAGTTATACTTCTTTTGGCGCGATTGGGAAAAATGATGAGAGTGAATTTTTACGATGCGCGCGCACATCGACAGAAAAAAGCAACAATCTGAAGTTAGTTGCTACCGACAGAAAAAAGCAACTGAAGTCTGAAGTTAATTGCTAACGTTTTTTTTTTATTTTTGCATTGTTACAACAAAGAAGTATACCTTCTTACGTGCATACATGAATACACACACTCTTTTTTCATTTATTCCTCCTGAGTCTTTGTTTATGGTATGTCACCTTGATGACAAGCGTGATCACCTGCAACTTAAGAGTCACAAGTCCAGTGCCATTCTATGATCCCCTCACACCAACTTTACTGTGTCAATATACAGGTATATTGTCAAAATTATGATAACATTAATCCGAAACTAAATGACATGACATTAACTACCGACGTCCTTGTAGCTTACGGAGGCAAGTAACATTCTAACCGCAAATAACACGACAACATCATTTATCCAGTGGACGAAAATGGAACTAATGAAAATCGTGAACAAATGATTGTCAACCGCGAATACAGTGGCGCCCTCGACATTTGTACTTTCGGGTTAGTTACATGTTTGGTTTTAGACCAATCTAATTTTGACAGTATCTTATAGTTTATTGAGGCTATTAAGTTACGATTAAGTTTGCGTATTATCTTTATAACTATGTTGAAATCGATTACATTTCTAATACAAAAGTTCGGGACCAAATTAAGTATCGTACCGCCCTTAAAATCGTTTTATATTGCTTTTCTTGAGTTAATAATATGTATTTATTTCACATCCACTCAAACTCGACGGCGATAGTAAATTTCATTCCAAAGTCATAGACATTCTATCATATATATCTATCTAAAATCAGGCTTGTTTCTGCGGAGGGTTAGACAGAGGCATATTAAACGCCCACTTTCCGCCAGCGTTTGATCCCACGTGGCGAGTTTATTGTCGCTAATCAGGATGTTGTAACGGGATCAAAAAATACAATGGACACTCATAGGTTTTCTTCCTGTTAAATAATATTGACTTTATACACAATTTCAGCAAATATACATTAAGTATACCTAATGTGATGTTTCTGTACGTCATATTTGTTTAAAAAAGCTCAGAACTTTCTTGCGTAGTATAAGGGTGGTATAGTAGGTCAAAACCTCCTTGCTAAGGAGAGGCCAATGTCCATTGTCCAGCAGTGGACTGTTAAAGGCTGTTGATGATAATCATGAAGAACTTTCGTTCCGTAAGTATAATATATACAAAAAATATGAAAAACAAGGTTATCCGACTCATCGATAGGGGGGGTACTTAAATGTCCCAATTGTTTACAAAAGGCTTCATGTGATACATTGTCTGTAGGAAACGCGTTCTCGTGTATCGCTGTAAACTGAGCACCATGGTCGATTCCTTGTTGATAATATAATAACATGGATACTGTTCTATTTACACATTACCTTTTGTCTGCTTTTGTATTTTTAGAACGAAGTTCCTTACGGCAGGCTTGGAGGGGATAGGGATTTCGCTGCGGGACCGAACGGAAAAAAATGTGATAGTAAAACCGTAAGGGGAAAAAGTACGTGGAATAAATCTGTGGAAAAAAGTGCGTGGAATAAAACCGTTAAATGAGACGTGCGCAGGCGCGAAAGCGCGTCATGTGTGCTATTTTATTATTTTAAGGAATTTATTATTTTATTTCCTAAAATACTGAATTTCCTAAATACTTTCTTGTACTTAAATAAAAACTAATCAGCAAAATTTAAGAGAAAAATCAAGAAAACCTACATAAAATTGAGCACGATTTTTTTTGCAAATTGTGTCGATTCCACATTATCCGAAGGAACTTCGTTCCTACCTGGTGTCCCACGACACCATTTTTTTTTTTATATGCCACACTGAGTAGACTTTGAAACACCATCAGGATCATCAACTGCTTGTAACAGTCCACAGCTGGATATAGGCATCTCCTTAGCAAGCAGGTTTTGGCCTACTGTACCATGTTCGTCAGACGGGTTGGTATCGTCACTGGAACGTCCGCGTTTCTATCACAGATTTCTACCTTTGTGGATTCCAGCACGTACATGAGTTGAGTTATCATTGTCCGGCGGATGGGTGGACCTGGAACGCAATCGTTGCGATTTTCTTCTTTGGTTTAAGCAACCAACTTCTGGGAGCCCCACCGAGATAGGAGTCCAAAGTACATGTTCTCCCTTGTCAGACGAGAAGTTATTTGTAGTACCAGGCTTCCCGTTCCTACTTCTCTCCTTCCTCAAGTTTTGCTTCTCTTTGCAGTGATGCTATCCTGCATATTTTGTTTGGGAACAGTTACGATAGCCATGGAAAGAATAGGAGGATGTCACTATGTATTCTTAATCCGTCATCACACGGTTGAAACACCGACGTGTATTATAACCCGGTTAAAACTATACATTGCCAATTCTTGAAGGCCTTGCCCTAGTAGTTGGTAACCCTGACTGCTAAGCCAGAGATTGTGGGTTCGTTACCCACTCAGGACAAATATTGATTTGGATAAAAAATTGTACGAATTTCTGATCCGACTGTCGCTACAATTCATTGCTATGTATTAAACCTGATCAAACCTATATTTACTCTATAAATATATATATACTTCTCTAGAGGTTTATAGTTATTTACACCATGTCATTTATTCAAGTATTATTCCGTAATAAATCCGTATAGTCAATAAATATTACTTTAAGATTAAATCCAATTAATAAAAGAGACACTGCTTTTATTTCTGAAAAACGATTATAATTGAATCAACGTATAGTTCGAAAGTTCGTTCACTAGAGCCATCTATCAATGAATAGACAAACTAATTTGTGCAAAACTACAATATTACGGAAAGTTTAACAACGAATAATAATAACCTAGAAACGTTAAAAAAAGGACTCCTTTAACTAGGGGAAAAGGGTTCCTTCGGTATCACTCACTTGAGTTTACATACACAATCATATGTTGCAACGAACAGTTTCTAGCAATCACACTCGGGTATCGAATCAAAGCAAGAACGGAAGCTGACTCCGATTGTTCTATTTCGACGTCCGAAATGATACATACGTATTTATACTGAATGAGCACTCTGATGAAATGACTTGAGGTATTTGTAACGCGGTGAATGGGATTACGGAGCGTGTTTACGTGTCTGAAATCGATCTTTCACGCTTCGAAGTTCTTAACAGCAGCGTATCCAGGCTGTATATATAACGAGTTTTTTAAACATAGAGCCTGCCAGAGCGACTCTACTCTGTCTGTTGAAAAGTGTGAGTAAAATTCAAGAGTGGTGATCATCATACTCATTGTGAACACAGACAATACAGTATGGTGGCCTGATGAGACACTCTTTCACACCCTTAATTTATCTAAATCGTAGATTCGTAATTATAATTTGTATATATTTTGGTTTTAGTTTAGACCTTAGGAACAAATACGAATTTACCTGTTACCCTACGTACTGTTAAATAATTAGTGAGCCCTTACTCATTTCTAAATATGATAAAAACAGATTAAATAAGAAAAATAATGATCATGATAAAAATAAAAATTAGAGGCGAAGGCAAGGGTCTGTTCGAGTGAAGTTAGCGACTCTAATTTATACAAACTATAGCACACAAACACAACATTAGGTAGTAGAGCCACGCTGATTTCAGCACGAGCGGGCCGGCTCGACCGGGGCAGTACTACCCTCCCACAGAAGACCAACCTAAAGCGACAGCATCTGTGCTGTCGTGTTTCGTTGGTGAGTGTGAGACCGAAGGCCCATTGATGCAGGGGTGACAGTTATCCTGATAACTGTGTGAACCTTATACTGCCACGATGACTGTCATGCCTTTTACGTCCACAAGTGTGGCGTGAAAAAGCTTCTCATTAGGTCGCCATAGTGTCGATCACCACACTGCATTGTCTGCATTTGCAATGAGTATGGTGACCACAACTCTTTGAGTTCTATTCATGCTTTCCATCGAGCAGAGTAGAATCACTTTGGCAGGTGTTTCATAAAAAAAAATCCATTTTCCACATTTAACTCTCAAATTCCAAACTTTATTCCCAAAAAGAACTCGTAAATGGCGTTATAGACTTGCCCACTTTTACGAGTATAGAGCGATACAACATTGTCGTATATGTCTACTTGCCTGTTCGCGGATATAGGTGTGTTTCTGAATGTATGTACAGTTCCGACCAAATTAAGTAGCCCAGCATCAACTTAACTTTCACTGAAGAATCACTTGAACCGAGTTCAGCACACCATTCAAATTACCATAGACTATTGTTAGAATGACGATGGCGTAATATAGGTCAGCCGTGTGTAGCGAATGTTTGCAATATTTGCGGAAATATACATGAAAATTGTTACACTGCGAGTATTATAGCAAGTTTCATGTATGTAATATAATTTTACAGGATGCAGATTTAATTAAAGCTTATTAATAAATACTGAAGTAAATAAACACGCAGCGATTATTTTAATAGCGGAAGGCAAAAACTAAAATATGTAATTGTTGTTGTAAATATCTATTTAATGGATTGTTCGACTTATGGAAGAGACACGATTTTCTCTTAGCTATGACTAAAGTGTCTTGAACATCAAATAATCTTTTGTAAAAGCGAAAATTCTCAAAATTCTTAATTTACTGATCATCAACACTGATATTAACACCGTCGTTATATTTGTTGTTCTTTTTCCATTTATTTGAAGTCGGTGCAATGTGTTGCACCAATCCCAAACAATAACTATAGTTACTTTCTTGTAGTCACCAACCCTTCTTGCAAACGTAATCTTTTTCAAACGGGACACAGGAAGAAATCGGCAAATAAGATTAACATTTGAATAGTATTATATATGAATACACAAATGAATACGTCGGGCATTCGTTGCAAAACGTGAAACGAAACATGAACCCTTACTTACTCACTTTTATTTTTCAACTAACCAATCAATTTCAAATGAATACTTATGTTTCATATTATATAACATGTTTTATCTATTTGATGCGCTAAGTAATTAATTCCCTTTATTGTTGCAGGTAAATATTGTCACCATTGAAACATTTCTGATACCTATACGGTAAGTTAAGGGTTAAACCGTTTAGCTTTTATCACCGACTTCAAAGAGCATTAATCACGAAAAATCGCCATCGCCATCGTGTAAGAAATATGCTTTGGCACAAATTATAGCATCTTCTTACAAATTTTTCTTTGACAACGTTTGGTCTTCGGTTACTTGATGAAAAACATCAATAAACTAATAAAACACCGGTATTCTGCGATTCTGCTATGACTCCACGGTTGGCCTAGTGGTACGCCGTTCTCTACTTCGCTGAGTGTTGTGGGTTCAAACCCCACATTTGACAATACTTTGATGCACAAATTTTAGTTCTGAGTCTGGGTCCTTTGTATCCGTTTCTTGTATGTTTGCGAATTCCCCCGCGATACAGGATTTATTCATAGTGCGGGCGTTGTCTTTTAAAAAACAGACAAAAAAAATACAAAGAAAACCTTTTTGATACTGGTGATGATTTATGATGAAGTACTTAATGATTCTTGGAGAACACACAAATTAACTGGTTACAACATATATGTATTTGTTCGTGAGTATTAATACAGCACTGATTTAGAAAAACGGGTTATAATACAGCATGTTATAATTCAAGTTACATATTAATGACAGAAAAGTTACATAATAATGACATTAGTAAGTCATACATCACCAGGAAAAAATAAACCAGTTCATTAATTATTAAATCACTGTCAAAATTAGTCATAACAATTGCAAGCACCCATAAACTGTCAAAATAATTATTATATCGCAATATTACAGCTAGGGAATGTAATTTTAATGATGTAATTTACTAAAAAAATCATTAAATAAAATAATCACAAAGAAAATTACGTAAAACGAAACACATAAAAGTAAGTAAGTAGGGATTCACGTTTCGTTTCACGCGATGCAACGGATGCCCAACATATTCAGCCGCGCATGTAATTTTATACGGCCCACACTATAAACACATTTGTTGATGTTTATTCATACTTTAAAAAAACTTAGCTTTTGACAGAATAGATTGTATTTGAAATTATTACATTGAAATAATTATTAGTTTAAACGGAGTTATTTTCCTAATTTGCCCTTTTCCTAATTTTATTTGACGGGTCTGAGTTGGTTTAATATCTGTTATCTGGAGGATATCTGGCTTAGGAATGAGGTTGTTATACCAGATACCACAAATTCTATTCTCACCCAAAACATATACGAGTACTATGTGATGAGTACGGATAACATCTCTGAATGTTCTAGAAAAGTACAGTAACCAACTTAACATGTCCGTATGTACAGATAATAAAAATTATTTCAAAATCAAATCGAAACAAATACATAATCATTTAGTATCGTTATAGTAAGATTTATTCAATGCCACTTATTTGCCTTCTCACAAACATCAATTTTATACAATTCATGGTGAAACGAAAAGTAGTCAGTCTCTCCAATTTCAATGATACCTACGTTAATAGTCAATTCAAGTCTCAGCTACTTAGAAACATAGTCATTTATTCTAACTACAAAACGTTCTCATAGATTACTGATTATTATTTGACGTGACTGCTGAGATCTTCATCTAAAACTTTTAGAAAAGAATCACTTGATTTCATCATGTATGAAGACAGATTATTTCTGTTTGCCCTTATAGAGGTTTATGTATAATTCTAACTTCCACATACAGCGGAAATAAAGACAATATAGCGCCATCTGCTGAAGACACATCGAACTACGAAGTAACTAATCTTGCATCGCATTATAGAAGTTCTTGCACCGTTTAGCGTGTAAACAACATCCGTAAATCAACTGTTGGGCCGTGCACCACCTGACATGATCACCTTATCTAGTCGGAGAATCCTGCCTTTGTGTTGGAGGGACATGACACTCGGTGTGGCGATTTCCACATCACAGCGCAAAGAAAACTTTACAACAGCGCCATCTAGCGAAGATACATCGAACTACGAAGTATGAACGAAACGTATGAATGTAATGAACTACAATACAACTACTAATCCTGTATCGCAGTATAGAGATTCGCGTGGTAATTAGCATATATACAACATCCCAACATCAACCGTTGGGCCGTAGCCCGCCAGGCATGATCACCTCGCCTGGTCGGAGGCTCCTCCCTTTGTGTCGGAGGGATATGACACAGGTCCCTCCACACTCAGTTTTCCACAGTAGACCCTGACGTAATTTAAACTCTCAACCTTTGATATAGGGCCAGAGTGAAAACCACCATTAAGAAGAGGCCAACATCCAGCAATGAACTATAAAAGGCTGTTGATGTAAATGATGATGACACCCTGCGACCTGCGTACAAACTCTACAGTACCTTGCAATCCATGTATATACGACAACTTGAAAGTAGCTAACACCATATAGTATTTGTATAACTAATGTTGCTTATTACGACTGTTGCAGTAAAGCGATAGAAGCTCACTTTTCTCTGTGGTTGCGGTGAGGCGATCATTACGAGAAATCGTTAAAACTTTCCCTAATATTGTATGTCTAGTACTATTTATCTTTATAAACAAAGACAATACCCATGTAAAGGTATAGTTATGAGTATATATATTACTTCATATCGCTGTCTTAGAAGCATCTCTTTACTGTAGAGTACTATCGGAGTGAGATCACGCTCAGTTAAGAGAGTGTTAATCAATTCTTTAGTTTCCGATTAATTGAGATTATTGAGGCCATAACCTTCTCCCCCTGATTCTAGGGTCTGACGGACTCAAAGCGTGGTAGTACACTTAAAATGCTTAAGTTGTATGTTGACATCTGCCGATAGCTCACCTGTCAAGCTCAAGCTAACGCTTGGAGGTTGAAGAACAGACCTCGTACAGCGAGCTGCGCTGTCTGAGCCGCCTGCGGTATCAGCCATGCCTGGCGGAGTTTTATAATTGCCGGCAATACTCCGACTACATATGAATTTGGGAAAAGATTAAAATGATTATGGCGCATCAATCTATACTTAACCGTCCTAAGCATAGATTACATTAATAGAAGATTTTATGTGCAGGAGATATTAAAGTGCACAAGTATGTGCATAAACTCCGGGGCACTCTCTATTCCCTCACTCTCATAATCAGATGGGACGGTTATCCGTCACGCTCGGAGAGATATCAGATGCAGAACCAACGGCCAACCAACCAACTTATTTCTATAACGAGAATAACTCAATAACACGATTTGAACCGTCTCGGAAATTAACCCGGAGACCTCTTGATCGATAGTCGCATACACTGTGCAGTCGGCACGAAACAGTGTGGGCATGATACATTTTTAAAGCGTTGGATCTGACTGCTCTAGATACATTCGAAAAAGAATAGACACACTTAATTATACCTGTCTTTTGACATAATCAGTTCAGCCGCTAAATTACCCATTTTTGTGTCCATAAACTAGCCATTAAGAAACTAAATCTGTCTATTTCCATTCTAATAGAGCCTTATGAGGACAAAAATGAATATTAACGTGAGACAGTAAGTGTTCAAAATATAACTTCCGACAAACTGACGAACTTTCACGAATACATAACGAACTTATGTATGTACAGTACAAGCACCAATTAGCATTGAGACGAAAGTGTATCAGCTTCAGACAATGAGACGTTCAATAACATGTCGGAATTACGAGATCTCCACTAGAATTAGTACACTTACAAGGTAGTTGAGCCACGCTGATTTCAGAACGACCGAGCCCACTCGACCGGGGCAATACTACCCTCTCACAGAAGACCAACTTAAAGCGACAGCATCAGTGCTGTAGTGTTTCGTTGGAGAGTGTGAGATCGGAGGCCCATTGATACAGCGGTGACAGTTATCGTGGTAAACGTGTGAGATTTACACTGCCACGATGACTATCACTTCTTTAAACGTTGCATGAAAAAGCATCTCACCTAACCAATATAGTGTGAGCCATAATACTCCGTTGCCTGCATTTGCAATCACAACTCTTGGATTCTATTCATGCTTTCCATCTGGTGGAGTAAAGTCACATAGGTTTTTGAAAAAAAAAGAACATAGGAACAGACTCACCAACTAATTAGATTGACTGCATGGTTAACATTGGGGTTTCATCAATCACCTCTTCGCTTTCTCTCCGTTAGATATTGTAGGTCCAATCACCACATGGGACAACATGACATATGTGATCTACAAATTATTGTTCCGATGTTACCAAGAGAATTTTCGGTTAAGTTGATATATTATTTTATCTTGATTGCCTCGGTGGCGTAGTGCTAGTGTATGTGACTTCTGTGCTTGGAGTCTCGGATTTCAGTCCCGGGTCGAACCAAATTTTTACATGACCTGCAAATTTTTGTTTCAGTGTTGAGGTGTTCTCTATGTATAATACGTATGTATTTAAAGAAATAAAGTATTTATGTATTTATATCAGTTGTCTGTACTCATAGTACAAGCTATGCTTAGTTTGGGATTAGATGGCGTTGTGTGTCAGATGTCCAAAATATTTATTTATTTATCTTTGCAAACAACACGTATTCCACGAGGGTAAACAAAGTGAATTTGAAAGGTTTCGTATTATTTTACGGGTCCTTAAAAAAAATTAGAAAGTCACCGACTCGGAAAAGTATTGAATGAGCGGAAGTCTAGTGTTTATAGATTCGGTCTTAATAAACAAAAAACACAAAGTCTAATCTAGTCTGGTTATCACATTGTAACATTTCCGGTATTGTTTTAGGTTATGTTAATAAATAATTATGTCTTATAATTATAAAATTCAAATGTAATCCAATACAATTCATTATTAAAATACATTTGAATACGAAACTTACTTCAATAAATGTTATGTATGTATTCAGAACGAATGTACTTAGGTAGATGTAGATTACCTAATATACGATGCACAAAATAGTGTATCTCTGGATTATTATCAAATGTTAGTAAATACTGTAAGTTTCAGATTAAGAATACTTACTATTACCACCCTAAGAAACGACTAAGGAAGCATATTATGTAGATCAACAGCACACAAAAATAAGAAAAACTTGATACAAACCCGTTTTTTTTTAACGTTTGTAAACCCCCTCGGGCCGTCACCCCACCGGGGTTTACGATAGGGTGATGTATCGGAATCGGACCGACTAAAACCACACGGTGTGCCACTCTGCGCCTGACATAGGAGTGATCCGTGAACATCTGTTATTACCACATCCACCGCCGGCCAGCGTGGTATAGTAAGCCAATACCTCCTTTCTAAGGAGAGATCTATGTTCAATAATGGACCATTAAAGCCAAGCCGCGACATATTCGTTCCGGCTCAAAATGCTTGAGTTTGTTTACTTATTTCAACACATATTGTGCACTTCATTATATTTTAATTTAAAAAAAACGTGTATAAAACGAAGCCAAAACTGTAATAAATAACTGGATCGTTATTGCATTACCGCAAGTGTTATTGTATAATTAAGAAGTTATAAGTGATTTCAACAATAAGTAATATGCTTAAAAATATTTTGAAACAAAGTTTATTTTGTAAGTTATATTAATTAAGATAAATAATTACAAAAATTCATTTATTCAATTTGTGTAACATTATTGGTTAAGTACTGGTAAACTGCGCTGGCTAGACATATCGGTGTACACTTTGTTTCGAGTTTTCCTCTTTACAATGCTGTTGTCCTGTGTATTTTGTTTCTGTTGTCAGCTCTTACGACACCCAAGAGATAAATAGGGAGATCTGCCAGAGGTAATATTATTTTCATCAGATAAACACAATGAGTTTTGTTCTTTCATCCTCTTCTATTATTTGTCAGTTCTGTTCTTTTTTATTTTATTTTGAGAGCCAAAGCGAATCTACTCGGCCTGATGGAAAGCATAAATAAAATTCATAAGTTGTGGTCGCCATACTCATCGCGAATGCAGACAATGCAATATGATGGCGGCCTAGTAAGATGCTTTTTCACGCCCCGCTTGCGAACGCAAAAGGTATGACAGTCATCTTGGCAGTATAAAGTACACCCACTTTTTACTGTCAACCCTGTCTGGCACTCACCAATGAAATACGACAACATGGATTCTGTCGCTTTAGGTTGGTCTTCTGTGTGACGGTAGCACTGCCATGGTCAAGCCGGCTCATACGTCCACACAGTCCATCCATATTTCTTTGGTCGTCCCCTATTTTTATATAGTCTTTGAGATCTGCCAGAGATTTCAACTACATTCACTCTACAGTCACTCTCTGTTCTTCGCTAATCTCATTCTTCTAAGAAACTGCCTCATCACGGATAGAATTTTAACCACTGGGACTCAGGTTTTCATTTATTTGTTTTTGGAGCTATCAATATATTTGACCAATATATTTACTTGCGATATCTCCAAGCAGTCTGATCTTACTCTCGCCTAGAGGGGATACAAAGGTAATTTTAAATATTAAAATACCTTGAACACGTCAATATGAAATCAACGCAACATAATAATAAATAATTATACGCTTGATGGCAAATGTACGCTCATTACTGTTGCATATGCGAATATTATTACAGCAAATTTGTGCACCAAAGAGAACACTTAAAATAAGATTATCTCAATCTGATAGTGCAGGGCTATTGTTACCACATAGTAACATTGATCAACCAGTGTAAGGAGAACTGTAAATGTAAATTAAGTAAGTTTTGAGAATATTTACACCAGAGGTTCTTAACCGGTGGTCTGCGGTCCACTAGTGGTCCCTGGAAACATTTCTAGTGGTCCCCGGTGCGGTGTCAGCTTAGTAAATCAAAAATTTTTTTAAGACTACGTGTCGACGGAACGCGACATGAGAGGGCGGACGACCCTCCATTTACTTACATTTAGGTACTTTATATGAACAACTAAAAAAACTACAAACTAATAAACCATCATGGTGGTCCAAGACAAGGCTGATATTTTGTCAAATGGTCTCTAATGACTAAAAGGTTAAGAACCACTGATTTACACGTTGATTGTCAGTGAAATCTCTAAAAAAGAGGAATATTAGAACTATGTGTTTTTCATTTATATATGTAATATAGTTTAAAGTGTTGGCAACATTGCACCTGCAATGTCATCTTGAGATATAAATATGGCGGAGCACGATTATCAAAATAAGAAAGATTTAAACATTCAGCAATCCGTAAAAATATTGTAATGTGATCACATTCTGAATTTAATCTGATCGAAAAAGTACAAGTTTATAACCGTTTCACAGGAACATAATGTGATCCAGCTTATTAGATTTTTTAATGGGTCTTTTTCCGACGTCACATCGCATTTATGTAAGATGATCAGTAGTTACCAATAAAACCTTTTATATTCCGAAACCGATAAATTCAACTAGGATATCGGTTTTTTTCCTGTAAACATCATATGGTCCTTTCTTACTACCAAAGGAGAATGAACATGAATGTAGAGACATCTATTGGTTTCAGCACCGACTTCAAACAACTAGACAGTAACTATTGTTGAAGCAATGTTACCTGTGATATAATTAAGTACTTGTTTAAGTTTTTCAATTCAATTTTTAGTTATTTTTAAATTTTCTTTGTTAGTATTTTATTATACATAGTATGTTAGATTGTTTTATTTAAGTAGTTTAAAAGTCCGTCATCTTATTTAACGTATATAAGTTAGAAAGATATCAAATTTGTTTTATATATTTCATCTAGTTCTCTCACCGTCTTAATTCCATATAGGTATTTATGTTTGTTTCTTCACCGTGACGCATTTTCGTTGCATCGAGTTCCAAATAACAACGATTCTAAAGAGGTTTCACTTCAAAATCATTCGAGTTGAGAATCTCCTTTTTTTTTTAAGTCGGTCAAAAAGTGATGTTAATACAGTAGAGATTTTTACATCCAGCAAAAAGTTTATTTCACTACATACTTATATCTTTGGATGGATAAACGTTTGTTATGTAACAGTATAATTAGCTGTTCATTTTTTCTCATACAATTGCACAATGCTGATAATTGGGAGGCACAAAGAACTCAATGTGTGCAAAAAATCTCAGACTTTAAAACCGTCTTGACCTGTTGCCTTTTAACACTAGTTACATTGTTCTTTATTTAGATAAAAAAATATTTATGAAGTATCATTTTCTTTTCCAGATGGCGCACCGAACAGTGCACCGACTGACCTGTATTATTTCACTTCTGGCTGTGACGTCAGCAACAAAAGAACCGAGATGGTCTCGCCAGCTCAGCTCATATACCTCCGACATCAGCGATTGGATTCCTCTTGACCGACCCGTAGAAAGAGAACCATTAATGCAGACACCAATCAAGAGACAAGCCGTCGCTGAACCTAGGATATTAACAGAGCCCTTCCCCGGTATCGCGAGAACCACTGGTTTTAGTTCTGACGCGTTTTCAACAAGAAACTATTTCAACAACCAGGCGAACAGACAACCACTCTATTTACAGTCTGTGCCTTCCGTCCCTTCAGCCCCACAAAATTATCTTAATGATCAAGGGTTCAACCAAGGCATTCGCTTTGGATTATCACAGCCGAATTTCCCACTGAACCAAGGATTCGTTTCTCCTCCTTTAGGATTTGAGAACGCTCCTCTACAGCCTCAGTCAAGACCGGTTCGACCCCAAAATATACAAGGGATCCCTATGAGTCAAATAACATTCCCTCAAGCTTCAGGTATTCCTCTGTCCCTTCAAGGCAAACCTTTTGCAAATCCCGTGCAGCCAGTGAAATCGGATACGCCTAAGTTCGTTGATGGATACCGTGCTGAAAATATAAGTAATGACTTCAGCTTTTCGTCCAAAAAGAAACCACAATCATTGCAAAGGATCAAATTTGAAGGTGGTGAAAAAGTGAAACAAGAAATTGTGCCACATCGTGCGAACACTGAGAGAGGAGAAGAAGTACAGTTGCTGTATGTTCCATTAGAACAACTGAACAGAGGCCAATTCAATTTTAGAAGTCCTTTAACAACTTCTCAGTTGGTTAATACTGAAATGTACTCTCAAAATTTGCCAAGACCAAACAAAGTCAACCAAAAAGTGAACCAAAATTTCTTGAATGACTATAGACCATCTGCTAAGCCCTTTGATACTTTCTCAGGACAAAACTACTTCTCAGACTTCAACACGCAAGTTAAAGATTTAGATCAAGTACCAAAATTCACGACACATACCACTCCTTCACCAACTCTTGCGCCTTTTACTCCAAAGTCGAAAAAATTAAAGCCCCATCAACCACCTTTAGCAATTTTCATGAGAGATGCTGGTAAAAATACTCCTCTAAAAGTTGGTGATGTTTTGTCGTCACTGAAGACTGCAGAAACTATTGCTGTGCTAGACTCAGTGAATCCAAACAGTGCTCCTAAAGTTTTTATTGGACCTTCAAATATGCCTCCACCAGAGAATTTCGTGAAATTTGAATTACCATATTTATCAAACATTGACCACAGTAATAGTAAATTAAAGCAATTACCATTTTTTGTTGCTCCTTTGAGCTACAACACTCCGAATGGCTTTGCTAAAATTCCCTTCCCTTCGCCTCACGTAGGTTCAGTAGTTATCAACTCACAAATCAAAGAAACAACACAAACAGAACCTTCACAAGGTAATGTTAATTCAAACTATTACTTATCAACATATGATCCTGAACTAAAGCCTGCAACACAGAAACCAACGTTCAACTACTACAGTACTGTCTCACCAACAACGAAACCTTCACCAAACCATGAATCCAACTATTATTCGTTTGAACCGCAGACAGTTACTTCACTTCGAACACCTTTGCAACCAGAGACCCAAACAGCGCCTCCCAAAACAGGATCCTACTTTCTAAGTAATGCTGGTCCTCAGTATAACTCACAAGAGTTTAATAACAATAATAATTTTGCACCTCAAAATAATTACAAACCTTCAGAAATCACTAACCAGTTCCACCGCTCTAGAAAACCCGAGCGGACAACAACTATGAGGTCAACTACCACAACTACAACTAAACAGCCATCCACTTATCCAAGTCAACTATTAGAAACACATAATCCGTATTCCATAAACCAGGCTTTCCACTTCAGCACCCCTCTAGACTATCATAACTACTTTGACGACATCAAACAACCTTACGTTACGCCTGGATCTGAGGGACTTTCATCACCATCACCGACACCAAATCCACGAAGTCCATCCTCTCCTCGGTCACAACTCGAACACGTGGTTACTGAAAAACCAACGTACCAGCAACAATCCTCACCAAGTTACTTAAACAACTATTCTCCTGAAATACATTATGACTCAGATCGTAACACAAAATATCCAGCTTTTACCTCTAATGACTATGCGAGTAAAACTGAGACGCCATTACAGCCAACTCAAGCTCCAAACTTTGTTGACAATACTCAGAAACACAATTACGTTACAAATGTGGATACTCGTATACCCAGTAATAAACAAAACACAAATATAGAAACTTCAGTGAATCAATATACTAATGAAAGTCCCAAAGTCAATAACTACAACGTCGACACTTACAACAAATACAATACAAATGTTGATACCTCTATAAATAACTATAAGACAGATTCAGAATCTAATGTTAATCAATATACAAATACAAATACTGATACAGTCGAAAATTTTAAAACTGAATACAATCAAAATGTTGATACATCCTCACCCGACACAGGAAATATTTCCGAGGTAAACAATCTACCAACAATTTCTGAAAATAATAATCCACAAAAATACGACGTGAATAACAACTATGGCGGTAATACTGACTATGAAGAAATTAATTTGACTCCTACGACTTCAACATCAACAACAACTAGAAGAACAGCAACTAGGTCTAGGGGACGGCCACGATATAGCACTACGCCTCGTTCTGACTCATACGAATCCACGACTAGAGTAGTAGTATCAAGAAGGCCTTTGAAAGAAAGAAGGCCACAATCGACCAGACAAAGATATGAACCAAATAAAATCTCAACTGAAAAATCAATTAGAAAACCTGTAGAATCTGGTGAAAGTACAACAAAAAGTACGAAAACGAGAACTCGTGGACGTATTCATTACAGGCCGTCTGCGACCGACAGTGATGAATGGCACGACAAAAAAAAGAATCAAAACACCAAAGAAAAAGATTTAGCTTACCAAAGAGACGTGCTGCACCAAAATTATCCCGTCACCTTAATGGAACGAGCTAGCACAGTAGATATTGAAGCTATTACTGAACCAACTTATCAACAATCATCTGTTAATGTTCAAGAACATGTTGAAACTATTGATACAGAAAACGCTTACACACATGAAAAGGCCGCAATTAGCGAGCAGGAAGATGTAAAAGATATATCACCTTTATCATCATTTACTCCACGAAGTACTCTCCAAACAGAAACATCACACGTACCAACTTTACAATCTACGCATAATGAAGAATATTATTATCAGTCACGAAGCAGTATTGCACCGGTAGAAGCATCAGGATACGATGAAGCAACAAATGATAAAGAGGAAGATATCTATGCTAAGCAAACAACACCTGTACCGAAATCAGAAAAAACTGATGCAATTCCATATGTTACTGAAACTGCACCTACTGAACAAGACGTACCAAGTTATTCGAGCCGTAACGAATATGCTACTATCAAACAAGAGGAAGACAATACTGCTTCTGAAGTTGAAAACACTAAACTTGTTAATACTGAACATACAGAAATTGAAGAAGAAAATGTTATTCAAACTACACCCTCATATAACCGAGTTCGCGTCCGTCCAGGAGTTATAAGACAGTATCACCAAGTTTCTTCAAATGAAGCACCAAAAGTTAAAGAAAGAAGGAGACCTTCTCAGCCAGTTACTTATAGACCAGCATTTGATAGACGTCGGACAACAATGAGAATTGACGAAATTGAAGCTGATTTGAAAACAAAACAAGTTCATGCTAGACCTGAACAAGAACACAAACATCCTGTCTATAAACCAGAGGCCACAACAGAACCGGCTTTGGTGTCATCTTCAACTACAGAGATTACAAGTAAACGTAGGCATTTGCGGCGTAGAAGACCATCTCATTCCTACTCGACAACATCGACAGAAGCGTCAAGTACTAAACGTATCTATGATGTGAAGAACCGTTTCAGAGGTCGACGACCAACAGAAAAAACCACAGGCAAATCTGATGTCCAAACTGAAGCTCCTTCTTCGAGTACCAGAGCTTCAGTACATACCAAATATAGCCACAGACCGAGGTTGTCAGAAAGATATAACAAGAAACCAGAACCTGAAGCAGAAATAGAAGACCAAGACTCAAACTTTTCTATCAACAGGCCAAGTTACGCCGAAGCAGAAGGGGAACATTGGTCTCCAAAAATTTCTAGCGATTCATTCAAACCGTTCAACCCTAATGATATCACAGATGAACAAAGAACTGCAACTACTGAGCGAAAATCCGACAGGGATAGTGAATTGGATATAATCACAGCAAGAAATGAATATAATGACATTCTTTTAACTGTAACACCAGTAAGTAACAACAGAATGAATAAGAAAATCCCTGATATTCCACCAACGCTAGAAGCTTTAGTAGAACAAAGTAAAGTAACTAAGAGTGACACAACTGACACGATGTCTACCTTCGAGAGTATGCTAGAAGAAGTGATGAAGAGTTTAGAAGAGCAGGATAAAGATGAATACAATTCTAATGTTATGAAGCATAAAGGTGGTGAAATCGGTGAAATACCACCAGAGATCGTGATATCCTCAGGAGACAGTAACGTACCACAGACTACTTTACCTTTAGAAGAAGTCACAACTGAGCCAACTACGGCTGATGATTCTCCTCTTCTTGACCAGGTGAGATAATTTTGTTACCTTTATTTAATTGCTAGTTAAGATGTTGTTTTTAATTATAACATTTTTCATATTTATTTCAGTTAATAACAATTTCTTGATATTTATACAAAGTCATTTCATGGTCCCAATGTATTTTTTAAACACAATGAAGGATCACTGATAGTTTAAAATATTTAAATTTATCCCAATAGGCTTATACTATTAGCAGTAATTTAAAAAAGTTACTTTCGTAAAGCAATATTCTATTTGCTTGATCAATAATTTTTTAAATAATTTTTTTAATAATTTTTCAAATTTTAGGAGAACACAGACAGAAAATCTCACCGCCGTGGTTTCTGGAAGAAAGTGAAAGTACGTCCTGTGACAGAATCAATAGAATTCGCCGAATCACAATATTATACCAACACCGTCAACCGCCTCGGACAAGCCGTTAAAAACATGAAAGTTGTCCACGATAAGATCTATAATGATAAATCTAAAGTAACTACTTACAAACCAAAGGTGCAGTACCTCTCGGACCTCTTTAGAAATAGTGACGATATTACAGATGTTGATGTCATACCTGCAGAAGACATATATAAAATCAACAGTAAAAAATCTAACGAAAACCAGCCCGAAATCAGTGAAGATAGCAAGAAAACAACTGCATATATAGAAAAGGAAACCCAAACTAGTAGTCCTGGAGATTTAGACTTAGGCACAGGTTCTCCTGATCCCACAGTCGATGACATATATTATTCTACTCCCACTGAACCAGTACCTACAAAAGCTGACGATAGATCTGATACATTCAGTTTTATGAACTATTTGTTTGGGATGACATCAGAAGATAGTGAAGCTAGTTCTGAAGGAGATAACAGCACGAAAACAACTGAATCAAGTATTCAGATCACAACGGAACAGCCCAAAACGAAGATAGTTACTACTGAGACTGGTTTTATTCCTGAAGAAATAACAGAGATAACGTCATCATCAACAAGCAGTGACAGTACTGATACAATAGATGGTATGCAGAAATTAAATTCTTCAGAAGATGCCAAAACAGAAAAGGATGCAGTAGAAACGACTGTCTTACCAGAAACTGATGTAGAAAACTCATCGGTGTCATCATTTATGGATCCTTCGAATGTTTTAAGCACATCAATGTCAACGGAAGTGTCACACGAAACAGAAATATGTTTTAGAGGCAAATGTATCAAAACTAGTAAAGATATCCTATAATTACTAAGAATTCATTAAAGTGGTGCTAAAAGACTTGTGTTCAGAATAGTGAATTTATATGTGAACAATATCACAATGTTGATTGAACGAATCGCTACAACCAATCTTCATACGCGTCATCAACATAGAGATATATATATTAGTTTTAATCTTTGTATAAGGTTCTTGACACGGTGAAATCTTGTAAATAGTATTTTTAGAATCTCTTTACTTGGTTCCACCTAAGTAATTATTAGTTTTAATGAAATAAAAACTAATATGTTTTTATAAGGTCTGTGGCAACATGTTTTAAAAGTTTACACAATGTAATATATATTACGTAATTATTAAGTAATTAAATTTAAATACATATAAGAGAATATTTTATGAACATTTGTACTCTACTTTAAATGTAAATATGACTGAACAATTTTGTAATCATTATGTCTAAGCTTTTCTTATTAACCCCTATTTATTTTCCTTGTTCATTTTTCTATTTTAAGTTAAAAACTTTATCTCAAGAATGATTTAGGGATACCGAAGACAGTGACCAACATCATAAATGTATATTATATCCCACCCAAATAATGAAATCTTTTTCGTTCGGTAGATAACAATAAAGGCCTATCTGTTAAATAATCACTGAAATTGTAACTGTACTATTACAATAAAATAAAACGATTAAAATACTTTTGTATTTTATTAGTGAGTACCCCGCTCAGCAGAAGAAATCAAATCAACGTACTTTCTTGGTATTATTTTTTTAAACTTTGAATTTTCATCCAGCAACGGAGATCAAACATGCGAATACTAGAATGATTATTTGCCTCGGTAAATAGATTTATTTTAATTAGATTTTGCTTGTGATTTTAAATATTAACAAGAGATATATTCGAAAAATATTAGATTTTCACAAAAGAGCTTCATAAAATTTTGTTTATTCCATTGAACTCGTTTAATTAAAAACAACAGTAAGAAGCACAAAATCAAGATACAAAACTGCGTATAACAAAACGTAAGTTTGACATAATTGACATTTCACTAAAAATACATAGCAGGGTTACCAACTCATGCGCTTTCCCCTAAATTTTTGGAGTAAAAACAAGAGTTGGTTTTTTTTTAAATAATCTAGCCTAGCCCATGAGATATATTTGCACAACTAACGCCGCATAACGACTTCTGCTGTGATATCTTTTTCGTTATTAGTAATTCAGAGTCTAAAAAATAAAAACAACCAAGCGGATCATAGTAATAGTCGTAAACAAATGAGTGCAATAACTAATAAATTAATACAATTTAACATGGATATTTTTTTTATATGTTTCAAGTTTAGTGCGTTCTGACTTCGAAACACTTACAGAAAATACAGTATGATAACCAAAGAAAGGTATAAAAAATTCGTTAACAAAGTAACCTATCACCACTTTGACAAATTTATTTTTAAGGAATAGTCATCATTTAAGGTTTTTTTTTACTGTAACTTTATGGGTAAATATCTTTAAGAGTTGATAACACTGATACATAAAGTTGAGTTAGTGTTATTTCGAGTGGTCCATAGCTCAGAATTTGAGGTTATAGAAATCAACAATTGTATCAGGAAACTGAACTGTTCACAAAAATGGATGTAGAAAGTGAAATCAAAAAAGACATGAAAGCTTTGGGCTGCAAATCCGATATGAAAGTCGCACTAGCATATTATTTGTATATGTATTTAGTAGACAAGAAAATAATGTATGACACTGAATATTGCTATAACAAGGATGTAGATACGCTATATGTAGTCGCTCGACCCAGCAAAAAAGCAAAACTAAATATTTACGTGCCAATACCTACTCAAGACACGATAAGTATAGATTTTATCAATCAAATACAAGAAAATTTGTGCACAGTGGAAACAGGCCCGACAGTAAACCTAGCTTTAATAGAAGGGGACTTTACAACTGTTATATACACATTTACAAAGGGGTTAGTTGATAAGGAACCTGTAGGAGCTGTAAATATACAGCGCGCGAAATATTATCGGAGTTTCATTGACAATGAGCTACAGAAATGTCGGGCTGAGATTTTAAATGCAGCCTTAGATGGAGGAGTTGTCGATGATGACGATTGTGAAGTTTTGGAATGAGGAGCAATGCTGTAAAACTGCATTTAAATGTAATTATAAAAGGTGAATCTCGTAATCTGGTGTACCTTTTAATGAAACGTCTTTTTCACTGAAGCAATTCACAAACGAATGCACTTCATCAAACAAATGAGTTGATCTGAATTGTGAATTCGTTTTGAGCATAAAATCACATATATAGTGAATGGAATGAATTTCTATATGTTCAAATAAAACAGTGTTCACAGTTGAAGTTGTCCACACTCTTTGCGTTTTGGCTTTCTTATGTGCATATTTAAAGAGATATATTTCTGGACAATGGAAAGGGCTATGTAGAAAAATGCAGCTGACGACTAATATCAAAGCACGCAGCTTGGCATGCAGAAACATTAACCCCGGTGAAAGTAATCCACATAGTCTTTATTTGCAAGCAACACGGGACCAGTCGTTGTTGAGCGCCTTAGAGGAGGCAAATGTCTAGCGTGTGTCCTTCAGCTGAGATGAATTATAGAAGATAATGGTGTTACTGGTGTACATATAATGAATAGAAAATAATATAAAACATTATGCATAATATGAATAAAGGTTTTGATTTTGTAAACTGAGTTAGTACTGTTTTTAATTGTTAATATTTAAAACATTTGTTTTCCACATCACCGAATACAAAATGATAGAGATGGTACATGCCTCTTTAAAAGAAATTAATATCATGAGTATATTTGTCTGGAAAGAACACGGGTAGCTTATTAGAGTAAGCTGTACAGCTTAGTTTGGAACTGTAAATCTGTACTTATATAGAAAGATAACAAAATTTATTTTACAGTGTATCTATAATGAAAAGATGGACAATCATCTGCACTTCAAACCCCTTCTTACGCATGGTAAAGGTTAAGTAACGCGCTCATGTCGGACAGCCGTACCATCGGATTGTGAGAGTGAGAGAACAAAGAGTGCAACAGTGTTAATATATATCTCCTGCGTATTTGGATGTTCTCCGTTAAGACTTGCCACTGTTGCCAAAGTCGGCTAGCAGTACATTATCATCATGTTTAGTGTGTGCTACTCTCACAGCAGTATTTAAATTGTGTTGTTGTAGTACCCACATTATTTTGTATTTTTGTGTTTATTTTTTTTTTGGTAAACCCCTACTAATTACATACATCCTTCTAAATACCTTATAGTAAAGTGTAAATTAAGTTGTCCTGTATTACTCAAATAATTGTAATAACAATAATTAATATATATTTCAGACTTTGACACACGACATTATCTGTTTTCAAACTAAGCAGAGCTTTTGCTATGATGACTAGACTGACTGATAGAACACTTATATGTATTTTTTTTTTGTAAATATATATATGTTATATAGAAAATAATATATACAACAATATATAACCACATAATATCATTGCAACTAAGACTATTTCAAAACTTAATATAGATAATTTAAAGTAAAATTGGAATAATAATTGGAAGATTTGATGACTGTATGTTAATTAATTCTGTAAATATGACATAAATAATTTGATGTGAATTTCACTGGATTGTTTGCTTTATGGCCAATTTTAAAAACTACTTGCTGTACCCTGATGCACTTTGGTGTGGCACAATGTGGTTGCATTGATGGGAATTTCAGCCCAAAACTGACATAGACAGAAAAATTAATCTTTGAAGCAGTTTGTATATCATGTTGTTAAGCTCAATTGGTTCAGATCTTTAAAATTTTTAAACATACAGATACCAACTCAACATTTATATAGATCCAATTTTCTTGATTGAGTTATTGATTTTGTAGTTAGCAAGCAAAGAAAACTTGAAGCAAACTATATACCAACCTATCTGCTTAGTGTGGTATAGTAGAGCAAAGCCTTTTCTAAGAGAAGCCTATGTCCAGCAATGGACTGTTAGGCGGTTATGATGACGAATCTTGATAGTTGAAAAGAACTGAATCGACAGTGGTGACTCCAACCTATACCTATAACCCATCACATAAAAAGCACTGCTGGTCATAGACTACTCCTTAGAAAAGTTTTAGTCTACTATACCACATATTGCGTTGGTTGTAAAACTGGTTGTAATTTCTATTTTACTATTTTTCTCCTAAATGCTAAGGACATAAAAGCACCAGTGATCCGGTTACTATTTGAGCTCAAACAGCCCTGCCTGAGCTAATTAAATTATTAAACATCAATTAAGAATCTAGTTACTATTACACTATATAATATTTGGCAAGTAGCTAAGTAATTAATTTTTAATTAATATAATTTGTGAAGGAACTCACCGACCTATAGGAATTTGGAAATGTAACATACAGTAGGTCAATTTCATTAATTAAGAAACTGTTTTGGCAATCATTTTAATCATTTTCTCAATAACTGACGTTATAGTTAATTATTTTCGTTACAGTTTAGGTTTATTACAAATTAATTAAAAATAATATTATATGTATTTGGACACTGCAGTAATGGCCCTCCAAATTATACCCAAAAAAAGAGAAGTAACTTTTATTTTGTTATACGAATCATTCAGATTATAAATGTTTAAATAAATATAGGTACGTTTTTTTTGTCTGTAGAAATCCTATGTATCCTACCTACTGGTGGTTGTATCGGACTCGAACCAACCAAGAACAGCATACCGACTTGGGTACTAATAGCCGAAGAACCAGGTCTAGGTACCCTAGAAAGAAAGTTCATGGAACCGTGAAGTATCTTAGGTCAATCTACCTACGGTTTGCAGTTGACCCCCTCCTGAGTGGAAACCCCAATGTAAATTTTTATACCCACTGAAGGTGTACGCGCTCCGTAGTGCGTCGTGCTGCCACCTCGATCTGCTTCTGCTAGGGTGACAAATGACCTCATCTATCACTTCTAGGCTTGCACTTATCGAAGACGGAGATTATTTTACTATCTCCGGCGCCTGGGTTTTCTGGCCTGGCGAACCGATAGAGTTCAAAATCTTCCGTTTGAGCGGGCACAAGTAATAGTTATTAAATAGTAATATTCTCAAAAAGTACTAAAAATCGAGCTAAAACTTCTTTGAATCAAGAATTTTTATGTTTCGTAAAAAATTTAGCAGCCTACGTTATTGAAGTCCAGAAAAAGTGAAAGTGATATAGAACTCTTCACAGTTTGCGCATACACACTCTAATATGTTCAATAGACACATCTCGTACGGCTGTATCGACATTCTCGAACAAAAAGTATTGATGCAGGGGTGACAGTTATCGTGATAAGTGGGTGTCCTTTACTTTTACACCTCGATGACTGTCATGTCTTTTACGTCCTTGGCGAGGCGTCAAAGGCATCTCACTAGGTCGCCATAGTGTAGGATCACCATTCAGTATCGTCTGCATTCGCAATGGATGGATACCTCCCACTCTTGAATTCTATTTATGCTTTCCGTCAGATAGAGTAGTCACTTTGGTAGACTCTTAAAGTAGAAGAAATAGATCGATACTGTATCGTACAGAAAGTATCGATCCTGGATCGAACAGAAAGTTTCGATACTGTATCGAACAGAAAGAAAGTTTCGATTCTGTATCGAACAGACAGAAAATTTCGATACTGTATGGAATAGAAAGAAAGTTTCGATTCTGTATCGAACAGAAAGTTTCGTTACTGTCTTGAACAGAAAGTTTCGATACTGTATCGAACAGACAGAAAGTTTCGATACTGTATGGAACAGAAAGAAAGTATCGATACTGTATCGAACAGAAAGTTTCGATACTGTCTGGAACAGAAAGAAAGTTTCGATACTGTATCGAACAGAAAGTTTCGATACTATATCGAACAGAAAGTTTCGATACTGTATGGAACAGAAAGACAGTTTCGATACTGTATCGAACAGAAAGAAAGTTTCGATACTGTATCGAACAGAAAGAAAGTTTCGATACTGCATCGAATATGATATATTTTCCTGAATAGTTTGTTCCCTTAGTCGTATCTAACGACACCCACGAGATGAATAGGTGTGGTAACACTATACATTCTTAATCCGTCACCTCACGGGTGGTAACATTATATATTTCTGTTTGACAGTTTAGCAAGGCGACTGTTTAAATTAAATTAAATCTAGTAAAGAGAAAACTATTTCTCGATTCATTTGTTTATTTATCTAAATGTAAATTATTGTAGAACAGTGATTGTGTTGTTTTAAGTTTTTACGGCAAAAGATTAATTTGTATGACCTAACGTACGTACGTACGAACCTAGTAAATGAGTAATAAGATTTTCGACAAGTAAATTGAATTAATTTAGGTTTTGTATCGCACTGAAACGCGTTTTTATACATATTTTTAAAATAGTTTTGATTGAACTGATTGGTTAAAGTATTTTTATTATTGCGTAGGTACGTAAAAAACTTTTGTAAGTGAATTACGAATGTAAGTGTTTTAAACTTTAAATTTAAGAGATTTAGACTTCACATATAGTATTTTAAGTACTAATAAATGTGACAATAAATCAAGTGGGTGATGTTAACAATGTTTTTATGCAAACATACAATAGTAATAAAATAGTCAAGACCCTATTACCCTGGTTGCCACCTACCGTGGAATAGTGGAACTAATTACAGGTGAGTAGTACTTCTTAGTTTCATATATAATTATAGATGGCACTCATTTAAAACAGATCAATTATTAAATCCAATTTTTTATGTGCTTAGCATCGTTCTAGTGCTTGCTTTTTTACTACTTCCTTTTCCCGGTTTTTCACAAATAAATCCTTTTTAAAACAATTTGAGTATGTTATTAATCGATTTTGTAACATATGAGTGTAATCGATAATTTCAACAAATCTTGCATCTGTCAGGATGGCCGAGCGGTCTAAGGCGCCAGACTCAAGGTTTACCTTGCTCACTCGAAAGTGAGTCCTGAGTTCTTCTGGTCCTCTATGAGGGCGTGGGTTCGAATCCCACTTCTGACAAATCTTTTGGTATTTTTATATTATTTTTTATTAATAAATAAATGTGTGTTACCAATACCACTTAATACTTATTATCTATGAATAAAAGAAAAAAACATTTGAACTATGATCGTGTCGGCGAGGGCGTTGGCCGCTTTGCCCATACATTTTAATCGTCTGATATCTTCTAAGATATTCATTTTAATGATATACTGTAATAGGCAATTTTGGTCTACATTAAGTGCACAACATATATAATAAATTCAATGGGATAAAAATAACATTATGCTGGTCAAAATTACTTTGAAATTACAACCCACAAATAAGTTAGTTTTAAAACATAAGAATGGTTACTGAGGGTTATCCATAGGATATAGACATACATATCATCATGACAAATCATAGTTATCTACTATATAAGAATATTTATATATAAACATTGTTATTTTAATATTTTCCAAACTAAGTTTTGTAATGTGCGGCTCTGTAAATGTAAAATAAATTGATGTTATATCTGTTGATAATATACCTTACATTTACATTAGTAATCGTCAACGTTCATACCATGTTGAATACACCGGTTCTCGTCCGATCACCGAAGTTAAGCGACATCGGGCGTGGTTAGTACTTGGATGGGTGACCGCCTGGGAATACCACGTGATGTTGGCTTTTTGCATTTTATTTTATGTTCATTACAAATTCAACACAAGTCTCGGTCATAACTTCTTACATTTATGACAAATCATGTTTTGAATTAATTCGTCCTTTGACGCGTTGATTGTTTCTTTCTGTAAAGTTTCATCAGATTTAACAACAAAGCATTTATAAATTTGTACTTTTTTTTCTACGTGAAGAGCCTGCCAAACTGACTCTCTTGACTTTTTTAGATGTTCTATTTATATAACACCAGTGTGTTACATAAATAAACCTTCCTTGAAACATAACCTAAATGATGGTATGAACCGTATTTGAATCCGTTGGGTACTTTAGAACATCTAAGCACACAGGAACAAGAGTAATGTCATTTAATACTATGTCAAGATTACGCCGTTATTCACATTCACTATGAAACCATTATCCCCAATCCTTTTAAAAAGAGTGTGTGAGAATTAGTGACATCCTACAATATAATGTTTTCTGAAACGTATCTTAGTTTTAAAATCACTGCTAATTGGGTAGATGACTGTATCGTAAATAAATACCAATGTCCACTTCATTGAAACTAATATCGCGAAACACCTCGGTAAATACAATTAACATAGCTTATTATTATTACGAATTTCAATCAAATATACAGTGAAATATATTGTTCAATTGAGTAGTCTAAAACAGTGACGTCACAATTTTGTATTTAGTACATTTTTCATACAAAGTTGTCGTTTTGACAGATGATAAAAAGTAACTAATTTGAGTAAGGTGTCATCTAGCCTATTGTACAGTTTGGCTCAAGTCTTGTAATATCTACATTTTTTCTCTTTAACTATTTATGGAAGTCTTTTCTATCTGAATATTCGCATTGTATCTTAATTAAAACCTACTTACATCGCAGTTATCTACTACATAAAAGTATTTTAATATAACCATCACTATCTTAACATTTTCCAAACTAAGTTTTGAGGCGTGTTACTTCGTAAATGTAAAGTAAACTGATGTCATAACTGTGGCTACTACGCATTTAATTTACTCCAGCTGTCGCCAACGTCCATACCATGTTGAATACACCGGTTCTCGTCCGATCACCGAAGTTAAGCAACATCGGGCGTGGTTAGTACTTGGATGGGTGACCGCCTGGGAATACCACGTGATGTTGGCTTTTTGCATTTTATTTTATGTTCATTACAATACGACACAAATCTCGGTCATCACTTCTTTCATTAATGGCAAATCGTGTCTTGAATTAATTCGTTCTTTGACGCGTTTATTGTTTCTTCCTGAAAGTCGTTTGGTAATCATACTACATAGTTTAGATTTTCGTAACTTGAATAAACTTAAAGTAGACAAGGACATGGTTCAACACCGGTTTCCTCTACTGCTGCGGATTCTCTAAATAAATCTAAAATTATATTCGTTTAATTTTTCTTTTACAATTCCATCTAGGAACCCATTGTTAAATAAAAGACAATTACTATAAAGTGGTTTGTTTCTACTTTGAACTTAATGCCGGTAGATGGCGTTGACGTAAATTTTGTAAGATTTCATCATTTGCTTGCTCTTATTACATTTTTATTTCATGTCGTTGGAGTTTGTTCTATCCGTCCAACCTAATCCATCATTTCATTGTTTACTCTCTATCTAGTATTCTCTTTTACAACGTCCTTTCACCTTTTCTTCGGTCTTCCTCTTCTCTTGTACCCTTTAACTCCCATACCTAACACGTTCCTCGCCACACTTCTCATCTCTCCGCATGTGGCCGTATTAGGAAAACCTGTTACCATTTAACTTTTCGTCCAGGGCTCCTTTCAGACTCCCTCGTATATACGAGTACATATTCTTGACCTTGTCCATCCGAAACACACTGCACATCCATGCAGTATTCACATTTTAGCTATGTTTAGGGTTGCCACGCGCACTTTATTATAAAGTATTGTACGTTATTTCAGATAATTGTACTCTACTTTATGAGAATAATAAACGACACGAAAATATTTGCTGTGCAATTTTTTAGTCGAGGTACGAATTTTATGCAAACTCCAAAAAGCTTCAAAAAATATTTTTTTAATGATACTATATTATTTATTTTGAAACTATATACTTTTTTTTTTCCTACTTAGACTCACCATACCATCAAATACTTTAATTGTCAAAAAAAGTGGCCACCCTAGCTACGTTCATCCGACTCTCAGCCGATCTCTTGATGCGCCAACTTTCGGAACTTGTAAAAAAAACTGTTTCGAATCTGCCAAGCTCATCAAATTGATCTCCTTAGTTTTTCTCTAAAGAATAAGGAGTATATGCACAATCGTGAAACACAGTTTATGAGAAATTTGAAATCGGACTTCGCAGTCTAATAACCAACAGCTTACAACAGTACTCTATTCGTTCATAGATTCACATATTGATATGTTTTTTTCTACGAAATTATTACAGAGCAAGAATAAAAGAGATTTTAAACCTCGTTAATAAAAAGGTCTATAAAACGTGGATAGTCACAAAACCCTAGTGATTACTGTTCAGAAACCATAACTTCAAATAATGTTATAACACATTTACTTGACGCATTACAACAACAAATTGAGTGTAGTAGTTGTCAACGTCCATATAGATACCTATATATAGATTACTAAGTCTAATTTATTGAGCGGTGTGGTGGTAGGTTTTATAATATAACGTTTAGTTACTGTATACGCTCCTTGCTCTCCCGATTATTGCTCACTTTGAATGCGTCTGGCAAGATGATAGAACCTTCGAAACTGTCCGGCTACTATGTAAACATAGTTTAATAGGCTCCCAAAAAATTATATATGAAACTTAGGTTTTATAATATAACCTTTAGCTACTGTATACGCTCCTTGCTCTCCCGATTATTGCTCACTTTGAATGCGTCTAGCAAGATGATAGAACCTTCGAAACTGTCCGGCTACTATGTAAACATAGTTTAATAGGCTCCCAAAAAATTAATGTGAAACTTAGGTTTTATAATATAACCTTTAGTTACTGTATACGCTCCTTGCTCTCCCGATTATTGCTCACTTTGAATGCGTCTGGCAAGATGATAGAACCTTCGAAACTGTCCGGCTACTATGTAAACATAGTTTAATAGGCTCCCAAAAAATTATATATGAAACTTAGGTTTTATAATATAACCTTTAGCTACTGTATACGCTCCTTGCTCTCCCGATTATTGCTCACTTTGAATGCGTCTAGCAAGATGATAGAACCTTCGAAACTGTCCGGCTACTATGTAAACATAGTTTAATAGGCTCCCAAAAAAATATATGTGAAACTTAGGTTTTATAATATAACCTTTAGTTACTGTATACGCTCCTTGCTCTCCCGATTATTGCTCACTTTGAATACGTCTGGCAAGATGATAGAACCTTCGAAACTGTCCGGCTACTATGTAAACATAGTTTAATAGGCTCCCAAAAAATTATATATAAAACTTAGGTTTTATAATATAACGTAAGTATAATTATAAATTATAATAGTTTAGGGGTGTCCGGCAGAGGGTTGGAATCATACTAACTGTCTGGCAATGAGCAACGCGAATTTTGATATTATTATGAATCAAATATAAAAAAATCAAGTTTTATTTCATGACGAATTTGAGATGGAACTTTACACACCTTTGTTGCCTGTTATCTGCCAAAGCCACCGCTGCCCTGAGCTTCATGTTTGGGATCATTCTTACCTGTACTAGGGACACACATAGAAGAACTTTCAGCTTTTATAAAAAGACGAAGGTCTGGCACTCACGGGCTCTTGCTCTATTGTTGGCTTGTATTCATTAAATTTACTTTAGCTGTCGCCAACGTCCATACCATGTTGAATACACCGGTTCTCGTCCGATCACCGAAGTTAAGCAACATCGGGCGTGGTTAGTACTTGGATGGGTGACCGCCTGGGAATACCACGTGATTTTGGCTTTTTGCATCTCATTCTTATGTACATTCCAACACAAATCTCAGTCATCACTTCTTTCATTAATGGCAAATCATGTTTTGAAGTAATTCGTTCTTTGTCGCATTGATTGTTTCTTTCTGTAAGTCGTTTGGTAATCATATTAGCATAGATTTTTTAAAATAAAAAAATTTAAAGTAAACATAGACACGGTTCGACACCGGTTTCCTTTACAACTACGGACCCCCTAAATAAATCTGAAATTGTATTCGTAAAATATTTTTTTTTGCATAAGTGATATGTTTCTACTTTGAACTTAATGCCGGTAGATGGCGTTGATGTAAATTTTGTAAGATTTCATGTATTCTGCTAACATAAAAATGACCAAAAAGCCAACAACACGTAGTATTCCCAGGCGGTCACCCATCCAAGTACCTAACCTAACATGCCCGATGTTGCTCAACTTCCGTGATCACACGAGAACCGGTGTATCTAACATGTTATAGACGTATTTTTTTTTTTTTTTTTACGATTGAAATGGAATATGCGTTTGTCCTCCATCTTACCTGATGGAAAGTGTAGATGAAGACGAAGGTGGTACAGGCCCATCCTAAAGAAACCTGTTCACTCTACTCTTAAAGGCTCCAGAGTTCATCTCATCAGGAAAAATAGACCCACCTCATCAAAAAAGAACTGTCAAACCGTTTAGTTCGACTTTTGGGTATTTCAACAACGTATAGATGAAACTTTTGCCTCCGCCTAGTAGTCCGATAAAGGAATCCGAGAAAGGAATGGAGAAGGCTCAATCAGTTCGAACACTCTTCAAAGTGTATCCTATAAAAAACCGATAATCTGGCAACACGACGACGATGCTCAAGGGTGTGTAGCCTGCTATTTGAGAGCTTTTCGTTGTTAATTAACCTACGAGCTCTACGGTCAACTGAGTCCAAAGATTCCAGATGATATTTGGCTGCACCGTCCAAGAGGTGACTACAGTACTCCATGCAAGATCGAACTTGGGCAGTGTAAAGATTAAGCAGCTGTTGAGAGCTGATTTATCTATCTATTTGAATATGAATTATAAAATTTACTGTTTACTATCTACAACTGTGACGTAAATTTCAAATTAGGTACACCTACCAAGTCCTATCGTTATATGTACACTTAGATTCGTGCGTCTGTGTACGTGTTTCTGCATAAATTAATACAGTCACTGATATTTACTGATTTCATCGCATGTACAAGAAATTATTGAACGTTTCGCGATTATAAAAGTTATAAAAATTTATTGTAAGTGAACGCAAACATCAGGGGGGCGTTTTGCCCTCGAGGTAAGTTGTTTAACCTGAGCTCAATCTCTCACGTGCACAATAAGTGCTGTACCGTCTGCATATGTAAAAATGTGTTGCAGTTTGGCAAGGAAAATTTGCACAAGCTATTAATATATATCAGATTGAGAGTATGACTTAGGACGCTACCTTGTGGTACTCCGAAAGAGAGATCAATATCGTCACTCACATGACTTCCGATCCTGATATACTGTGTGCGTTTGGAATGATAATCGTGAAAGATTTTCAAAGCAATTCATCTTACGCCGATTATTATCAACGTATTCAAAAGAAATCGTATAGATATGGTGTCAAATGCTTTTGATAAATCTAAAAGACTCCTACCACTTTATTACTCTTATCAAGATGCTTAACAACAGTTTCAGTAAGTTTCACTATAGCATCTTCTGTGGGTCTCCCTTATGTTTGTATTGTTTGAACTCATCCCGCTCATATTGAAGTTTTAGCTTTTCTAGAAGATTATTATAGTAATTACGGTATTTGATGGAGGTTAGTTGAAGTATAGCATTGTTAGGTTTTAATTTGGCTTTCTTCTGTAATTGATCATGATTTCTGAAACACTACGAGAAGAACCACGAGCTAATTTAAATAATATTAATAACTTTAGTAAAATCTCACTAGATGGCGCTGAAATAAGAATTCTAAAATTCGATTATTGAAGTGAAAAAAAACAACTCGATAAATTCATCAACGTAAGAATTGGTATTACGAATTCTAAAGCATGACGTCAGATTCTGTTCATTAACCATTCATTTACATTCAATGCCATCATATATTGTCGTACTTTTCAAGGGTAGACGATTTTCACCGTTTCCGCATATGATATTGTGTTTTGTGTAATTTTTAAATTCAAATAATGTTATTACACATTTGCTAGAAGTATTACTACAACAAATTTAACAAAACAATCGCCAACGTCCATACCATGTTGAATACACCGGTTCTCGTCCGATCACCGAAGTTAAGCAACATCGGGCGTGGTTAGTACTTGGATGGGTGACCGCCTGGGAATACCACGTGATGTTGGCTTTTTGTAAATTTTTATGTTAGCAGAATACATCATTTTGTTCAATAATCATTTAACATTGACATACTGTTAAAAATTGATACCACAGAAAGAAGTTTCATATAACAATTAATTGTAATGGTTTCTGAGATTTGATTGTTTTTACATATCTCAAGGTCAGATCAATAAAAATGTTAAATGTACCGTACAATAGTGTTTTAGCCCCTAATAAGAAGTCTGAAGAACACAGAGTAGTCAGTGACAGTAACAGTCTGCTATTAACCACAATGCTGACCTCTCACTTCTCTGTCTCACTTATCAGACACATTTACATATTCACTATTCACCTAAATTACTAGTTATTGACTCCGACCCTGCTTCCATAGTTATTTCTTCTTTCAAACTATGAAGATGTCGAACTTCTAAACAATCGTTCATCCCTTATCCTACCGCAGCAAATTCAATTCCAAAACATCCTTTCTTAATGGGTGCTAATAACATAAACTAATGTAGGCTCAGTGTTGATGAATTATTGATAAAAGTGAAACATCGAACACTTTATGTCGTTATTGGTTGTAACTGTGTGCCAGCAACCAAGAATCAGTATATTATGTTCTTACACAAAAAAAAAAGAAAAATCAAAGAAATTACTGGTCATCGTACACCAATCAGGCGGATTGCAGCGAAACCGCTACACGCCCGCGTAGTGTAACAATACCACATTACTTGGTCCTCACATAATTTACTCTGTTAAAACTGATGTTTTGTAACGTGTATAAAGAAGATCAAGTCCTATCGTTTTAAGTGTACAAGTGTACACTGCGTGATTCGTGCGTCTGTGTACGTGTTTCTGCATAAATTAATACAGTCACTGAAATACAGTTGAATCCGTTTATTATGACTCCGCCTATATTGACCAACCGCTTATTATGACGTAATTACACTACGAAGTTTGGTTTTCATACAAAATTCTTTATAAAAAAGTCGGATATAATGACTTCCCTTACAGTGACATGTCGCTTATTATGACCCATTTTTAATAAATTATGTCCGGTTATAATGACCGACATGATTCTTTACACCTTCAGTAATGTTCGTTGATTCCCTACGACGTTCGGCCCGTGCTTCGTTTTTTTTTGAATCTCAGTGAGTAATAGACACTTGAAGGTCACGCATTTTTCCTTTGTCGTGTGAAAAAAATGTCGTCTCAACGCCGTAAAGCATTTACGATTAAGGAGAAAGCTGCAATAATATGCAGATTAGAAAATGGAGAATCAAACTTATCTTTCGCAAAGGAATTTGGCGTGGGTCATTCGACAATCTCAATGATTTTTAAAAACAAGAACCGCACTAAGCAACCCTTCAATTCAAATGTTTTGAAACCGAAGAGGCTTCGAAAATCGCGACAAGAAAATGTTGATTAAGCGTTAATTCAGTGGTTTAAAATCATGAAAAATAAAAGAATTCCTATCAGCGGCCCTATGTTACAGGAAAAGGCAAATGTTTTTGCCACGCGTTTTGGTATTCTTGACTTCAATTGTTCTGCAAGCTGGATCAGTCGTTTTAAAGTTCGACATAACACAGTGGCGGGAATAATTGTTGGTGAATTTTCGTCTGTTGATCAAAATTCAACAAGAAACTGGTTAACATCTGTGTGGCCGAATCTACGAAGACAATTTTCTGATGATGAGATATTTAATGCTGATGAAACTGGACTTTTTCACAAATTAATGCCGGACAAAACTTTAATATTAGCTTTAATTTAGAGGTGAGAATTTGAGAATTGTAGTGGAGGCAAATTGTTGAAAGATGGAATAACTGTCATGGTAGTAGCTAATATGAGTGGCACAGATAAAAAGAAATTGCTCATTATTGGAAAGTCACTAAAACCAAGATGTTTTAGCAGTGTCAAATCATTAACTGTCGATTATGCTAACAATCGTAAAGCTTGGATGACGTCAGAACTTTTTGAAAAATGGCTTCGAGATTGGCATCGTGATTTGGTGAAGAAGAAAAGGATTTTATTACTGGTTGAAAATCATCGGCGCATCCAAATGTAACTGATTTAAAGTCTATAACACTAGCTTTAGTACAACATCAGTACTACAGCCAGGATCAGGGAATAATAGGATCACTCAGAACGAATTTTAGAAAGAACCTTATGCTTAAAATGATTAGTTGCCTTGATGCTAATGAAAACAACTCTTTTACAAAAATAACGGTGCTAGATGCAATTCTGATGGTTAATGATGCCTGGAATAAAATGTCACAAAGTACCATTCACAACTGTTTCAGATATGCAGGATTTATTGAAAGTCACGACACTTTTCCTATTCAAATAGAACATGAATTTGATGAAGAAGATAACGTCCCTTTATCTTGGTGGTCACGAAACCTAAGTTCAGATTCTTTAGCAGCACCGGAAATGTGGGAAGATTATGTTGATATCGATCGCGCTCTCTTCACATCCGAAGAACCTACCGATGAAAATATCGTACAGAACATTAATGCTAAGGAGCAACTCGAAAGTGATGGGGAAGAGGAAGTCGAGGAAGAACCGTTACCTACCGCAGAAGAGGCATTAAAAGCTGTAGAATTATTTTCACGATTTGTTCATAGCAATATTTAAAATGACAATTTGACCATAGCGATGTCTTCTATACACAATAGTATTAGAGACTGTTTTTACAATAAAATAAAAAAACAAAAGCAGACAAAAATTACAGATTACTTACGTTAAAAAATACACTTGTATGTGTATGATGTATGTTCATACATATATACTTATTACGTGAAATTTTTATTTTATAAGTTACTATGTTTCTCTATTAAAGTACTTAAATACATACATACTATTTACATAAAAAGGTTTTTTTTTCACAAAACGTTTTGTATGACGTCCGCTTATTATGACGTGTTTGTTAATTCCTTTCGATGTCATTATAAACGGATTCAACTGTATACTGATTTCATTGCAGGTTGCTCTCGCGGTAAGTGGTTTAGCTTGAGCTCAATCTCTCCCGTGTGCAATAAGTGCTGTACCATCTGCATATGTAAAAATGTTGCAGTTTGTCAAGGCAAATTTGCACAAGCTATTAGTATATATCAGATTAAGAGTATGACTTAGGACGCTACCTTGTGGTACTCCGAAAGGGGGATCAATATCATCACTCACATGACTTCCGACCCTGATACACTGTGTGCGTTTGGAATGATAATAGTGGAAGATTTCCAAAGCAATTCATCTTATAGTCCAAGATCCCAGAGCAATCAGACATAACTTATTTTCACACGAATGAAACCTGAAGTTTTCAGTAGCGTCTCGTGTGCCTTGAATACCTACGCGCTTTGTGGAGCTTGCCGAGTGACACCTGGGCAGGTACCACGTGAGAAAGGCAATTAAAAATAAGAATCATTTAACTTAAATTCACGCGGCTGATTTTTATATATGTCATGTAGAATATTATTTAAAGTAATATCATAAGTGTCAGACACTTTTAATGGACCAGAGCTTTTGTCAGACGCTTTTAAGCTACCCAAAAAATAAATGAACTTCACTTATTTTTACATGTCTGATTTTTTAATATGTTATTGAAGTATTTATTTAAAAGTTATATTCAATCAGTCAGACAAATAAGAGTGACCAAACATCCCCTATGACGAAAATTATTCAGCCAGTATGAGGGCAAGAGCACTATGCTGCACTATATTGATCATGATTTCTGAAACATCGAATGAGTCCTGGCGTTAACCAAGGTTTGTCTCCACGAAAACGATGTGGAATATGAACTACTTTAGAGAGAACTAAAATTGTATTAGAGACTATGGCAATAAAAGTATCCACAGCTAAATTTGCGTTATCAGTCGCATAGGCTTGACTAAAGTCTGTGTTGGATAAATCCCGACTTAAACCATCGTTATTTATCTTTCTCAGAGTGGATTTGGTATGGTTTCTTTTTATTTTACGTTTCAGGGTGACAGGGCAGGGGTGACGTTTTGCAAAAATAATTTGTGTTTATTTTGTTTGGATATGCAATGAAATTATAATATTTTGTGAAATGTTATGTAATCGATAATTTCAACAAGTCTCTCATCTGTCAGGATGGCCGAGCGGTCTAAGGCGCCAGACTCAAGGTTTACCTTGCTCACTCGAAAGTGAGTCCTGAGTTCTTCTGGTCCTCTATGAGGGCGTGGGTTCGAATCCCACTTCTGACAAATCTTTTTGTTTTTTTTTATATCTTTATATTTTTTTATCTTCTACATAAGTAAAAATGAATCGCCAAATGTGTTGCTAAGCGTGCAACTCGAGAACGGCTCAACCAATTCGGCTAATTTATTTTTAACGTTTTTGTTAAGGCCTAAGGAAAATAATAAAAGCAGCACTTCTTTTCACTTTGTTCGGGAAAAGGCTGTGTCGATATTCTTTAAAAAAAGGTTTCTTAGTTTTAAAATCACTGTAAATTGTACGATTCGATAATTTAATTGTAAGTCTTGTGACATCTACATTTTTTTTCTTTTTAACTATTTATAAAAGTCATTTCTATTTAAATATTCACATTGTATCCCAATTAAAACCTATTTACATCGCTATCATCGCATGAGTGACTAATTATTGCCTCCAGCTCCGCTTTCATGATTATTTCTTTCTAACTTTGAAGATGTAGAACTTCTTAACAATTGTTCATTCCTTATAATACCCCAGTAGGTGCAATTCCAAAACATCCCTTCGTAGTGGGTGCTAACAACATAATTAGGCTCAGTGTTGTTGAATCTGTTCATTAGGAGAAGCAATTTTATATGTTAAGATTAATTTTATTAAAAATAGTAATAAATGGTTTTAATGCACACACAATGACTGCACGGTTGGCTTATTTGTCAATGGACTTAAACGGGAATATTATAAAATTTACTGTTCATTATCAACAACTGCGAGGTAAATTTAAAATTAGGTACTCGTAAAAGTGACATCGAACACTTTACGTCGTTATTGGTCGTGACTGCGTGTTAGCAATCAAGAATCAGTATATTATGTTCTTACACACGTCTACTTCAAAAGCTATAATGAGTCAAATAAAAAAAATACTGGTCACCGTGACCTACCCGTGCAGAACGCAACGAAACCCCGTTCTTGTTTTTTTTTTTGTTGTGCCGAAATCCCCCCGGTGGTTATGTCGGACTCGAACCGACCAAAAACCGCACACCGTTTCAGGTACCAGTAGCCGGGGAACCAGGTGAACCCTTCAAAGTAAATCCCTGGAAGCGAAACCCCTGTCTCCCCGCGTAGTGTAACAATACCACATTGCTTAGTGGTCACATAAATCACTCTGTTAAATCTGATTTTTTTGTAATGCGTATAAAGAAGATCAAGTCTTACCGTTTTATCTGTACACTTAGATGCATGCGTCATGTACATATATACTCGTACATATTTCTGCGTAAACCAGTGAAGTCACTGAAATATACTGATTTCATCGCATGTGCAAAAATTGTTAAACGTTAGATAATTTGTGTTTATTTTACTTGGATGTGCAATGAAATCAAAGTATTTTGAAAGTTCGTAAAATGGCAAAAAGCCAACATCACGTGGTATTCCCAGGCGGTCACCCATCCAAGTACTAACCACGCCCGATGTTGCTTAACTTGGGTGATCAGACGAGAACCGGTGTACTCAACATGGTATGGACGTTGGCGATGGAGTTATAAAATTTATTGTACGTTATTTACAAATGCGACGTAAATTTAAAATTAGGTACTCGTAAAAGTGAAGCATCGGACATTTTATGTATAGTATAATCTTTCATACGTCTATTTCAAAAGTTTTTTTTAAATCATATAAAAAAGGTTCGGTAACTTTTGAAGTATCTTTGATTAAAATTCATATTTTTATTGTGTTTGACGGGTCATTGGATCATCTGTCGGCGTGTTTGTACAAGCATGTTGTACACTGGGTATCTCGGGCGGGTTATGTTTAGATCAAATTCATTGTGTTTTAATTTTAAAATATAACATTAATATAATTAATGCAATGAAATAAAACAACATTCTTGCTCAGAATACTACCCTCTCTTAACTTTACATAATTGTAATTGGGTAATAAGTTGCCCTAAGAATTTAATAACCAAAATAACAATAGGCATAGCATTTTAAGAGTATTGCACTCTCTTATTTCAATATGAGTATCATGAGGCTGATTTAAAAGCTCGTTTCCGAGACCCGCTGTCGTCTACGTGCGCAGCAGTCACTCGATTTCCCAGGATTTCCACGTGACGAGCCTGGACGACTGCGTGAAACGCCTGAGCACACACCTGTTCGTGCGTACTAATGGTTTGCAGTTCGTCACCTGCGAGAACTCGCACCTTACAAACGCTAACCGCCGAGTAGGTATGCCCTGACACGCGATCTCGACTGCGTAGCAACCTCTCGAGTCTCTCGGGTAACCCAGTGCCCACCTGTGGTTGTAAGCACGAAAAATTACTGAAATAGACTGTAGACCTGGAAAAGTTACCTAGAGACTCTGCCTGGGGTCTACGAGAAAACCCACGAGCTAATAGGGTATTTGACAAATTTTCGTAAACTACTCCAAAATGTTCTAAGTCACTAAAAGAAACGCTTGACGACTGTTTTTCTTAAATTTTAAGCCATTTTAATAAACAAAAAGCAGTTTTAAGAAATACATTTCGTATTTCCCGCTAAAACGCTAAGTCACGTGATAAATCAGAGGCGTGACGTCACGATACCAAAACACAAAACAATACGATAGGGCTACGCGTAGAGAGGTGTTGGTTATTTGGTTATAAATATTTATATTATTTATTTTATTATTTCGTTACGTTCTTTGTTCAAAATTTATGTAAAAATGAATTCAGTCTTATAGAATATGTGTCGTTCCTTTGTGTCGAAACACAAGTATTAAAACTCCTAAATTTTTTATCCATGTGTCGCAATCACAAAATCTTCGTGCAAAGTGGCTGCAGTTAGCACGACGTGATCCGACCAGTGTAGCACCCAAATCTTGAAAATATTGAAAGAACCATTCGACGTCTGAGGGAGTTCTCAATGCTAAAACCCCATGCAGTTGTTAATAGTAATTTAATACAGTTCTTGGACGATTGCATTATTATTGCATGTGCCTTAATTAATCTACAAGATTCTTTAATTAAAATATTTGAGAAATAAAACCACAATTTAGTTTAGATAAAAGTATGTCTTTTTATTTGTAGAAAGTACCTATTAAAAGCAAGTTTTCACAAAAAATAAGCCTTTATTCTATTCTTTTTTGTTACAGCACTTATATTTGCAGCAATTGTAGATGTTGTTCTTCCAAAAATTTACAACTTTAGATAAAATATCATTAACTTTAGTCTCATCATGCTCTATTGGTATCACATGAACTTTTGAATTTTGCTCAAATGCCCAATCTGCCACATAAAATAAACCCTTTTTTAAATTACTTACATACATTTGTAGAAGAACTTGGGTTGCAAACTTTTCTGTGATTGTGTTGTTACAAATGTAAGATTTTAAACTTTTATGGCTTGTTGGGCATTTAATTTCGATAACAGTGTCACCGTTTAAAATACCATCTGGTGATGCAGCCACCATAGGGAATTTCTGGCTTATAATTAACCCGCATTCTGCAATCTTGCCATATTTTTTTTCTAACTCCTTTCTTACTAATTCCTCCAATGATCTTCCTCTTTTCATGGCTGGAGTATCAGGCACTTTAGCTCCCATTATTAGGGCAACCAAGGATCCATCAGCAGTTTTGCATCTTGAAACATCAAATGCTTTTGATGCTGTAATTCTTGCATACCTGAAAAGTAAATACAATCTGTAGTTTCTTTAAGTTTAAAACAAATGACTGTTTGGTGGCCACATATACATGTATATCACACACTAGGATGGTCTGCAGGATGGGTACCCAAAATAAATGAATAGATAACATGAAATAATAAAGTAACTTTAGTAAAGTGTCACTAGATGGCGCTGAAAGAAGAATTCTAAAATTCGATTATTGAAGTGAAAAAAACAACTCGATAATTTCATCAGCATAAGAATTTGTATTACGAATTCTAAACCATGACATCAGATTCTGTTCATTAACCATTCATTTACATTTAATGCCGTCTTATATATTGTGGTACTTTTCATGGGTAGACGATTTTCACCGTTTCCGCTGATATATGATATTGTGCTTTGTGCGATCTTTAAATTCAAATAATGTTATTACACATTTGCTAGAAGTATTACAACAACAAATTTAATAGAGCTACCGCCAACGTCCATACCATGTTGAATACTGTTTGAGGGAGTCGCATGACGTCAGTCCCAATTATAACGAGTGTTGAAAATGATAAACTTATTTTAATAGTAGCATTATTATGTACATTTGAGATAAGTAATCGCCAACGTCCATACCATGTTGAATACACCGGTTCTCGTCCGATCACCGAAGTTAAGCAACATCGGGCGTGGTTAGTACTTGGATGGGTGACCGCCTGGGAATACCACGTGATGTTGGCTTTTTGCTTATTTAATATGTAACACAAAAGTGTTACATATTAAATACCTATACCAGTTGTAACTTGTTTATTATTCCGCGAACAACTCCTGTACAATATTGATTCTTTTTATAAATTAATTAATTTTGTTCACTTTTCTTTGATACATTTTTATGGAACACTATTCTATTCAAATGTCAGATATTGCGACTAATATAGATCAAAGAGCAGCCTTATTGCTAGTAGAATGCATAAAACGTTGTGGAAGGGAGGAAGACTTCTTAGTAGAACTTTTCTTAAATACACAAAAAATGTATGAAATGTTTTCAATCGTATCATATGAAAAAAATAAATGAGTTGTCCAAGTTCAAAAGCAGCTAAAAAATATATCATCTGATCAGTAAAATTATGTGTGTTTAAATGTAAGGACGTGATGGAGTTGAAGTGACCTTACTAAATCAAAACCCTAAATAAAGTTATGATAAGAAAAAAATCAAATTACAAATTCAAAAAGTTGGTTTCCCGTACCGGGAATCGAACCCGAGCCTCCTGGGTGAAAGCCAGGTATCCTAGCCACTAGACCATACGGGAGTTACAGATACGTCTGAAATATCTGTAAGCTTTGTTCTTTGGTAAATAAATTATGTCAGAGCTTGAAATGAAATGTCAATTACCATTATGTCAAATTATGGCTGTGACAAGTACTTTGCCGTTCATGTCTTGTAAGGTTTACTGATTCAGCCAAAAAAGAGAAGAAAAAAAAATTATATAATTTTTCTATAGCTATTTCCACACCTAAAAGTCAATTCTCATAATTAAAACTCGTTCTAAAGCCAGCTTCGATACACACTTCATCACACAAATTTCATAAAACGTGTTCACTTTGGCAGACCTCCATTTTGTAATTTGATTATATCGAATTACGACCGAAAGTTGAATTGGCATTCTTCAGGTCTAATAATACTTTACTACGAGAATACTGTTGGTAGTAGAGTCACGCTGATTTGAGTACGCACGGACTGTCTCGACCGGGGCAGTACTACCTTATTAGAGAAAACCAACCTAAAGCGACAGCAGCCGTGCTGTCGTGTTTCGTTGATGAGTGTGAGATCGGAGGCCCATTGATGGAGGGGTGTCAGTTATCGTGATACATGTCTATCTTCTTTCTCTTTAAAAAGACAACACCCACATTAGAAATAAATCCTGTGTCGCGGGGGACTTTACAAACGTACATTAAATGGACACAAAGAACACCGAGACTTGGAACAACAATTAGTGGATCACGCAAAGTGTCGTCCCATGTGGGGTTTGAACCCACAACACTCAACGTAGTAGAGTGGCGTGGAGACCGCTTAAACCACTAAGGCAATCGTGCAATCAAGTGTGTCTTTACACTGCCACGATGAGTCATGCTTTTTACGTCCTCAGAGTAGAGTAAATCTCTAGAGTATTCACTAGCAAGCTCTTAAAACAAAATAAATGGAAAAATCGGAGGCGGTCATGAGGACTGCTGACAGAAGTGAAAACTTACAATTGAGAAACATGCACAACAATAACTACCTCGCTCGCTCCAAAGCTGTGATATCTTCGAGAACGTAACGTCTCACATTACATACATTGCTTCACAGGTTCACGCGTCTCAGCCAAGCAACTATACAGAGAGCGCTATGTATACCGTGTCTTGTTTAATATACACAGCATACATATAGCTCATGAAAAGCGTTCGGCGACGATAACGCGAGTTTCAAGATTTTTGTTCACCTAAAAAGTGCTCAAGTCGCATCTAATTCCTAGAGACGTAGGAAAGACTATTGATATCCACTTACTACGGCTCTGACACATCTCCTTTGCTTCCACCACATTCATCAATCGTTGCGTGCATGTTCGTCGGTTTCTAGTGCTTTTCACACAACCCTTCAAAACGTCACCAATTTCGTCGGTATATGTTCACCGTGGACGACGTCTTCCGACACTGCCGCACAAATTCGCTCTATAAATACCTTTCGTGAGTCTTCCATCATCCATCTTTTCTACGTGGCCAAACTATCAAGCATACATAAAATAAAAAAAAAAAAAAAAAAAAAAAATTCCCTTTTCAATCCTTGTCACTACATCTTCTTTTAGTTTTTTTACTATGATTTTTTTTTTATGAATTTTTATTGCACATTAACTTTTTCGTTGACTGAATTTTGACTGCACGGTTGATCTAGTGGTTTAAGCGGTCACCACGTCTCGCACTACTGCGCTAAGTGTTGTGGATTCAAATCTGAGTCTGGGTGTTCTTTGTGTCCGTTTCTTGTATGTTTTTAAAGTTCCCCGCGATACAGGATATATATCAAGAGGGGGCGTCGTCTCATTAAAAGAAATTGCTTTTGCGACATAGACATGAAACAGTTTGCTTGAATGAAACGGAATATACGAAGAATATATATAACATATGTGCAAATATTGTGGGGTTCAGTTCCCACCTAGGGAAAATTATTGTGAACGATAATTTCTTTACTTCAGGTGTAATTTATCTGCATCATGTAGATTACGGGAAACCAAATGCGGGCAGCATAGGACAGGCTATTGTGGAGAACCTTGGAAGAGGTCTAAGTCCAGCAGTGGACGTCTTTTGACTGAGATAATATTGATGATAACGATGTATTTAATAGTGTGTATGTTTGTTTATCAGCAGTTTGATTGTGTAGTACAAGCCCTGCCTAGTCTGGGATCAGACGGCCGCGAGTGAAATGTATGAAGCCATTGTTAGTTGGTGACGCAAGGGAATTTGTCAACTTAGTTTTTGCTTCTGGTTATCTGTTATCGCTGTTTCATGCGCTTATGCTGCTGACATGTGTTAGAGCACGACACAAAAAAAACATAATAGCGCAGCGCAGCTATGTAGAAATAGCTTATATATTTTATTAGGACAATCAACAAGCCATAATTATTGGAATAAATGCTAACTTAATTACAAGTCGAAACAATATGCATACATTTATACAGGAATTAGGGAAAAACATGTACATAGATACACATATACGAGTGTTCACAAAAATATATATTAAATATATGTCCGAATTTTTTCTGGGTAGTATAAGCATAGTAATTTCGATCCGTCTATCGCCAACGTCCATACCATGTTGAATACACCGGTTCTCGTCCGATCACCGAAGTTAAGCAACATCGGGCGTGGTTAGTACTTGGATGGGTGACCGCCTGGGAATACCACGTGATGTTGGCTTTTTGCATTATATTCTTATGTACAATTCAACACAAATCTCAGTCATCACTTCTTTCATTAATGGCAAATCATGTTTTGAAGTAATTCGTTCTTCGTCACATTGATTGTTTCTTTCTGTAAGTCCTTTGGTATATTAGCTTAAGTTTTCTTAAGTCGAATAATCTTAAAGTAGACAAAGACGCGGTTCGACACCGGTTTCCTTTACAACTACGGATCCCCTAAATAAATCTGAAATTATATTCGTAAAAATATTTTTTTTGCAATGTAGAGCGCATTGTTTTAAGATTAGACTACTATTAAGTGATATGTTTCTACTTTGAACGTAATGCCGGTAGATGGCGTTGACGTAAATTTTGTAAGATTTCGTAGTTTACTTGCCCTTATTACATTTTTATTTTGCGTGCTTTTTACATTTTTTTGAATTAATAAAGATCCTGTTTATTTTCAGCTCTTTACTTACATCACCCAAATCTTCTTTTTTGTTTTTTTCTTTCATTTTACGTCAAATCAGTATATATTTTTTCATAAAGTCATACGCTTGGTTTCTGTTGCATAAATGAAACTATTCGTAAAATAAGAATACACTTTTTTTAAATATAACTCCTACACTTCAAAAAAACCTGTGGCTCGTGGGACGGGACCAGGAAACGAACACAAATAACACCTAGACTCAGAACAAAAACTTGTAGATCACACAAAGTATTGTCCCATGTGGGATTTAAAACCACAAAACTCAAAGGAGTTTAGAGCGGCGAGGTGACTGTTTTAATCATAGAGCAGAGACCACTACATGCCATTTGTGCAGACAAATTTGAAGCTTTAACTACACCTCTGTCTACCCCTTTGTCGTTAAAGACATGATCAGACAGATTGCCGGGTAAATTAGACCATCTTCTTAATTAGAGCATTCGATTTTTTTATAACTTTCGTAAATATGATCGTGTATCCTCTTACCGCTCACTGTTTAACTGACTATCAATTCATATATACGCTATACGCTCTCACTCTCTTATACTTAACCAACCATCCTCACCAACGTATTTAAACTCCAACCTTCAACTTCTATATAGCACTCACAACAGAATCCTGTCATGTTCTGTCATAAGGTTCCTGTTTTGTCATGCAAAATACTCTTCTACGTAATACATATATTTATTTACTTACTAGCTGACCCGGCAAACGTTGCTTTGCCATAAAAATTATTTCTAAGTAATTTGAGAGGGATGAAAAATGATTAAATTACTAAAATGGTTAATAAAAAATAAGGGTTGATCGTAGAAGGGTGAAAATTGAGGATTGTATGTATTTTTGTATGTTGTATCATAAAAAAATAGAAATAAAAAAATTTGTCTAAAAATAAAAAAATAAATTTAGGGTTGTACTACCTC